>CM061142.1:75399006-75909006 GCA_030789695.1 Scilla litardierei
ATCTCCAATGCTTCCCGAGGCACGAAGACCCGGCTAATTAATGAACTCAAGGGAACGATGCATTTTTTTTCTTTTTTTCGTAAGCAACTCAACACCCTTAAATATGAACATAAGCATTAGTAACAAAGGCCAAATTCCTCTTCAACTTGAAGTCTGTTCTAATAAATCGTGTATACTTAAGCTTTTCATCACAGTAGTATGCATGAAATAAATTCAAACTATTTCGAGATATTAATCATGTCAATTGAAAGTTTTCATGAATAGCATATTAATGAGTAATTCCATGAAGAAATAAAAATTAATTCAAGCCATAAACAATTTTTAGAACTCAATCAATGCATAATCATCCGCTAATGTGGTATGTGAAGGAGTTTTAAATGATGTGAATTGTTGATTTTATTCTTTTCTCTCGCTTTATTTAAAAAAATCCTAAGGCCTCATACACTTTCCCCAACTAAAGATGGGCATTGTCCTCAATGTCGAAAGGGGTACGAGTTTATTCAAAAGCACGCATCCTAAAAAGCATATAAAAAGTCTACGCTAATGGAAAGAACACACCGTGGTCAAATGGCAGATCCCGGATCTTTAATAGTGGAGGAAGTTGTTCTATTTGCTCCTTGCGCTCCTCGGCGAGTATTCTTCCTCCAGTCGCATCCTCATGGCCAAGCTTTGACACATCCTCATGAGTTTATTCAAATCTAGTATTCTTCCTCCATGTATGTACATTTTTCCTGCATGAGATACGTTGCGTCAAAAAGAGATGGATAAATTTGTTTGTCCATAAAAAATTTCCATAACGGGTCGTCACAAACGATAAAAGATAAAAGATTTTAAAGCTAATTGACGACCATCTAAATCTAAAATATTTGGAGTTAAAAATTGATTTTCAGAATTAAATTGTTTGAGTTCATGGGAACTTCCTTGAAAAGGATCGCTATACTTGATTTGGTACTCTGCCTCAGGAGGACGTGGAAGTGGCTGCAGAAATAGGTCTGGAGGGCAAAGCAACTCAGGCTCAGTGTAGGTCATCTCGTAGTCACCTTCGTTCGCTCCACCCTCTTCATCAGTAATCGTACGTTCTGCAGGCCTCTCGAAACTCTATGGTTCTTCCTGAAGGTCTTCATAGATGATGGTTTGGTGCACATCCTGGGGTGGAGAAAATAGTGGCCGCTGAAACGCATCTGTGGGGATGTATGGCTCGGGCTCCAATGTAGTGTGTAAGCTCTCTTCCTTGCTCATATCTTCCTCTTCATAGTAGTGATAACATGTAGCAGTCCATTCAATGTACTCGTACTCCTCAGGTGGGAGATGAATCTGAAGGAAGACATGGTTTAGGTTCAATGATTTTACTCTCGCCATCACTTGTCTCCACCCCATCTTCATCATCGTCAAAATGGAAATGCATCGCGTCACCCTTATAATCCATATGCACCCCATCACTCATCTCCTCATGCTTATCTAAATAGTTTTGATGCTCCATCTCATATGTTTTCTCTTGGTGCTCCATAGGATCGCATCGGTAATAACTCCAAGGTAACTCCTCAGGCTGTCCCTGGACCTGCTGAAATGTGTCCTTGAAAGGAATGCTCTGGATATATTCTTCATATCTAGGTGATTGATCCTAAGATGGCGTAGTTCCCTCATGTAGTGCAAGGTCCTGCAAGTACCACCATGCATCCTCTGTCGTATAAGAAAAGAATTCTCTGTTGCAGCTTATCTAAACGAAATCCCTCGTAGGAGGCAGTAATCCTGTGTAGATGATCTGCAGGAGATGATCATCGTGGAGGCTATGGTGTGGGCATGCAAGCATTAACTCGTTGAACCTCTTCAAAGCCTGATGGTAGGCCTCCCCATCAGCTTGGATAAAGTTCACAATCTGTTGTTTCGTAGCTTGTTGCCTCTGTGCTTGCCACACGAAAGGAGGCAAGAATCTCTTAAGGAAGTCAGCCTGAAATGATAACCAAGTAAATAATGAGTCATGAGGCAAAGTATTAAACCAAGATATAGCACTGTCTCTTAAAGAATACATGAAATATTTAATACATAGTCTTTCAATGCGCTCACATATTTTGAGACGAGTCAATGAGATACTTAAAACCATCATATCTTCCAAACTTACACTTGAACATGAACTCTCATTGCTTGATGAACTTAGGGAACATAAAGGGGCCATTGGATGGTCCATTGCAGACATCAAAGGTATAAATCCCTTAACTTGTACACATCACATTTATCTTGAGGATGATGCAAAATCTACGCGTGAAATGCAACATCGGTTGAACCCAACATTAAAAGAAGTGGTAAAAGGTGAGGTTCTTAAATTACTTGATGCTGGAATTATTTATCCAATCTCTGATATCAAGTGGGTTAGTCCAACTCAGATTGTCCGTAAGAAATTTGGTTTAACTGTGGTTAAAAATAAACTCATACCTATGTGAACCACCACTGGATGGAGAATGTGCATTGATTATATGAAGTTAAATTCAAAAACAAGAAAAGACCACTTTCCTTTGCCTTTCCTTGATCAAATTTTAGATAGAGTGGCTGGTAATGAATATTATTGTTTTCTAGATGGCTACTCAGGTTATTATCAGATAGAGATCACTCTAGAGGACCAAGTGAAAACCACCTTCACTTGTCCCTTTGGAACTTTCGTATTTAGGAGGATGCCCTTTGGATTATGCAATGCACCTGCTACTTTTCAACGTTGCATGTTAAGCATATTTAGTGATATGGTTGAAAAGATAGTAGAAGTATTTATGGATGATTTTTTCTATATATGGCACCTCTTTTGAAAATTGTTTATCTAACTTAGCCCTTGTTTTGTGATGGTGTAAAGAGAAAAACTTGCTACTCAATTGGGAAAAGTGCCACTTCATGACTATATAAGGTTTGGTACTTGGCCACTTAGTTTCTAAAGCAGGTATTCAAGTGGATAGGACGAAACTTGAGGTTATAGAGAAGTTGCCAACACCAAAAAGCATAAGAGATATTCGTTCCTTCTTGGGTCATGTAGGATTTTATAGACGCTTCATAAAGGATTTCCGCGCTATCTCTCGACCTCTTTGCAATTTATTTACTTCAAATACTGAATTTATTTGGACGCAAGGTGTCAAAATTCTTTTGAAAAACTGAAATCCTTACTTGTCTCATCGCCTATTACGCGCTATCTCTCGACCTCTTCCTTTCGAGATCATGTGTGATGCAAGTGATTACACAGTGGGAGTAGTCCTTGGGAAAAAGAAAGATAAAGGTCCTTATGTGATTTACTACGCAAGTAAGACCATGAACGATGCTCAAAGAAATTACACAACAACGGAGAAGGAATTACTTGTGGTGGTATTTGCGTTGGACAAGTTCATGAGCTACATTTTGGGATCGCCCATCGTCATCTATACTGACCACTCTGCACTCAAATATTTATTATCTAAAAAGGATGCAAAGCCGAGACTTATATGATGGATTCTTCTTTTGCAGGAGTTCAACATCGCGATACGAGAAAAGAAGTGAGTGTATAACCATATTGCAGACCACCTCTCTTGACTAACGGTAGGCACAGAGTCATCAGATACACCGTTGAGAGATTCCTTCCCCGATGAACAACTTTTCGCCGTCTATACTCTACTAGGTATGCAGACATAGTTAATTATTTGGTGACAGGTAGAACTCCATAACATTGGTCCTCCCTTGATTTTAAACGTTTCAAACATGATGTAAAATCTTTCTACTTTGAGGATCCTTATCTCTTTAAATATTGTGGAGACCAAATTGTGAGACGATGTATACCCGATCATGAGATTAGTAGTGTTTTACAATTTTGCCATGATGGGATATGTGGAGGACATTTTTCTGCTCATAAAACTGTTGCAAAAATTTTACAAAGTGATTTTTTCTGGCCCATCATATTTAATGATGCATATGCTTATTGTAAATCATGTGTGCGTTGTCAACAGTGGGGGGGAATCACAAAAAGAAATATGATGCCATTAAATACCATGTTAGAGATAGAAATATTTGATTGTTGGGGGATTGATTTTATGGGACCTTTTCCACCTTCCTTTGGTTATGTTTTCATACTAGTTGCAATTGATTATATTTCTAAATGGGTGGAGGCTATTCCTTGTAGGTCAAATGACGCATCCATCGTGCTAAAGTTCTTGAAAGAAAATATGTTTGCACGTTTTGGAGTGCCAAAGGCCAGTATTAGTGATGGAGGTTCCCACTTTTGCAATATGCTCTTCACAAATTTAATGAAGAAGTTTGGGGTGACGCATAAAGTTTCAACTCCATACCATCCCCAAGCGAATGGACAAGCTGAACTTGCAAATAGGGAGATCAAGAATATCCTTCAAAAAATGGTGAATCCCACGCGTAAAGACTGGAGTCTTCGCTTGCCTGAAGCTTTATGGGCCTACATGACGGCATACAAGACTATTATAGGGATGTCTCCTTACCATTTAGTTTTCATCTTCCTGTTGAATTAGAACATAAATCTTATTGGGCTATTAGATCATTGAATTTGCTTGATGACTCATCGAATGATTCTCGTAAATTGCAAATATTGGAGCTTGAAGAGCTACAGAGGGAAGCATATGAAAATGTAAAATTGGCAAAAGAGAGAATGAAAGCTGTGCATGACAAAATGATCCTACGGAAGGAGTTCAAACAAGGGGACACAATTATAGTATACAACTCACGGCTGCACTTATTTCCAGGAAAGCTACGTTCCAAGTGATCGGGGCCTTATTATGTCAAACAAGTGTTTCCACATGGAGCGGTGATTTTGGTGAATGAGAAAGACGGCAACGAGTTCAAAGTTAATAGACAACAACTGAAATAGTTTCAAGAACTTTGGAACAAGGAGGACACAACCATGGAGCTTACTGACCCACCTTCGGGTGGCACTTGAACCGGTGTGTTCTTTCCTTACTCAGTAGTAGTAGATTTTCTTTTCTTTACACTTTTTTCCTTAGGAATTTTGACTCTAGTATTCTCTTTTCTACATTGAGGACAATGTTTGCCTTTAAATTGGGGTGAGTGTATTAGAATTTTTTTAGGAGATTTTTTTTATTTTTTTAAAAAAGAGAGAGAAAAGAATAAATCACCATCACTCATCTTCTAACCATCACTTAAGCCCTCTTAAAGTGTCACTTTATCGGATGTTTATGCATTAATGGCATTCTAAAAATTGTTTATGGCTTGAAATCATTATTTTTCTCTTCATGGAATTAATCATTAATATGCCCCTTATGAAAAATTTCAAATCTCATGACTAATATCTCGAAATGGTTCGAATTAATTACATGCAAGTGGTTGTGCTGCATAAGTTTAAAGTGGACATGATTGATAGGAATACTTTTCTTTTTGAAAAGGAATGTGGCCATAAATATGTGCTAAAATGTGAGTCTAATGAATGGGTGTGAGTTGCCAAAAAATGCAAAAAAAATGAAAAAATGTAAAAAAAGGAATAAAGTGCATCATTCCCTTGAGTTTATCAAGTAGCCGGGTCTTCGTGCCTCAGGAAGCATTGGAGATTCGCGTCGAAAGATTGATATATGGGGAGTGCACTCAAAAAAAGATAATAAAAACTTAGATGATTCGAGTTATTAAGTTCGAGGGGCCCTTCCAAGCCTAATGCCCGAAGGTCGTCTGGCCAAGGAGTCATTAACTGAAAGCTCATTACATGGATCATTCTAAGTAAAAAGAAAAGAAAAAAAAGAAAAAAAAAGAAAAAAAGGATATTGCAAACTCAACACCCATGAATCAGACGATCTTTAAATGATGCAGATTCCTTGAAAATTAGAAATTTATGAATTGATGTTGTGTTATACTTTTGTCCTATGCAAAACAATGCTTGTATGTTATGTATTTAAATTGGATTAGAGAACATGACATGGATTTGATCTCATTCATAATTGCGTATATTCGTGGTAAATATAATGATGGAGAGTGCGTTATTGAGCCAAGCCTTAGACAATTGGAAGGAATTAATATTTTTCTAAACATCCGATATAGTCGCTCTTTTTGCTATAGACTAGCAAAACGCTAGTTGGGGGGTGTGATTCATGATAAATATTACATATTTAGCCCCTCATTTAGCCCCATTTTGTGCATATATGGTACTTATTTGGTCTCTAATAAGATTGTATTTTGAATACCCTTAATTATTAGTGTAAACTCTCATTTTATGCATAAAACAGTAACAAACAGAGTATTTCTGTCCTTTTTGTATTTTTTGTGTGAAGATCTCGATCTCACGATTCCAACGACTATTTATTTGTATTTTTCTGAGATTTGTGCTAATTACTATGAATTTTTGAATGCAGAATACCAATTAAATGGAGAAACACGGGAGAAATACGGAGATAATACGCGTACGAGCTCATCAGGCAGGCCACGTGGCACTATCCTGGCCGCTCACCACTGCATCCGATGACACAGACGAAGGGGCGACGCGGCCTATTGTGATCCGTCGATTCGAGATCAAACGGTTGAGAGCAGCCCACCGACGCGGTGCGGAGCTTACGTATTTGGGGACACGTGACATGATCCTAGAGAGGCCCCGCTCGATCGAACGGCGGAGAATCGAAGGAGAATCGATTTATATTCAGCGAATACGGGGCGACGTGGCAACATTCTGATCGTTGGATTACGATCCAACGGTCCAAACGCGGCCAAATGAAGCAGGCGAAATACATACCCCGCAAGAACACTTGACGAACTCTTTGCCATTCCCCGCTCAATCCAACAGCGTGGAACGCTGCAAATACATGCAAAGCTCGGAGATCAGCGAGAGCGGGAGATGTGGCCTCCTTGAGTCCATTGATTTTCGATCCAACGGTCGCTATTACCCCCGTATTTGGACTCGGATCAAGCAAACGAAGACGGCAACATGGCTCAATCGTGACCGTCGATTCCAAATCCAATGGTCATGATGGAGTATGAGGCGGACTCGGAGAATGAAGCAGATGCGGGCACAAATCCGATAAGGGAGGACACGCGTCGAGCCCTAGTGCGATCCCGCACTGGTCGAACGACGGAGGTTTGCGCCGACTTAGGGTTGCGGGTTTAAGTGATTTTAGAGTGGGTTTAAGCGAAAAATTTGCATCCGCACCGACTTAATACCCTTATAAATACCCCCATATTCCAGAGAGTGTCCAGACTTGTTTTTAGCGTATTTTGAGTGTACTGGAGGGGCTAGAGTGCGTATTTTCGTGAGATTTTCTGGGGCTTTGGAGACAGAGAACATAGGCTCTTGCAGAAGGAATTCCAAGGCTTTTTGAGGAGTTTTGGTGATATAAATCTCAACTTATACCTTATATTTCACGTATTTAGCATGTATTTTGACCTTTTGATTATGTATTTTCTAACGAAACTGAGTTTTCTTCTCTCCATGCGTGGCTAATACCCATGTGTGTTGGTTGTGATGTAGTTAGGGTGTTGTAATCTTTGGTTTCTACGTCTTTTCGCCTATATTTCACATGTTATATCACATATTTTGCAAGATTCTACATGTATTATTCAAGTATTCTCTTTGTTGGTGTACTTGGATCGAATCTGATCTTTGCTGACTTATTCATGGCGTGATCCTTGCAGACATCGCAGTGACCCCTGCGGGCACATGAATTTACATTCTTTATGAATCTAGTAATTTACGTGATTATTTACGGCATCTTGAATGTTCTTTTATCGTTATATTTTCCGACGTTCCCATACCCTTGCGGGGTGAAACGTTGAGTTATAGAAAAAACGTTGATTACCATTGATTACACATACTCTAACGAAATCACAACCGACACATGCTCCTCTCATTGGTTTCCTATATTGACTCTCCGTGCATGTTTTATATTATTCTCTCGTTTACTTAAAACCATCATCACGATTATCTCACCTTCGAAAGGTGGTAGCTTTTCATCGTTTTATTAATCTTTAGAAACTGATTCTTTTGGTTTACAGGTCGACTGTCCCGTGGATTCGACACCTGACTCTCCAAGTTTACTACTTGATCGATCTCCTACACTTGGGAGTAGCCACCCATCAGAGATTTAAGTAATGGTGTCGATGGTTTAAAATAATAAAAGAAAATCCTACGATAATTACGGTGAATTCGATACTAGGGTACTTATATGGAGAGTATGTGTTGGTAGTGATTTCGTTAGGGTTGTGCAATCAATGATTATCAATATCTTTTCTATAACTCAATGTTTCGTCCGGCTAGGGCACGAGAATGTCGAAAGGTGTGGCGATAAAGCGCATAAAATAGTGCCAAAAAGTAATCACGTATAACGTCGATTTCATAAGGAAAATACGCACAAGTGCTCTCTCGGGTCATGATACGTCCTCTCGGATCGCATCACGAATAAGTTCATAAAGATCATATTCGATTCAAGCATGCACACGTCTCCGTATAACATACCCAAATAACATATATGTAGATATATATATATATATATATATATATATATATATATATATATATATATATATATATATATATTGTATATGTGTTTTTTCGCAGAGGCATTACGTGCTGGATGGAAACCCAAACGCATGGGAGTTTTGTTTTAAGAAGAAGATAAAGGCTGCGTTGGTCCAGTGGCGTAATTACTTGATGGGGAGGATCTGGTCGGGTTACACAGAAGACTGGGAGCGCTGGTGGCATATGGACGCCCAAGCAGATCCCCTCCAGTTCTTTGGATCATGTGTCTATTGGGAGTCGGTAGATGTGAAGGTATGTTTCAATTTTGATCCAATTTAATATGTTTTAATATCCATTTGGCTGTCATGCTTTTTAAAAGAGGATTGCGGATATCGCCAAGGCGAACCACGAAAAGACACGAGAGTATGATCATCATGCTGGCTCCAAGAGCTACACCAGACATGCCCACGATTTGAGGCTACAAGTTATATGTTCAAATTTAATTTTTAGCATATATTATGTTATAATGGGATATGTGTCTAATGTCTATCTATTTATTTATCTATTTGTTTTTAGGGCAAGCCGGATTTGGAGTCATTGGTGGAGCGCACCCTTACGCAGGCCCACCCCAAGTATGATGATATGAATAAGCTGGAGAAGAATAAGCAGCTGCTAGTAAGTAATAACTTATGTTTAATAATATTGTTCATATTAAGTATAAATTTAATGTTGGTTGCATTTGTTTCAGTCTCTTCTGCGTCAGGCTGCAGCAGACTTCGGGTCACACTCTGAGGTAAGCTCGAGTTGCTCTGGGCCGCTCACCAGGGAGGAGGACGCCCTCATTGCAGGGCTGCTCGGAGGGCCGAGGAAGAACTGGTATCGGTATATAGGTTCAGATAGCAGAGACTATGGACAGTCGCCAGTTCGTCCTTAGCAGGTCCTGAGAGTACCCGACACCCAGAGCCCACCGATCCACCAGCGGACATGCACGAGTTCATCGTCACGTTAACCAAGATGATAGAGAGGATGGAGCAGTATGACCAACATTACCAGTTATTGCTCGCTTGCATGCCTCCAGAGGTGCAAGAAAAATACCATCGTCTCCGTACTGATGTGGTAAGAATTTATATTAATTATTGAATTATGTGACCTTAAATGTATTTAATTAGCACATGCATAGAAATTACATTGTGTTTACTGAAGCATAATGTGTATAAACTACATCATGTTAACCGTTATATGTTGTAGTTGCGGGGTAAAACTCGCGTACAATGAATTTGTATTATGGGAAACCAAGGGCACGATGGTTAAGCTTATGATGGGGTTAGGATAAGCTATTTGACAGGTGATTTGTGGGGTGCCGAGGTTGAACTTGCTGTTGGAGCTGACCACGGTGTCGAATCCGACAGGATTCAGGCGAGGTGGTTCGGGCTGCTGGAGCTGGGGTGAGCTCGACCTAGGTGTTGGATATTGGACTCCCCGGATTTGGTTTTGGATGATGAACAAACATAAATATAACGTAAACTAACACTTTGTGAGCGCAGTTATGGAGATCGTCGCCAAATTCATATGAATATCAATTACGACGTCTCAAGACTTCTCAAAGCACGCGATTGTATGCCTAAAGCTTCGTTGAAGCTTATGGACCTTTTTAGAAGTCATGAAGATTCGATTGAAGCTATTAAAGACGGTATCGTCAAGTTTTATTTATAGTCTTTAAGCTTCTTTCGTAGAATGTTAAGCCTTGAGTAGGTCTTACGGTTTAAATCTTCATAACGCTCATATCTTAGCTCTAGGATCTTAGTAGAAGTCCATACAATCCTTCCCGAAGCTTCACGCTTCGATTCGCGACTTCTTGTGCATGTTAGTTGGTTCAAGAAGAAGAACTGACCGACTAGATGGTGATCTAGTCGGTCGGCAAAGCTTCTTGGACCGACTAGTTTTTGTCAGTCATTTCCAAGCTCTTTACTGTTTACAGTTAGTCGGTCTAAGTTGACTCACCGACCGACTAGTTTGTGAACTAGTCGGTCAGTGATGCTTCTGTGACCGACTAGTTGAGCTTTCCCTGTACATGCACATTTGAGCCTGAGCTACTGTTTATCATTAGTCGGTCTGTGTTCATTGATCGACCGACTAGTTGATGAACTAGTCGGTCAACGTTCCTTCTTGGACCGACTAGTTTAGCTTTACTGTACATACCATTTTTCACCTAACTTACTGTTTATCGTTAGTCGGTCTATGCTCATTTGGCGACCGACTAGTTGGTGAATTAGTCGGTCAACATTTGTTCTTGGACCGACTAAGTCTATTTGTGCTCAGACTTCAGTTTTATCTGTTAGTCGGTCTCAGTTGAGTAACCGACCGACTAGTTGTGAAACTAGTCGGTCAGCTACTCTTCTTGGACCGACTAGTTCCTTTTGTCTGAGCTTTGATCTTTTCTCTGTTCACTCATTAGTCGGTATACGTTTATTGACCGACCGACTAGTTGATGAACTAGTCGGTCGGTGGTTGTTCTTTGACCGACTAGTTGGGTTCAGAAAAGAGCCGTTGGAGCTTTAATTGAAACGTTTTTCTCTCTCTCTCTCCTCTATCCTATAAATACTTGTTGGGCTGCATTCATTGCAGTCAAGGCTGATATTATTGCAAGTTTAGAGATCAAGAGAAATCATTCCAAGCTCATTCAAAGCTCTTTCATTCCATTCAATAATCTCTCCTCACTCTTACTTCCAAAGAGAGATTCATTGAGTGTGAAGCATTCCAAGCCAAGTGCTTGATTCTAGGTCACCAACATCCCCATAGCTCTCCATCGCTGATCTACATCTTGGAGCTAGGGTTTGGTGCCACTTCTTCTTCCTCAAAATCATCCTTGCCCTAATTCGTAAGCATTACTCAAGGCATAGGTATTTTGTCGGTAAGAAGTTTCTTATTTCATTTCAATTTCATATTGTAAGTTTCACTCTCGGTTGTGAGAGTGTGGTTGTGATCCCGGGTTGTGGGAGTCACAAATTACTTTGTGTATGATTTGACTTGTGAAGGTTTTTTTTCAAAAGTATTTCATAGTGGACATCTTGAGTTAGGGTTTCTAACTCAAGTATCCAGAGGGGATCCGGGTGGTTGGGACGTAGGATCACCGGGAACAAGTCGGCGAGACTTGGGTGGATCTGAACCCAGTAATATCTATTGTTAGCATTGTTAATTTTGTTGTTGTCTTCAATTTAAGCTTCCGCAAATTGATTTGGTAGTTGTTTGCACGATAATTAGGAATTATACTCCTTGTTATTTTTAAAGTACTATTCACCCCCCCTCTAGTACTTGTGCAGTAGCTTGTAGGGCATTACACTAGGGAATGAGCTATCCTGTGCAAGGAACAACTCGTCAAAAAGGCCGGGTTGGGGTCCAACCTTTAGCCTCTCCGATGTCTAAGTCAGTGGAAGGACTTCAAGCGGGGCTAGGCACGCGGGTCGGACTAATAAGTGAGTCGACCGCACGTGACGAGCTATGAGTGGAAGAACAAAGATATGGACGACCTTTGCTCTTGTGTGTGAGTAAGAAGATTGAGAGTGAATTTGCTAACCCCTTCACCGTAAGGAGTGAAGGGGGTATTTATACCTGATGAGAGGCGATTTGGTGGGACTGACCTGGCATGCTGACTCGACGTGCTGAGCTGGCCCTGCTGTCAGCGAAAGCTTCGGACGGGGATGTCAGGAACAGGAGTGTCAGCCACGCTTTTGTCAGACGGTGCAACGGCCAGGGGCGCTTTTGTCAGGGTGTCAGGGCCGAAAGCATTTAGTGTTAGGGGCGCAGCGGCCATGGGGTGCTTTGTCAGATGGTCGGGCAGCTTAAGTGTCAGTTGTGTCCTTATAATATGTTGTTTGTCGTGTCCGATGAGACAAGGGTCTAGCGGAGCGTTTCCCCATGGCTGGGTCCGAGAGGGGCCGCCGGGCCGACCTGATCGTGGGGTGTTCGGCCCGGCCGTTCACATTTTTGGGTATGGATCCGGGATCGCCGGTGGGGGGAACGGGTGTGCCTCTGTCAACATCCGAGGATGCACTGTCCGGGAGTACCCCGAGCGTGCTGCTCTGGGCGGACCGAGCGAGAGCGGTTAAGCGCCTCTTCGGGGGGCACGGTGAGGTGCGCCCATCCCCCTGTAGTCTCGGACTTTCGGGTCGGCTGACACCCTACAGGCCTCTGAAGTACGGGCGAGGGGCGCCCTGGCGTTGGGTTGGCCGCCCGTTCGGGAGGGGCAAGCCAGTGAGGTATATTAGTGGTTCTGGGGAGAAGCCGGACTCCCACGATCTTTAGGTCATAACAATTGCCCCCGGCATTCAAGCCCGAGGCGGGAGCCCTGCTCGGCTCGGATGGCAAACCGCTCCACCTGTTTTGAAACTTCAGTACGGATCCCGGTCCGCGCTCGAGGACGGCGGTGCAAGCTTGGGAATTCCTGCCCTATTGGTCATTATTACGATTTGAAAGGGCGGGGGAAAAACGAAGCGCCTCTGCTATAGGATTCGTGACGCGTGGATGAGGTGACTCTCACGCAAGTCGAGGCGTCACGGATATCCTGATGGGTGCCGCGTGGCGGCGTATCGACGATCGCGATGACCCGGTGCCTTATTTTATAAGCAGGGAGAGAAAGTCGGCAGGAGTTTTCCTCCGTTTTCAATTTTTCTTCAGTGTTTCTTGCTTTCGTCTATCGCTTGCTGGCATGGTTGCGACTTCCGCCGTCGGTGATCTACTTCCGATCGTCTTCCCGATCTGACGGATCGGCTAGGTAATTTTTTCACTTTCCGATCGATGGCTTCTCGTTTCGAGTTCGGAGGCGGCAGCAGAGTAGGGGAGGAGGAGCTTGTGGAAGAGGGGGCATTGCCGCGGGGGGTGCGGTAATCTAGGGAAAGGGGGTCGTGGCGCACCGTCGTTCCGAGGGCGATTGGGGTCCTCAAATGTAGGTCGGATAGGATCAACATCAGGGAGATTCGCGTGCGGTTCGTGCGTCTGCCCTATGAGGTATGGGTCCCCGAGCCCGAGGAAAGTGTGTGCTCGCCCGGAGATAATGAAGTCGGGGTTTACGCCCGGTCATTCGAGTTGGGGCTCCATTTCCCGATCCACCCGTATCTCCTCTATCTATTGAATTTCCTTGAGTTGCCGATCTTTGTCCTGGCGCCCCGCTCCTGGGGCTTGCTGGTGGGGTTCGTCGTCTTGTGCCTTGCCAGCTCCCTGAGCCCGTCCCTGGCGTTGTTCCAGCATTTCTTCGTAGTTCAGAAGAGGGGAATGTATCACTGTGTTTGTGCTAGGAGGGGATGGGAGCTTGTCCTCGGGGTGCCCGACGATGTCGGCAGTTGAATGGAGGAGTTCGCCTTCGTGATGATGCCGGGCGACGTGGTGTTGATGTCAAACTGGGGGACGCAGAACCCTCTAGTGAATGAAAGGGTGGAGCTGACCGGGGATGATCTAGCGAAAGCACAGATTCTGGCGGAGCTGCCCGAGACATACCATCAGTTAGCAAGTTTGACGTGGAGCAGTCGGCTCGCCCAGGACTTTTGGTCCCTAGGTACCTTTGGCTTTTGGCGAACCTTTAGGTAGGCTTACCCTGATCTCTTTTTCCTTCATAGGTGGAGACGTGATGCGAGGGCCGGAGGAGGTATCGAGGTCAGCCGGAGTCCCAGTCGCAGAGAACGCTGGCCCTTGCGAGAAAGGCAAGAGAGTGGCGCGTGAAGAGGGATCTCGGAAACGTGGGGGCGAGGTCTCTAGTGAGGAGAGAGCGAACCGAGGACGAAGGGCATCCGAGTCGGGTGCCTCTACCAGTCGGTTCGGCGAGGTTCTCCCCACGGGTTCGTCCGCGCGGGAGGTAGGTCCCCCCGTATTTTCGCGGGTATCGAAGGTAGTCGAGCCTCGAAAGGCACCCCCGGTTCAGAAATGGCCGCACGGAATCCCTTTGCGGGATATGGGGAGGTCGCTGAACCCGAGTTGCGAGAGTGCCCTCATCCATTTCAAGAGGACTCGAGATGAGGTTGAGGAGTTCCTGGACGACCGTCTCCATAAGCTGCCCTTTCGGGTGAGCCGCGACAAGTCGTTATTTGAGGACGTCGGGGTGGCGGTGCGCTCACGGAGTATTGCATGCTGCCGCGGGACCGTGAATCCTTTAATGTCATACGAGGTACGCAAGGATAGCAAGCTAAAATTGCAGGAAAAGATGAAGTCCTACCTAAAGCAAGACGAGCCAAAGAAGAAGGCTATTGCTTTCAAGGCTGCTCCATCCACATCCACATCAACCGATGATGAAGACTCGGAAAACGAGTTGGACTTGGAGTCCATGGCACTCATGGCCAAGAAGTTCAACCGTTTCTTCCGAAAAGGTAACTATAAGAACAAAGCTAAATTTGGTTCTTCTAACGCCTCCTCCTCTCCTTTGTGTTTCAAGTGCAATAAGCCAGGACACATGAAAGCGGAGTGTCCTCTCAACAAGCAAAAGGAGAAGTGGAAGGCGCCAAAGTACGACAAGTCCAAGAAGTACAAGAAAGGGAACAAAAAGGGGCTTGTCGGGGCAACATTCACCGACTCCGAGGATTCCTCAAGCGGAGAGTCGGACGATGAGCAAGTGGAGCAAGCGCACATGTGCTTCATGGCAATAGAGGAGCATGATCAAGGATCCTCCTCTTCCGATGATAGTGAAGACGAAGGCGATGAGGTAACTATGGATGACCTTAGGAATGCTAATTCTCAATTATGGTCTAAGTATACTAAATTAGTAAATAGGTATACTAAAGTAAAAGATGACCTAGCTAGCATTCAAACCTCGCCTAAAACTATCATCACCAACAACGACACCGTTGTTGAAGGGTTGAGGAATGAGATTGTTAATCTCAAGACTCAACTTGAACATGTTAGCATTGAAGATCTGGAGGATCACAAGATAGCGGATTTGACTTCTCAAAACTCGACTTTGAGTATTAAGAATGAGAATCTTAAATCTCGTGTTTATGTGCTCACATCGCAAGTATCCAACTTGGATACTTCTATGCGTTCTCTCACCGAGAAATATGAGAACACATTAGGCCGAATTAATAAATTCAATAAGGGTAAGGACCATTTGGATAAAATCCTAAGTGACTTACTTCCGGCCAATCACCACATTGGCTTGGGGTATACGATGGGATGTTCATCCAAATCGGCCACTACTTTTGTTAGGCCAACTTCCGGTGACTCAACGAGTGGTAGCAAACACTCTATTGGTAGTTCTTCTACCAATGGTGCTTCCACCTCGTCCACACCCTCTTTCGGAAAGAAACCCACTTTGGGTGGACCTCCAAAGAAGGGGCATGCTTATATGTACACCAATACTATGCCACGTAGGAACACTCGTCCTACTCCACCGGCTCACACATATGATGATTTTTATGCAACACATTCACGGGCACGTGCACACCATGTGAGACACCCTCACGCACGTGTTCCCACACATGCATATGTTCACCCATAACATCATATGAATAATTATCCACATGCACCATTCCATCATGTTCCTTATGCCTATCCACAACATGCATCACGTAGAAATCAACGTCGCATGCATGCACCCAATAAGATGAGGGCTCCCAAGATTTTCACTATTTGGAGCCCAAAGGACACAAGCATGGATAAAAAACAAGTTTACATGAATGCTTATTTTTCGGATGTTGTGCATAGTAGAAATTATGTGGGGAAGTCTAAGTCCAATTGGACTTGGCTTCCAAAGGTCTAATCTTTTGGACCCAATGACCTTGGGTATCATGATATGAAATTTTCTATCTATAGGTACTCAAGGAAAAGAAAAAGAAAAGGAGCAACAAATTTAAATTTAGCTCCAAGGGGAATTGGATACTCGATAGCGGGTGTTCAAAACACATGACGGGTGACGCTCAATTGCTCTCCGGAGTGGTTCCCATTGCAAATGGAAACCGCGTCGTATTTGGAGGCAACGAGAGCGGAACCATCATAGGTGTTGGTAAAGTGGGTAATCCTTCTAAACCCATTATATGTGATGTTTACCTTGTTAAAGGATTAAACCACAATCTTATTTCAATAAGTCAACTTTGTGACAAAGGTTACAAAGTTAACTTTGCGAAAGGAATGTGCCATATTTTAAGAAAAGATAATAATGAATTATTGTTTTCCGGCACACGCCATAAGGATATATATATCCTAGATCTTTCAAGATCACATGAACAATGTCTTATTGCCAACACAAGTGAACAACACTTATGGCATCGACGTTTTGGTCAAGTGAACTTTGGAACACTTTTTAAGCTTTCCAAGTTAAATTCTATTAGAGGCTTCCCTAAGCTTGTCTTTTAAAAGAAAAGCTTTTGTGACTCGTGTCAACGAGGCAAGCTTTCAAAATCTTCATTTAAACCTAAGAAAAGCATTTCTTCTAAGCGTCCTCTAGAGCTATTACATCTAGATTTATTTGGGCCAACTAGAGTTGCTTCATTAGGTAATGCTAGATATGGACTTGTCATCGTTGATGACTTTTCTAGGTTTACTTGGGTATTTTTATTGTGTAATAAAAATGAAGCTTTTGAAAACTTCACAATTTTTGTTAAGAAAGTACAAAATCTCTTAGGAACCACCATTGTCACTATTCGTAGTGATCATGGAGGTGAATTTGAGAATGAGTCTTTTGAGACATTTTGTGATGAAATTGGTATTACACACACCTTCTCTTTCCCTCGTGCACCTCCTCAAAATGGTGTAGTTGAGAGAAAGAATAGGACGCTAGTGGAGTGTGCTCGCACTATGCTTGATGATAGCCAACTTGGCCATCAATTTTGGGCGGAAGCGGTACACACTGCTTGCTATATGTTTAATAGAATACTTTTAAGGCCCGGGACTAAACAAACTTGTTATGAATTGTTGTTTGGTAGGTTGCCTCAAGTTAAACATTTTCGTGTTTTTGGTTCGAAATGTTTTATTAAGAACACGTATGATAGTTTGGACAAATTCGATCCACGATCCGATGAGGGGATTTTTGTTGGATATTCTTCGCGTAGCAAAGCCTATCGGATATTCAACAAACGAACCTCAACGATCGAGGAGTCGCTTCATGTGTCATTTAATGAAGGATTTGTTCCAACTAGAATTACTAATGATGATGACTCTATGGATGTCTTATGTGATTCAATTGGTAATTCTAACTCTAATGATTCTATTGATTCTATTGAGACTAACCCGTCTAATGAAGTTGTTGAGAATGTTCCTAGTGACCAAGGTATTCCCAAACGGCTTCATACCGTTCGTGACCATCCTCAGAGCAAGTCATTGGCAATATCCATGATAGTGTCAAGACGAGATCGCAAGTGAACTACTTCGCTCATTGTGCCTTTGTCTCCTCGATAGAGCCAAAGAATGTTAATGAAGCATGCGAAGATAGCGCTTGGATCTTAGCCATGGAGGAGGAACTCATTCAATTCGAGAGGAATGAAGTTTGGGAGCTTGTTCCATTGCCATCGAAGAACCACACCGTCATAGGGACAAAGTGGATCTTCAAGAACAAAACCGACGAAAACCAAGTCGTCGTCCAGAACAAAGCTCGGTTAGTTGCTCAAGGCTACCGTCAAGAGGAAGGTATTGACTTCGAAGAATCCTTCGCTCCGGTAGCTAGATTAGAATGAATTAGATTATTATTGTCTTTTGCATGCCATAAGGATTTTAAATTATTTCAAATGGATGTTAAAAGTGCATTTCTAAATGGAGATGTTGTTGAGGAAGTTTACGTTTCTCAACCTCCGGGTTTTATTAATGAAAAATTTCCAAATCATGTTTTTAAACTAAAGAAAGCACTTTACGGCTTGAGACAAGCTCCTCGAGCTTGGTATGATCGCCTAAAGAATTTTCTTTTGGATTTGAATTTTAAAATGGGAGAAGCCGATTCTACACTTTTTGTTAAGCATTCGAATAATGATATAATTTTAGTTCAAATTTATGTTGATGATATCATTTTCGGTGCTACTAACTTTGCTCTTTGCGAAGAGTTTTCTAATGTGATGAAGGAACAATTTGAGATGAACCACATGGGTGAGCTCAAATATTTCTTAGGTCTCCAAATTCGCCAAATGGACGATGCAATCTTCATCCACCAAACAAAGTATACGGTGGAGTTGCTAAAGCGATTTGGAATGGAGAATGCCTCCGGAAAGAAGACTCCAATGAGTACGACTACGCATCTTGATAAGGATACGGGTGGAAAAGATGTAGACATTCGTCTATATTGAGGTATGATAGGTAGTTTACTTTATCTTACCGCAAGTAGGCCCGATGTTATGTTTGCCGTATGCGTATGTGCTCGTTATCAGTCTCAACCTAAGGAGTCTCACTTAGTAGCGGTAAAACGTATTTTCCGTTATCTAAGTTATACACTTGATTTTGGATTACTTTATCCAAAATCTAGCACGTATGAGTTAATCTCATATAGTGATGCCGATTATGCGGGATGCAAATCCGACAGGAAAAGTACTAGTGGCACTTGCCATTTTATAGGAAATTCCCTTGTCTCTTGGTTTTCCAAGAAGCAAAATTCCGTATCACTTTCAACCACCGAGGCGGAATATATTGCCGCCAGTGCCACGTGTGCTCAAGTTCTTTGGATGAGACACACACTTAAAGACTTTGGTATAAACTGTGATACTTGCCATATCATGGTTGACAACCAAAGTGCAACATGTCTTTCCAAGAACCCGGTACACCATTCCCGTTCGAAACACATAGATGTCCGACACCACTTTTTAGATGATCATGTTGCTAAAAAGGACATCATTTTAGTGTACGTTGAAACCCAAAAGCAAATCGCCGATATTTTCACGAAACCCCTAAAGGAGGACTCCTTTGTGCGGTTGCGTCGAGAATTGGGGATTATGGGTGAATCCGAGATATAGGATTCATGTTTCATTCAATAATCTTGCATGCTATTATATTTCGCAATATTTCGTTCATGCTAGACTTATTGGATTTTTCGAAATTTTATGTGATATTTTGAATTTTTGCTCGAATTCATGTTTGAATGTCGTATTTGAGATTTCGATGATTAATGGGGTAGTTTAGATGATTTTTGAGAGGATTGCGATGTATCATCCAAGTGTTTTGAGGAGAGAACTTAATTATCAATTTTTGGACTCATCTAGTCGGTCTCAGTTCATCAACCAACCGACTAGATTCACATCTAGTCGGTCAGCTAATGAACTCAGACCGACTAGCTTTATCTCTCAACTTTTGAACTCCTTTAGTCGGTATCAGTTCAATCACCAACCGACTAGATTCGTATCTAGTCGGTTAGTAAAAGAACTCAGACCGACTACCTCAAGCTATTTTGAGTTTCCTCTCTAGCTTAACTCTTTAGTCGGTTCAAGCTTACTCATCGACCGACTAGATTGAGTTCTAGTCGGTCAGTATTTGAGCGTAGACCGACTAAATCTCGTTCAGGAAATCTTCGACTGGTCTCTGTTTCCACTTAGTCGGTTCACGCTCGTTAACCGACCGACTAGATCGTCATCTTGTCGGTCAGCGTTTGAACTTGTTGGATCCTGTCAAAACAGCGTTAGGATCGATAAATGAAGTTGAGACTTACGCTTGCGTATGCGGCACGGTAGTCTCGGAACTTCGCCTTCGGATTCGCTACGACGGATCGAGTCTTCTCACGAACGGAGCAAGGCTACTAAATCCACAATCTAAATCTCTACTTTTAGATTAATAACTTGGATAAAGAGAGAAGGATTTCGGCAGAGCTTCGCTAGAATGAATGCAAGGCAAGAATACCATGCAAAAGTGTAAGGAAATGGCTAAGCCTTGGGTCTTATTTATAGCCCCCAAGGTAGTTATTTTAGGAGTAATTGTTCCTTTGGAACAATTTAACTAAAGCGTACCATCATACATGGTACATTATAAGCTTAAGTTGTACCATATGCATGGTACACCATAAGCTTAAGATATTACCCCTTTATTAGCCATATGTCGCATGCACTTATGCACATATAATGCGACTTTCCCATTAATCTAGAGATCCTCTCCGCAAGGGAACAGATTCCCTTTGCACACGACTTCGTGTACGCGACGTTCGAGGTCTGTATTCTCTCGTACATCCACTACAAGGGTGTACAAACGTCATCCATATCCAACATCTCCCACTCACACTTGAGGGGATTGTAAGAGAACGTCTTTCTCTTAGTTCTTTCATCTATCATACCGAGAAATAGACCGTGCGACCGTCATGCGCGTAGAGTCTGTTGTTGTGCACTTGTTAGAGATACACAACGACCTCGAAGGTGCAAAGTTGAGTAGTTCAACGCATGTTTTACCCTAGATTATTTCTTCACATTTCTTATACTTTATATTCAACAATTGAATCCCATCTGGATCACAATTGGCTGGCCAGCTTTGAATCATTAAAGTCCAAATGCGAATATGAAATCAATCTTCCTCTTCTTGTGAACCTTCTGATCTTGACTTGATTCGCTTTTCTAACGTGCCCCGCCGAGCCGAATTATCATAGCCCATTAGCAACACGCTAAGATAGCGATCATCTCGTCAAATCTAAAGGAACCAATTGGAGTCCTTGAGGGTAAGAGTTAAGACCCATATGGCCTTTGAGTCTCACATAATAGCAAACACTATTGCTACTAACTCAGTGGTCGAAATGCATACGTGGTATGAACACGTATTACAACATCACTCCTTTCCCAGGGAGAGTATGTCTTAATGATGTTGTACGGATGAAAGATCAGACACCACAGTGCCTATCTTTTGAGTCCCCTTACTACCCATGAAATATTCCCGGACTCTCATCCTGCATAAGACAGATAGGATTTAAAAAATCCTATGAGATCTCTTTTAAATATCCTTGTGATACAGATCTCAGATCTTTTGTAAGCATCCATATGATGCAGATCTTTCATTCGACTATCTTGTTTAAGTCACGACTCTAAATCATTTGTCTAATGATTTTGACTTTAAACTAGTCTCATCTCTATCTTATCCATCTGATAAGATAAGGCGGTTGCTCATGTGAGAGAGCCAACCTTAATCTGTCCGACATACACACAATAAAATAGCTGAGACTTATAACACAAATGTATAAAATCATTTGTAAGAAACTTGTATGCAATATATAAAAGAACTTCTTCTTTTTATTAAACTTTGATCTTCTATAGACATGGGAAATATTACATGATATAGCTCAGCACTTACGCATTCCCATAGATGATAAGTGTTTGAAGAACACATCTCTGGGGATCGCCTTAGTAAGGGGATCCACTATCATCTTATGCGTGGATATGTATCCTATGTCTACTTCCTTCCGTTTGTCATAGTCCTTCGCAAACTTGAATCGAATATCAATGTGTTTGGTCTTACAATGAAATTTAGGATCTTTGACATAGGCAATCGAAGCTTGACTATCACTGTATATAGGAACAGTGCTCGAGTCAGTGGCATCCGTCAGCCTGTCTAAGAATTTCCTAAGCCAAACAGCTTCTTGGACCGCCATGCTGAATGCTACAAATTCGGCTTCCATGGTTGATAGGGCGATACAGGTTTGCTTCTTGCTGCTCCAGGATATTGCACCATTCCCGAGCAAGAAAACAAAGCCTGAGGTAGATCTTCGCTCGTCGAGATCACCTGCCCAATCAGCATCGGTATAGCCTTCGAGTCTCAAGGTATTGCCTTGATAGCACAACGCATAGTCCGCAGTCCCTTTGAGGTACCTTAATATCCTCTTCACCGCTTTCCAGTGTGCCTGTCCTGGGTTGGATTGGTAACGGCTTACCATACCAACATCATAGCAAATGTCCGGTCTGGTACACATCATGGCGTACATCAGACTCCCGACAGCACTGGAGTATGGAACCTTTTCCATAGCTTTCTTTTCTTTTGGATCTTTGGGACACATTTCCAAACATAGACCCTCGCCTTTGCTTATTGGAGTAGCAATTGGCTTGCAGTCCTGCATATTAAACCGTTCTAAAACTTTCTTTATATATGTCTCTTGAGAGAGAGAAAGAAGTTTCTTGGAACGATTCCTTGAGATCTTAACCCCAAGGATATATGCAGCTTCACCCATGTCTTTCATTTCAAAGACGGATGAAAGCCAAGCTTTGATATCCATGATAAGACGCTTATCATTTCCGGCTATAAGTATGTTATCTACATAAAGAGACATAATTACATACTTGTTCTTAATCATCTTAATGTATACGCAGTTGTCTTCGTCGAGCATGGAGAAACCATACGACAAAACGACTTCTTGAAAGCGCATATACCACTGCCTTGAGGATTGTTTAAGACCATATATGGATTTACGAAGTTTACAAACCTTATGTTTGTTTTCTTCTTGTACGAACCCGTTTGGTTGTTCCATGTAGATCTCCTCATTTAGTTCTCCGTTAAGAAAAGCAGTCTTTACATCCATCTGATGTAACTCGGGGTCCAAACAAGCCACCATTGCCAGAATTAAGCGAATGGAGGTAAAACGCACGATAGGAGAGAAAGTCTCTTCGTAGTCTATTCCTTCCTGTTGCGTGAAACCTTTCGCAACAAGGCGAGCTTTATATTTCTCGATGGAGCCATCAGCCTTATGCTTGATTTTGAGAACCCACTTGTTCCCAATGGCTCTACGTCCCTTGGGTAAATCAACCAAGTCCCAGACTTGGTTTGTTTTCATGGATTGAAGTTCTTCTTCCATCGCCGCTATCCATTTATCTTTAGCGGGGCATGTGACGGCCTGTTTGAAATTTGCAGGTTCGTCATCATCTTGTAGTAATGTCATGAATGTTTGAGGAAATTCATCCTCAAATCTCAGAGGTGTTAGCCTCGTTCGATTACTACGTCTTGCTTGAGTTTGTTCACTCCCACTTGGAATGACATCACTCCCACTTGGAATAACATCACTCCCACTCAGAATAGGATTGGTATCGTTCGTATCATCCATAGGTGAAGTATGAGGGTCATTGTCCTCTTCACCAAGAATTCTCCCACTCGAACGTTCCAATCCTTCTTGATCCCAAGTCTCAAACAAGGATAAGTCTTGACTTATCTCACCCTGTCTTGGAAACTCGTTTTCCAAGAAGACAACATTCCTCGATTCGAATTCTATTAGACCCCCATTGTCCTCTTGAACGACGAAAACATATCCTTTGGAGTTTTCAGCGTATCGGATGAAGATACACTTCCTCCCACGTGGCCCAAGTTTGCCATATTTGTGAGAGGATAAATGTGCGTAAGAGGCACAACCCCAAGGTTTTAGAATTCTTAAGTCTGGAGTTCTATTGTTCCACAACTCATAAGGAGTAGAACTTACCGACTTCGAGGGTACACGGTTTAAGATGAATGCTGCCGTCAATAATGCATCACCCCAAAAGGTGATGGGCAAATTTGCCTGAGACATCATTGATCGGACCATTTCCATCAATGTCCTATTTCTTCTTTCCGCAACACCGTTTTGTTGCGGAGTATAAGGCATAGTTATTTGATGAACTATGCCTTTTTCATCACAGAGTTCCTTAAAACTCGTTGATTGATATTCTCCACCCCGATCGGTTCGCAAGACCTTTATCTTGCGATCTAGTTGATTTTCCACTAAACTCATATAGTTTTTGAAGCAAGATAAAGCTTCGTGTTTGTTGGAAATCAAATAAATGTGACCGAAACGGGTGAAGTCATCAATTAAGGTGATGAAATAAGACTTCCCGCGTCTTGTCTTAACATTCATTGGACCGCAAATGTCCGAATGGATAAGCTGTAATGGAACTTCGGCCCTTGTGCCAGTTCCAAACGGCTTGCGACAAGTTTTCCCTACAAGACAATGTTCGCAAGTTGACATTTCAACTTTTGAAACATTAGATAACAAGCCACTTTTGGCAAGTCTATCCATTCTAGTTGGTCCAATGTGACCAAGTCTTGCATGCCAACAAATGATCTCAGATTCAGAATTAGAAGCATTTGTCAAATGGAAACTTTCATTAATGGAAGAAGAATCATCATACATAGTGTTTAAAATAATCAATCCATTACAAACATTACCCGACCCAACTAAAGAACTATTACAAACAAGGTCAACATTTTGTTTATAGAACCTCCATTCATAACCTAAAGACATTAACATGACCACGGATACGATATTCCTTCTAATATCTGGAGCAAAGAGGACGTCGTGTAACAATAGAGTCCGGCCGTTGTCGAGAACTAGCTTGCATGTTCCGACGCCCTTGACTTCAACACGAGTGTTGTTGCCGACATATATCCACTTTGTTCCTTGAGTTATCCTTCGATACTCTACGAAGAACCTTCTGTCCTTCGCAACGTGGTCTGTGGCCCCTGAATCAATCAACCAAAAATAGTTAGATTCAGCAAGAAACATGGAACTAGAAACACATATGTAACTAGCCCTACAAGTTACCTTATTACTTCCATCCGTACACGTACGGGCGAAGTGACCGTACTTGTTGCACTTAAAGCACTTGATCTTCTTCAAGTTTTTCTTCTTTGAGTGCACATTCTTTTGCCACCTTTTGTTCTTAGTCTTCTTTGAGGTTTCCGGTTCTTGCTTTCGTTCGTTCATAAACCTTAAGCGTTTATCCTTCCGCTTCTTTCCTCCATGTGAGGAACTAGCGGCCATGTGCACTTTGGCACTAGGTTTTGCGGCTTGAATCCGCTCTTCCTCGAGTTCGAGGTGTTTGGATACATCGCTTAAAGTTTTAATGCACTCATTATGAGTGAGGTGCATTTTCATGTTATCCCAGCTATCTGGGAGTGAACGAATGACTGCTTGGATCTGCTATTCGTCAGACAACGTAAGACCCGCATCCTTCAATTCAGCTATGAGATTCGCCATGTGGCGGAGATGCTTTTTCATAGATTGATCTCGCCGCATTTTGTACGAATCAAATTGAATATTTAAGGAGCGGAGTTTGGTGACTGAAGTTCCAACAAACTTTATTTCTAGCCCAGACCATATGTCTTTGGCTAGGTCGAATTCCCGAAATAGACGCATTATGTCATTGTCCATTGCGGACAATAACGTAATACATGCTATTTTGTTCTTTCGAGTCCAAGTCTCATAAGCTTCTCGGTCCCTCTTGTGTTGGGCCGTATTGCCCAACTCAGGTTCTTCCATTATGTTTTGGAGTGTTTCAAGCACATCTTGCTCTTCCAAAACATATTGGATTTTTATTGACCAAAGTTTATAATTGTCGCCGTTGAGCTTCTCACCCTTGTTAAGCTCGGAGACAATGTTCTTAGAAGCGGTAGACATATTCGAATCAAAAAACTACAAAGAAAATGAAAAACACGATCAAAATTCTATGCATAAAGTTTCGATTCTTTAAACACTTGATAAGTTCCTTGGATGCGCTGAAATGTTACTCTAGAATCAAGAAGTTCACTACGTTCCCAACTACCATCTAGAAATAACTTTCAAAGTATCCCTCTTACTTATCTCATGTAAAAAAGAAATCAGAAATGATACCCGTATGGTACAAACAGCGGAAAAATACTTTTGAAAAACATATCTTTCAAAATGGAATAGGTGAGAGTTTGCGCAAAGAATTTTAGCGCAACAATTGCCAAGCCACGAGACCTGTTCTACACACCCATGGGTTAGATAACCATGGCCGGATCGTGGTAGGACTTGGAATTCTAAATTGCGCTATCCCGATTAAGGACGTGACATAACCTATTTGAAAACATCTTTGTCAAAAAATTTGAAATACATTGGCTAATCTCCGTAGAGTAGAGCACAACGTCATAAGTACATTGCCTAATCTCCGTAGAGTAGAGCACAATGACATGGCTAATCTCGCATGAAGTAGAGCACTATGGCTAATCTTCAAGGAGTAGAGCCCAAGAAAAAAAACTTTATAAAATAAGAGCAGACGACTGTCGTTAGCCCCTATGGGCTAGTCGGCACATTCGTGTTTGACCAAGGCCTTTTGACACCCCGTATGGGCTAGTCGGCAAGTTCGTGATCGACCAAGACCTTTTGCCGGATTGGTCGACCAAAACACCCAAATTGGTCGACCAAAAATTGGTCTTCATCACTTCCGGCCAGGGCCCCTGCCCTGGCCGAGGCTGGCCAAGGGCCGGCCAAGGGCCTCTGCCCTGGCCGAGGCCGGCCAGAGCCGGCCAGAGGCCACTGGCCGCTCGGCCAGGGCCTCTGCCCTGGCCGAGACTGGCCAGGGCCGGCCCTGGCTCCTGCCAGGGTCGGCCAGGCCGGACAGGCCGTCCCTGGCCCCTGCCAGGGCCGGACAGGCCGGCCCCTGGCCTTGGCCGAGGCCGGCCAGGGCCCCCTGGCCCTGGCCTGGCCTCGGCCAGGCCTGGCCTTGGCCACGGCCAGGGCCCCCTGGCCGAGGCCGAGGCCGGCCACTGCCGGCCTGGCCATGGCCGGTCATTGCCAAGGCCATTTTGGCATTGGCCGGCCATGGCCCATATGGCCATGCCCGGCCACCCCCTTTGAATGGGGTTGCCGCACACCCCGCTGGAGGGGTGGCTGTGGTGGTTATTGGTCGTAGCCAACCCCCTCCGCATGGGGAGGGGGGTGCATGGCCTTCATAGCCCATTTGGCCATGGTGCACATGCACAAAAATTCATCTTCCCCGATGGGAATAACCGCCATCTTCTTCTCCGGTGAAGCACCCGTTCATCGAGGAAGTAGTTATCCTCCAATGGCCGTGTGCCAAAAAAATAACCCACTTCAAAAATTCGTAAACTACGCGCTCCACATGAAGAGAGCGCCCATTCCCTATGAATGGAGACTCAGCATCCATGAAGAGAGCGAGTTTGACGATATGAACGGTCGGTTCTTCCCGTCACGGAGAGTTCCTGCCATATCCGTAATGGTAGGAGACCCTAACGTGAAAAGAACAACCGCTGCGTTCTCTCCGTCACGAAGCGTTCCTACCATATCCATAATGGTAGGATACCCATTCGTGAAAAAGACAACGACTCGTTCATAGTTTCGATGGGGCGACTATCTGACCGGGGCGAACCCGTATGGCTCTGATACCAATGTTGGATCCTGTCAAAATAGCGTTAGGATCGATAAATGAAGTTGAGACTTACGCTTGCGTATGCGACACGGTAGTCTCGGAACTTCGCCTTCGGATTCGCCACGACGGATCGAGTCTTCTCACGAACGGAGTAAGGCTACTAAATCCACAATCTAAATCTCTACTTTTAGATTAAGAACTTGGATAAAGAGAGAAGAAGGATTTCGGCAGAGCTTCGCTAGAATGAAATGCAAGGCAAGAATACCATGCAAAAGTGTAAGGAAATGGCTAAGCCTTGGGTCTTATTTATAGCCCCCAAGGTAGTTATTTTAGGAGTAATTGTTCCTTTGGAACAATTTAACTAAAGCGTACCATCATACATGGCACATTATAAGCTTAAGTTGTACCATATGCATGGTACAACATAAGCTTAAGATATTACCCCTTTATTAGCCATATGTCGCATGCACTTATGCACATATAATGCGACTTTCCCATTAATCTAGAGATCCTCTCCGCAAGGGAACAGATTCCCTTTGCACACGACTTCGTGTACGCGACGTTCGAGGTCCGTATTCCCTCGTACATCCCCTACAAGGGTGTACAAACGTCATCCATATCCAACAGAACTTAGAACGACTAAGTGCTCAGGGGCAGTCATGTCTTTTCGCGATTTCGACCGACTTAAATGTTTTCTAATCGGCTCATATCCCCTTTCCGTGCTTGTTGACCCTTGTTTTTCGTCACTTCCGTGTCACATTGCCTCCTGACGATGAGCGTCCACTTGGTCCTCCCCTGAACGCGACGGCCGTCAAGAAATCTCTTGCGGCGCTCCGTCACGTTCAGAGGACGACACCTTCAACGTCTGCCTCTGCCCCTGCCTCAGCTTCTCCCTCTACCACTCTTGATGATGTCGTTCGGTTACTTAGTCGTCACGAGTCTTGTTTGGCTCGTACCGAGGAGGTAGTTTGCCGTATGGCTAGTCTGATGGGTATTCAGCTTCCTCCTCCTGTTTCTGAGGATGAGGAGATGGATGATGAGGATATCGATGAGCTTGTCACCTCTTTAGCTCGTGGCACTGAGGCCACCGCTGCTGCTACTACCACATCTGCTGCTGGTGCTACCACTTCTGGTGCTGCTGTTGCTGCTTCGTCTGCTGGTGCCCCCGAGAGCACACCTGTTGCCACCGCTCCTGTGGTGGATACTCCGACTGGTGCTCCCGAGGCCACTACTGTTGCTGCTCCAGACATTGCCACTTCTGCCGTCACTCCCGTTGACATTCCAGACGTTCCTGCTGATCCAGTTTCCACCACTTCTCCTGCAGAGCCTGCTGCTGCTGCAGATCCTGCCGCTTCCTCTTGAGCTTTCTCGAGGACTCTCCGATGCTCCTTAGATGATACATCTAGTGTGAGAGAGTTTGGTTAGGATAGAGTGGGGTTTTGGATCATTTTGTTGTATTTTGATACTTTTGATGATGTATCTTCATGTATTTTGATGATGTTGTATGTTTTTTTGACACTCCGATATCTGTGATATGATGATGTATTTTGTGCCCCGATCGGTGGATCGATATTTTGTATGTCAGTGATGTTTATTTTTGATGTACTTTGGTTCATATTTTATATATATACATCGCAGTTGACATTTCATTCTATTGTGCACAATTTATAATTTTTTATGTCTCTGATGTTTGATTTCGTCGCTTGACGATATTAACTTGGTTTAATAGAAATTTCTTCTATGGAAACATAGAATTGTTTTCCATGCACTATATTAACCAAGAATGTTGATATTGGAGAGTATATTCCATAACTCAATCCGTAAAAATGATTTGAGTTTTGATGAGTTTGTTTTACGATTTTAGACTATGGTTTCATTGACACGCCTTGATTTTATTCGTATGTTTTCTTTGGTGTCACTTGAACCGTCGTCGTATTCTACGACTCCCGTGCTTTTTATTTGAGGCCATTGTTGTTGTCGTTGTTATCCTCCCGCTCTTTTTGCTTATGCCAAAGGGGGAGAGATATAATAATAACGATGTGCTAAATGAAAATTTAAAGCATTATTCCAAGAATCTAACTTGATATGTTAGATTCAGGGGGAGTTAAGATATATAAATGGATTTTCAAATCCGATATTTCAATAACCTACATTTGGTATTCGATATTTCAATAATCGATTCTCATTTTATATACTTCACTCGTCTGGTTGATGCGTATTATTATTGTTTAAATTGGAATTAACGTGTCATCAATGCAGGGGGAGTAAGTAAATTTCATTTGAATTATTATTTTTGATTATTATTTATGTTGGTTTGTCATCACCAAAAAGGTGGAGAATGTTGGATATTGGACTCCCCGGATTTGGTTTTGGATGATGAACAAACATAAATATAACGTGAACTAATACTTTGTGAGCGCAGTTATGGAGATCGTCGCCAAATTCATATGAATATCAATTACGACGTCTCAAGACTTCTCAAAGCACGTGATCGTATGCCTAAAGCTTCGTTGAAGCTTATGGACCTTTTTAGAAGTCATGAAGATTCGATTGAAGCTATTGAAGACGGTATCGTCAAGTTTTATTTATAGTCTTTAAGCTTCTTTCGTAGAATGTTAAGCCTTGAGTAGGTCTTACGGTTTAAATCTTCATAACGCTCATATCTTAGCTCTAGGATCTTAGTAGACGTCCATACAATCCTTCCCGAAGCTTCGCGCCTCGATTCGCGACTTCTTGTGCATGTTACTTGGTTCAAGAAGAAGAACTGATCGACTAGATGGTGATCTAGTCGGTCGGCAAAGCTTCTTGGACCGACTAGTTTTTGTCAGTCATTTCCAAGCTCTTTACGGTTTACAGTTAGTCGGTTTAAGTTGACTCACCGACCGACTAGTTTGTGAACTAGTCGGTCAGTGATGCTTCTGTGACCGACTAGTTGAGCTTTCCCTGTACATGCACATTTGAGCCTGAGCTACTGTTTATCATTAGTCGGTCTGTGTTCATTGATCGACCGACTAGTTGATGAACTAGTCGGTCAACGTTCCTTCTTGGACCGACTAGTTTAGCTTTACTATACATACCATTTTTCACCTAACTTACTGTTTATCGTTAGTCGGTCTATGCTCATTTGGCGACCGACTAGTTGGTGAATTAGTCGGTCAACATTTGTTCTTGGACCGACTAAGTCTATTTGTGCTCAGACTTCAGTTTTATCTGTTAGTCGGTCTCAGTTGAGTAACCGACCGACTAGTTGTGAAACTAGTCGGTCAGCTACTCTTCTTGGACCGACTAGTTCCTTTTGTCTGAGCTTTGATCTTTTCTCTGTTCACTCATTAGTCGGTATACGTTTATTGACCGACCGACTAGTTGATGAACTAGTCGGTCGGTGGTTGTTCTTTGACCGACTAGTTGGGTTCAGAAAAGAGCCGTTGGAGCTTTAATTGAACCGTTTTTCTCTCACTCTCTCCTCTATCCTATAAATACTTGTTGGGCTGCATTCATTGCAGTCAAGGCTGATATTATTGCAAGTTTAGAGATCAAGAGAAATCATTCTAAGCTCATTCAAAGCTCTTTCATTCCATTCAATAATCTCTCCTCACTCTTACTTCCAAAGAGAGATTCATTGAGTGTGACGCATTCCAAGCCAAGTGCTTGATTCTAGGTCACCAACATCCCCATAGCTCTCCATCGCTGATCTACATCTTGGAGCTAGGGTTTGGTGCCACTTCTTCTTCCTCAAAATCATCCTTGCCCTAATTCGTAAGCATTACTCAAGGCATATGTATTTTGTCTGTAAGAAGTTTCTTATTTCATTTCAATTTCATATTGTAAGTTTCACTCTCGGTTGTGAGAGTGTGGTTGTGATCCCGGGTTGTGGGAGTCACAAATTACTTTGTGCATGATTTGACTTGTGAAGGTTTTTTTCACAAGTATTTCATAGTGGAAATCTTGAGTTAGGGTTTCTAACTCAAGTATCCGGAGGGGATCCGGGTGGTTGGGACGTAGGATCATCGGGAACAAGTCGGGGAGACTTGGGTGGATCCGAACCCAGTAATATCTATTGTTAGCATTGTTAATTTTGTTGTTGTCTTCAATTTAAGCTTCCGCAAATTGATTTGGTAGTTGTTTGCACGATAATTAGGAATTATACTCCTTGTTATTTTTAAAGTACTATTCACCCCCCCTCTAGTACTTGTGCAGTAGCTTGTAGGGCATTACACTAGTGAATGAGCTATCCTGCGCAAGGAACAACTCGTCAAAAAGGCTGGGTTGGGGTCCAACCCTTAGCCTCTCCGATGTCTAAGTCAGTGGAAGGACTTCAAGCGGGGCTAGGCACGCGGGTCGGACTAATAAGTGAGTCGACCGCACGTGACGAGCTATGAGTGGAAGAACAAAGATATGGACGACCTTTGCTCTTGTGTGTGAGTAAGAAGATTGAGAGTGAATTTGCTAACCCCTTCACCGTAAGGAGTGAAGGGGGTATTTATACCTGATGAGAGGCGGTTAGGTGGGACTGACCTGGCATTCTGACTCGACGTGCTGAGCTGGCCTTGCTGTCAGCGAAAGCTTCAGACGGGGATGTCAGGAACAGGAGTGTCAGCCACGCTTTTGTCAGACGGTGCAACGGCCAGGGGCGCTTTTGTCAGGGTGTCAGGGCCGAAAGCATTTAGTGTCAGGGGCGCAGCGGCCAGGGGGGTGCTTTGTCAGATGGTCGGGCGGTGTAAGTGTCAGTCGCGTCCTTATAATATGTTGTTTGTCGTGTCCGATGAGACAAGGGTCTAGCGGAGCGTTTCCCCATGGCTGGGTCCGAGAGGGGCCGCCGGGCCGACCTGATCGTGGGGTGTTCGGCCCGGCCGTTCACATTTTTGGGTATGGATCCGGGATCGCCGGTGGGGGGAACGGGTGTGCCTCTGTCAACATCCGAGGTTGCACTGTCCAGGAGTACCCCGAGCGTGCTGCTCTTGGCGGACCGAGCGAGAGCGGTTAAGCGCCTCTTCGGGGTGCACGGGGTGGTGCGCCCATCCCCCTGTAGTCTCGGACTTCCGGGTCGGCTGATACCCTACAGGCCTCTGAAGTACGGGCGAGGGGCGCCCTGGCGTTGGGTTGGCCGCCCGTTCGGGAGGGGCAAGCCAGTGAGGTATATTAGTGGTTCTGGGGAGAAGCCGGACTCCCACGATCTTTAGGTCATAACAATTGCCCCCCGGCATTCAAGCCCGAGGCGGGAGCCCTGCTCGGCTCGGATGGCAAACCGCTCCACCTGTTTTGAAATGTCGGTACGGATCCCGGTCCGCGCTCGAGGACGGCGGCGCAAGCTTGGGAATTCCCGCCCTGTTGGTCATTATTACGATTTGAAAGGGCGAGGGAAAAACGAAGCGCCTCTGCTATAGGATTCGTGACGCGTGGATGAGGTGACTCTCACGCCAGTCGAGGCGTCAGGGATATCCTGATGGGTGCCGCGTGGCGGCGTATCGACGATCGCGATGACCCGGTGCCTTATTTTATAAGCAGGGAGAGAAAGTCGGCAGGAGTTTTCCTCCGTTTTCAATTTTTCTTCAGTGTTTCTTGCTTTCGTCTATCGCTTGCTGGCATGGTTGCGACTTCCGCCGTCGGTGATCTACTTCCGATCGTCTTCCCGATCTGACGGATCGGCTAGGTAATTTTTTCACTTTCCGATCGATGGCTTCTCGTTTCGAGTTCGGAGGCGGCAGCAGAGTGGAGGAGGAGGAGCCTGTGGAAGAGGGGGCATTGCCGCGGGGGGGTGCGGTAGTCTAGGGAAAGGGGGTCGTGGCGCACTGTCGTTCCGAGGGCGATTGGGGCCCTCAAATGTAGGTCGGATAGGATCAACATCAGGGAGATTCGCGTGCGGTTCGTGCGTCTGCCCTATGAGGTACGGGTCCCCGAGCCCGAGGAAAGGGTGTGCTCGCCCAGAGATTATGAAGTCGGGGTTTACGCCCGATCATTCGAGTTGGGGCTCCATTTCCCGATCCACCCGTATCTCCTCTATCTATTGAATTTCCTTGAGTTGCCGATCTTTGTCCTGGCGCCCCGCTCCTGGGGCTTGCTGGTGGGGTTCGTCGTCTTGTGCCTTGCCAGCTCCCTGAGCCCGTCACTGGCGTTGTTCCAGCATTTCTTCGTAGTTCGGAAGAGGGGAATGTATCACTGTGTTTATGCTAGGAGGGGATGGTAGCTTGTCCTCGGGGTGCCCGACGATGTCGACAGTTGAATGGAGGAGTTCGCCTTCGTGATGATGCCGGGCGACGTGGTGTTGATGTCAAACTGGGGGACGCAGAACCCTCTAGTGAATGAAAGGGTGGAGCTGACTGGGGATGATAGAGCAAAAGCACAGATTTTGGCGGAGCTGCCTGAGACATACCGTCAGTTAGCAAGTTTGACGCGGAGCAGTCGGCTCGCCCAGGACTTTTGGTCCCTAGGTACCTTTGACTTTTGGCGAACCTTTAGGTAGGCTTACCCTAATCTCTTTTTTCTTCATAGGTGGAGACGTGATGCGAGGGCCGGAGGAGGTATCGAGGTCAGCCGGAGTCCCAGTCACGGAGAACGCTGGCCCTTGCGAGAAATGCAAGAGAGTGGCGCGTGAAGAGGGATCTCGGAAACGAGGGGGCGAGGTCTCTAGTGGGGAGAGAGCGAACCGAGGACGAAGGGCATCCGAGTCGGGTGCCTCTACCAGTCGGTTCGACGAGGTTCTCCCCACGGGTTCGTCCGCGTGGGAGGTAGGTCCCCCCGTATTGTCGCGGGTATCGAAGGTAGTCGAGCCTCAAAAGGCACCCCCGGTTCAGAAATGGCCGCATGGAATCCCTTTGCGGGATATGGGGAGGTCGCTGAACCCGAGTTGCGAGAGTGCCCTCATCCATTTCAAGAGGACTCGAGATGAGGTTGAGGAGTTCCTGGACGACCGTCTCCATAAGCTGCCCTTTCGGGTGAGCCGCGACAAGTCGTTATTCGAGGACGTCGGGGTGGCGGTGTGCTCACGGAGTATTGCATGCTGCCGCGGGACCGTGAATCCTTGACCCGCGTGGGGGCGGAGCGGTTGTGCGGCTCTGTTGTATGGCATGTCATGCAGGTAGGCCGATTCCCTCGTCTCGCCCTTGGGCTTTCTTTACTCGTGTACAGCTGACCCGGGTCTTTTTGTAGATGGTTACGGCTATGGTGGCCCTGCAGCACCGCACCCCAGTGGCCGCCACGAATGCGGCTCTTGATAAAGCGAGGGCGGACCTCAGTGAGGTCAGGGGGAAGCTGAAGGACACGGAATCGGAGCTGGAGAGGGTTGTGGTGGATTGTGAGGTAGAGAAAGGGCGGGCCGTGTACTTTGATTCGTTGAAAGCTACGGTCGAGTGCCAACTCCTAGAGGTGACGCGGGAGGGGATGACATCCTGTCGAAGCACACCGAAGAGATGGCTAGCAAGGAGAGGGTGATCGAGTTGCAGAAGGGGCAGATAGCCAGCCTAAAGGAGACCATCGAGGCGGAGAAGAGGGAGAAGGGTATCCTGAAGCGGCGACTGGAGGAGAAACGGGAAGTTGAGGGCGGTGTGATCGAAGCCGCTATCTGCCGTTACCATGACGAGCATGTTGTTCCAATGTTGCAAGAGGCTAAGGAAGCGGGAGTTCGCCAAGTGGCGAGGGATATGGGGGCTCGGTCGGACGAGAGACGTCGTCACTGAGAACGTAGATTTGGGAAATCCTGTTTCTTCTTGTATGAGAGTTAAACCCGACGTCTTGTTGTATCGTGCGACGAGCTTAATGGATAGCTTTGCTATTTAGATAAATGTAATGAATTGATCTTGTGTTGGTTTGTCATCTTCCTCGTTGTGTCTGTAGGTCGTTTGTTTGTGTGTGACATAATTGCCCCAAACTTCGCTGTGCCGAGGATAGTCGAGCCGTCGGGAGAGGGAAGTTGAGACGTACCGCGTTTGTCAAGGGTTTGATGCGAAGAAAAGTTTGAGTCCAGTGGAAAGTCAAAGCGGGGCGAGGCGGAGCAGTCCGCTTAACCGGTCGCTAAACGTTGATGCCGAAGTCCGAAATCGATTGTGCGGTGCCCCCTTGCTTGGGCCGCATCGACGGAGTCGGGGCCCATCTTAGGCCTGGGTGAGGGATAGAAAAAAGAGGGGGAGGAAGGCGTGATTTCGAATCGGCGTAATCATTTTGACAGGGGTTGGGCGGGAATCAAAGCGGCTTGTTGGCAGCCGCGTGAATAGACGTCATCCTTGCGATTCGACATCGGGCGGGAATCAAAGCGACCCGACCACTTCAAGGCTGACACGTGGCAGAGGTGACGGCTGCCATAACTCGAAGCGTCAGATCACGCAGATCGACGCGGGAGAGAGAACGGATTGATGATGCGTGGCGTGAAGTCGACGGTCATGATCCTTCGCGGTGTCACATATAAAGACCTCTGGGTGGGGAGAGAGGCAGGATTGCTTGCTGGGTGAAGGTTTTCCAAGCGGCTGCGGTTATCGAAGATTTCGTTGCTCTTGCCGGAGTTGCCCACGGAGAGTCAGCCACCATCACAGCTTTGCAGTCCAAGCCGTCGGCGCCATTCAGGTAAAAAGTCTGTTTTTGTTGATGTCTTCTTCGACGTCTTCATTTCACGCACCGGGGTCGAGGGTGGTGGGGGAAGGGAGCTCTGCCGCGGAAACTGGGGCGGTGCCCCTCGAGATTGCGGGCGTGAAGTCGGTGCTGAAGAGGTCCATTGCTAAGATCTTTGAGTTGTACATTCGGTAACCGTATTCCATCCGCGAACCGATCGCACAAGAGAGGGTGTGTTTCTTGGGCGACTACGAGGTGGGGGTGTATGTGTCCACCTTCGAGCAGGGGTTGCGCTTCCCCCCATCCGTTCGTGTTAGACGTATTGAATTTCCTGGGGCTGCCCCTGTTTCGTCTGATGCCAAATGCCATTAGCGTGGTTGTGGGTTTCCTTGTACTGTGTGTGAGCAACCAAGTTTGTCCCTCGCTGTCTTTATTTTGCTATTTCTTCCTGGTGAAGAGGCTGAGGTCCTATTATTATCTCTCCACGAAGAAGATCCATCCACTCCTCAGAGGGTTACCGGAGAAGATCAAGGGGTGGAGCAAGCAATATGTGTTTGTCTCCGTGCCCGAGGACGTACTGATGAGATCGGATTGGGGAGAGCTGAATCCCGATGCGAAGGAGGGGGTCAAACTGGGAGACGAGGAGAAAAAAGTAGCCCAGTTTCTAATGGCGATCCCAGAGGAGGGCCGAGACTACAGGACGTTCGCCCGGGCTGAAATGATAGCGTTGCATATCTGGCCCGAAGGTATAATAGAGTTTATTATTAGTGCGTTTGAAGTGCTTACCCTGAGCTTTCTTCCTTTCGCAGGTCGCACCATGAGTCTATCGCTTGAGGAGATGATGAAGCGAGCTGAGGAGCAGGCGGGGCATTGTCGAAGAAGGCGGGCCCCAAGAGGTCGCGCGAGGAGGCCGTGGTGGAGGGTTCAAGGAGGGGGCAGGCGTCCACAAAGAGGAGGAGGCTGCCTGCGAGCTCGTCCATCTCTGATGCTCAAGCGCGGGGGAAAGTCGGTCAGCACGGAGGGGGGTCCGGTACGAGGGTCGCACCCTCTGTTATCGATCTGGAAGTTGGGGGTGAAGGGCCGACAGAGGGAGGGGTGGAGGCCCCCGAGATCCGGCCGCCTAGCCCCAGGGTATCCCCTGCTGTGGAGGGGGTATCAACTGCCGACCGACAGGAGGGATCTGGCACGTCAGGTGTCAGGGCCAAGTCGGCCGGCTGGGACGGCTGGCCCTACAGCTGTCCGTTGTTCGCGCTGGAGAGGGCTGCCGAACCCAGCTGTGAGGCCTCGCTCGTTCGTTTCAAGGCTAAGAGGACCGAAGTTGAGGGCTATCCTGACGAGGCTCTTCATCGAATGCGGTTCAGAGTAAGGGACGACGAGTCCGTGTTTAAGGATGGTGGCGTGGCGGCGAGGCTGGCGGAGAATATCTTCTTGCCCCGCGACAGGGTGGCGCTAGAGGCTGTGGAGCCTGAGGGTCTGTGCGGAACCGTGGTGTGGCATGGCGTGCAGGTAGGTTGGATGGATCGGGTGACGTTTATCAGATGGTTTTGTTGAGTACCTCAACCGGATTTTCTTTTGCCGTGCATGCTACCACTTTGATGCTCGCAGCTATGAGGCACACACCATCCATAAATAAGGCCGAGAGCGCTGTCGCCAGAGTGGCGGTCGAATTCGCCGCGTTTCGTAAGAGTGCCGGCGAGCGGTTGGGGAAAGAGAGGGAGCGGTGCAGCCAGTATGAGGCAGAAGTCCAGCGCCTGAAGGGGATCATGGCTGATTATGAAATGTAGGCCGCCTCTGCTAGAGAACGGGCAAAGGAACTGAAGAATGCGCTTGAGCAGGAGGAAGCGCGTGCGACAGGCCTGGTGGACCGAGCGAAGGCCACCGAGGAGGAGTTGATTCGGAAGGTCGAGGAGTTTCGGTCGTATCAGGAGGTGACTGTCGTCCCTGCCCTCGCAGACGCGATGTCCAGGGGCTCGGAGAATGGCCGTGAAGAGGGTCGCGAGGAAGATCGAGCGGAGGGGTGGGAGGCCTGCTTGATCCTGATAAAGGAAAGGGTGGCTGGCTTGTCCCTGCCAATTGAGCTCGACATCGACGGGCTTGCGGCTTCCGAAGACGAGGAAGAGGCAGGGGATGACGAGCGAGTGATCGTCAGAGAAGGCGGGGGCGTCGAGGCAGAGACTGGCGAAAAGGGGGGCGACCTCTCAGAAGTTGACGAGAGGGATGTCACGACTAGTGGGGGCGAAGTAGGCGAGGGTAACACACCAGAGTAGTTTTGTATAAATGGGGTGGGCAAAATTTTTTGTGTGGGGTCGACCCCCGTTATTTTGTAATTTTCGAATTCCGACTATGTGGAAATTCCTTTCGTTGGCTGTGTTTTGTTATTGTTGTCTCTTGCCTGGCGTAGCGTCGAGCTACATTTGTTCCATTTGGTAGAGTCACACACATGAAACGGTGGTCAGCCCGTAGAATGTCTTTTTTCCCCGCCAGGTTCGGGATGGCGGGGGGAAATGAGTTTTGAGAGCTCGTTCGGCCGTTTGATGGGGGTCGTACCTGAGTTAAAACATACTTGAATAATGTTTCGCAGCTCGCGTGGGATTGCCTTTGGGGGTAGGGGTGGCACGGAGCTCGTCCCCTTTTTGACGGGGATCGTTCCCGTGTCTAAGCGCGCCTAGATTATGGCTAGGGATCCGCTTGGAGTAGTCTTTTCATTAACTTTTATAAAAATTTAACAAATAGGACAGGGACTGGACAACTGTTTAACTGTGGAGTTCTGATGGGATCCGGTGCGTTATCCGGTCTTTAGGCGGACTGAGGTGCCGTTCTACTTGTTGTAAACCGCTCCGGGAGGTGGGAGTTCCTACTCTGAAGGGAGGCTCTCCTTCTCTTCCATTGCCTGTCACATTTCTCCGCATCTTTCGTGCGCTGAATGGTTGCGAGGTCTCTGCGTGGGGATCACTTTATCCTATAGTGATTTGCCTCAGGATGAGCGAACTCCTTTACCCGACGGATGTCCTCATTGGCCTCGTTAATCGTTGCGTCCTCATCTTTCGTGTGCTGAAGGGTTGCAAAGTCTCCTCAGGGGAACCTTCCACCGAAGGGGAACGATGTGTCGGAGTTGGAGGGCGTGGTCTGGCCTCGATGGGAAGATAGAGGAAAGGGAGGCGGAGGGTGCCTTTGGTGGCTGCTCTATCCAGCAGGGCCCTTGCCTCTCCGTCGGTTGTGGCCTTGGTGGGATGGGAGCGGATGGGGAGGGGCGAGTCGTCGCAGGTCCTCTTCTTCCCCTGTCGTAAGTTGTCCAGGAGAAGTCGAGGAGTGGAAGACAGGGCGCCCCCCGTGTAAGAGGGATAGCCTATTGGCGTGGCGGGCCGTTGGGAGGCGGGCCCGTAGGGGCCGGTATACCCCAACGGAGGCAGGAGCACCCAATGGAACGATTTGGCAGGGCTGCCCTGTCCATTGGGTTGTCGGCCTGCTGCGTCAGTGGGTATAGTACGCAGGTAGTGGGGCGTGGTCTGCCATTGGAGCCCCCGTTCCAGTGTCTCAAGTTGTCTAAGGGAAGTTGAGGAGCGACCGGTGGGGCGTCCCATATGTAAGGGGAATAGCCCCTCGGCGACCGTCGTGTGGGGGCGGCCGGCCGTTGGACCGGTCGGCGTCCCTTGCTCTTTTTCATCCTTCCTGGAAGGGATTGAGATTGTCTTGCCTGCACCTTAACTTTTTCCCCCCTCCCTCAAAGGGATGAGGAGAGTATTTATAGAGGGAGTTAGCTAACTGTTCCCCCTGAGTTAATGTGATGAGCTGGCATTATTAAGGGCTCCTTTGAATCACGTCTTTCGGAATTCGCTTTTGGCAGGTGGCGCTGGACGTGATTCGCCAGTCCTTGTCCCTTGGGGGCGTGTCGTCATTAATGGCGCACTCCCCGAGGGTCCTTTAGTTACGACGAGTCGCATCGGTGGCAGGCTTTATCAGGACCCCGAGTTGTCCTTCGGTCCTTGGCCTGTACAAAGGATGCCTCAAGCCGCATGCCCTTGACCTTTTCCCGAGGCTCGAGTTTATCGAGGATCACGGGTTTGCCTGGGAGGCCGGTGGGCGAGCACGTGGCGCATAGGGCGCTCCAGGTTGGGTGGCGAAACTCCATAAGCTCGCCCCGGAGGTCTTCCTGGGTGGGGGCGGGGGTGCGAGCACGTAGCTCGGCCCGTTCCCCTCTCTGGTTTGGGTGGCTAGGATCGGTCCTGCCCCGGAATCTTTGAGAGGGCGGGTATTTGGCCGTCGCCTACCCCGCATATGGCGCTCCAGTTTGGGTGGCGAAGCTCCGTGAGCTTGCCACGGAGGTCTTCACTGGTTGGGGGGAAGCGAGCGCGTAGCTCGGCCCGTGCCCCTCTCCGGTTTGGGTGGCGAGGATTGGTCCTGCCCCGGAGTCTTTGAGAGGGCGGGTATTGGGCCGTCACCTACCCCGTATATGGCGCTCTGGTTTGGGTGGCGAAGCTCCGTGAGCTTGCCCCGGAGGTCTTCACTGGTTGGGGGGGATCGAGCGCGTAGCTTGGCCCGTGCCCCTCTCCAGTTTAGGTGGCGAGGATTGGTCCTGCCCGGAGTCTTTGAGAGGGCGGGTATTGGGCCGTCGCCTCCCCGCAGCCTCTATAGTCGGACGGGTATTGGGCCGTCGCCTACCCCACATATGGCGCTCCGGTTTGGGTGGCGAAGCTCCGTGGACTTGCCCCGGAGGTCTTCACTGGTTGGGGGGAGCGAGCACGTAGCTCGGTCCGTGCCCCTCTCTGGTTTGGATGGCAAGGCTGGTCCTGCCCCGGAGTCTTTGAGAGGGCGGGTATTGGGCCGTAGCCTCCCCGTAGCCTCCCCGTAGCCTCTATAGTCGGGCGGGTATTGGGCCGTCGCCTACCCCGGATATGGCGCTCCGGTTTGGATGGTGAAGCTCCATGGGCTTGCCCCGGAGGTCTTCACTGGTTGGGGGGAGCGAGCGCGTAGCTCGGCCCGTGCCTCTCTCCGGTTTGGGTGGCGAGGATTGGTCCTGTCCCGGAGTCTTTGAGATGGCGGGTATTGGGCCGTCGCCTCCCGACAACCTCTATAGTCGGACGGGTATTGGGCCGTCGCCTACCCCGCATATGGCGCTCTGGTTTGGGTGGCGAAGCTCCATGAGCTTGCCCCGGAGGTCTTCACTGGTTGGGGGGGAGCGAGCGCGTAGCTCGGCCCGTGCCCCTCTCCGGTTTGGGTGGCGAGGATTGGTCCTGCCCCGGAGTCTTTGAGAGGGCGGGTATTGGGCCGTCGCCTCCCCGCAGCCTCTATAGTCGGGCGGGTATTGGGCCGCCACCTACCCCGCATATGGTGCTCCGGTTTGGGTGGCGAAGCTCCGTGAGGTTGCCCTGGAGGTCTTCACTGGTTGGGGCGGAGCGAGCGCGTAGCTCGGTGTAACGGTCGGTTTCCGATCGTAAGTTCTTCGTACACGTGTGCTTGACCGTGCACGTATTTATTTTAGAATTTTGTTTGTTTCCAAACCCTATCGTGTGATATGTCGTTGTGACCCTCTCTGAGAGTACTACATTTGTCGTGTTGACTTGCAACGTCAATTCACGGGCCGTTCGCCCACGATTGGACCTTTTCCGAGGAGACGTCGCGTCTCGCACTTTTGACTTGAGGCGTTTTTATTTTTAATTTTGTTTCCCGACATCGAAATTGTAATCCGTCTCTTCCGACTTCTTGCTCTCGTCGCCCCGGTCGCCCCGGTATTTTTCTTATAATTTTTGGGCACCGTTTGACCCTTGTGCACCAGTAGAGCCAGTTAATTACAAGTTTGCCCTAACTATTTAACCCTATCAAACCCTAATTAACCCTAAACCTAGTTAGGTGGCAGCCCCCATCACGTGTAACCCCTTTCCCCTAGTCACGTGGGCCCCACCTCTATAAAGCAAACCCTAAAATTCCTAAAAACTTTCACAGCTCACGCATCTCTCTTGCGCCGGCCCTAGAAATACCCTAACCCACGCAAAACCCTATCCCCGTCGACCTGAGCGCCGCCGGAGGTCCGCCGTCGCCGCCGACGATCACGCCGACCTCCCCTCTTCCGTTTCCGCCGCTCCTCGCCGTCGGAGACCGCCGGTAGCCGCCGGAAACTGCCGCAGAACCCCTGCAGCAGCCGCTGCAGCTTGCGACGGCCACCGCCGCCGCTGCCGCCGCCGCCGGAGCCTCCCCTCTGTCGCCGTGGAACCCCCTCTGCCCCCTCTCGCCGTTGACAGCGACCCCAGGCCGCGATACTCTCTGAAACAGCGAGTATACTCGCTGTTTTGCGTGTTTGGCGTCGTACCGTCGCGCCGACGAGATCTCGTCGCCTCTCCTCACTGTTGGAGCTCTCCGACAGTCTCCTTCACCTTCTGGGGGTACTCATCAACATCCCGGACTCTTCCTACGACTCCCGACGTCGTAGGCGTTGGGAACGACGAACCGTTCATCTCGGTTGCCGTTGCAAGTTCTCCGGAAGCCGTAGTACGCCTACCCGATGCGCTGCTCGCTGTTCACGCGTCCCGTCCGCTGCCCGGAACGTGTCTGGCTACGCTGCCCGTAGCCGAGACACCGCTAGGAGACGATCCGTAGCCGTGCCAGTCAGAATCGGTCGCCGTTCAGACACTACGTCCGCTCTACCCCAGACTCCGGACAGGTTGGTTCCCCTATCTCGTAGCAAAACCCCCACAGTAGCAAAACTGAGAACCTAAGTAAAACTGGCAACTTAACTCGCTAAATTTAGTTTCTGCTCTCTTAAATCGATGTATAACCATAGACCGACGTTGGACTTTTTGACTGTGCACATAGGATAGAATCGTCGGATAGGCTTATCGGACAACTCGACTCGTGACGGTTAGGGTAGCCACGTCCAACTTAGAAATGAACCTAAATAGGATTTGACGAAAATCGCGACTTGACACCGTCGCCGTGATCTCTTTTCAGATGGACTACCGCGGACGCGACGACCGGACGAGACGCCTCGGACAGACGACGCACCCGCTGTTTCAGGCAAGTGTACCCACTTGCGATTTGACTGTGCCTTAGTTCTAGTTTGTAGAACTGTTAGTTTGTGTGTGATGAGAACCGGACGTGAAATGATAGCGTCCGGGACGACCCGTGACGGCTCAGACTTGACGACGAAGTCTGAGCCTGACAACAATGAATTGCTGACAACATAGGACTATCTTGTGTGTGCGTGCGTGTGGACACCCTAGAATAACTTTCCCTACACTTGTCGTGTCGTGTCCTGTCACACAAAAAGCCTTCGGGCGTTTCGGATGCTTCCCTCCGCGGAAGTGATCCCCGTGATACAAAAAGCCTGCGGGCGTTTCGGATGCTTCCCTCCGCGGAAGTGATCCCCGTGATACAAAAAGCCTTCGGGCGTTTCGGATGCTCTCCATGCGAGAGTGATCCCCGTGACTGTTATACAAAAAGCCTGCGGGCGTTTCGGATGCTTCCCTCCGCGGAAGTGATCCCTGTGACCAAAAAGCCTTCGGGCGTTTCGGATGTTTCCCTAGCGGAAATGATCCCCGTGAATCTTGTTCTGAGTTCCTGGGTTGGGGTTGGGTTGAGCGTGCGCACGGCAAGAGGGTCTGATCCCCCTCGAACCGTAAGGCGTGAACCCTTTCGTGTCTTGTCTTGTCCCGTCGTGTCTTGTCCTGTCCGTCATGTCCCGTCTTGTCCTGACACCTGTAGGTTAGTCCCGTAGTCGGTAGCACACGCTACGTCTACTGTTTGCTACGTTTACTTTCCTGCTACGCTACTTTTCGTTTCTCAGTTATAACTCCAGCATGTTAAAACAACCAGTAAATCATTGTTAAAAGTTGATACACTTGCAGTAGAGTCTGACAGTTTGTGTAGACTTTGCCTGACGTACAGTTCCCTTCTTTTGGTGCTGTACGTCAGGTGTGGAGCCAGAGTACGAGTACGAGGCGGACTTGCCAGCTGACCCAGAGCCGGAGGACGTTGACCCGGAGTACGACCCGGAGGAGGACCAGAGTTAGAGGCCTCGTGTTGCTGATCCAGATTTCTGTTCCAGTTTAGATTGGGTGGGTAGCACCTGTTGCTTTCTTGTTTAGGTTGGGTGCTTGCACCGTTAGTTTCCCTTTCAGCAGTTGTAGCCGTTTACGGCATTTTCTTTAGACTCTCAGTACTTGATGATAAATTTTGGAATAAAATGAAATGTTTCCTTCTGTACTTTGTTATTTCGTACTAACTTGCAGGGACCTGTACCTTCGCTATGGAAAATCATAGACGCTTATTGGGTCAGGGCTCTTGCCCTGGCCTAAGCGGGCCTTCGTCACGCTTCGCCTCCGTGTTTTTGGGAAGCGGGGCGTGACTGGTTTTAGTGGTGGCCCATGCAGGTCCCCTCTTCTGCGAGTACGAAATAATTGAAGTATTAAATTTCATTTTTATTATTATCATCCAGAAATTGTATGAGTCTAATCCGTGTCTTTCTGTCAATAGGATGGCAGGACGACGTGTTACCCGATCAGGGAGCTCTGGAGATGGGATTCAGGAAGACCAGGGCGGAGACCTCCGTCAGGTTCTGGGTGTGATGAGAGAGATGCTGGAGGTGCAGCATCAGTTGGTTCAGCAGTCCCAGCGTGCTGCCCAGGCTGCTCCAGTTGCACCACCGCCACCTCCACCTGCCCCTCGAGCTGCTCCAGGAGTGAAGCAGTTCAACGAGCTCCAGCCGAAGACTTTTTCGGGGAAGGAGGGATCACTAGCTGCTGACGAGTGGATCCAGAGCACGGAGGAGAAATTAGTTGCTGCAAAGATTCCAGACGATACCCGAGTGGAGATAGCGAAGATGCAGCTGACGGAGAATGCGAGGAACTGGTGGCGCCTTGAGGAGAGGCGTCTGGTGAAGCCAGTGGATTGGAAGACCTTCAGGTCTATGTTCAGGACGAAGTACTTCACCAAGACTACTAGGAGGGAGCTGCTGAGCAAGTTTATAGACCTGAAGCAGGAGAACATGACCGTCGAAGAGTATGAGGCGGAGTTTGAGATGCTGAGTCGCTTTGCTCCGCATATGGTGAAGAAGGAGGAGAAGCGAGCTGATCGCTTCCGTCAGGGACTGCGTCCGAAGATTCAGGCTTCTATGTCTTCGGCGAGTTTCACGACTATGAGGGAGGTGCTGGATGCTGCGAAGAATTATGAGCTTATTTCACTCCTACCTGACCCTCCAACTGATAAGGGGAAGCGTCCTATGGAGCAGTACCGGCCACCTGCTAGGCCGGCGATGAGGCCAGTTCAGACAGTACCATTTAAGAGGCCTGGAGCACCCATTCAGAGTCAGAGCAAGGGACCGTGTCATTACTGTGGGAAGCTAGGGCATGTTCAGAAGGATTGTCGGAAGAGGATGGGACTGTGCCTAGTTTGCGGAGATGCTTCGCATGCTGCGAAGGACTGTCCGAGAGCCCGTCATGCCGTAGTTGGAGCGCCAGCCCCGCTGCAGATGAGAGCGCCCGCTCCAGTTCAGAGAGGACCTGCCGTTCGTAGACCACCTTTACCGCCACAGAGGTAGGTGTTTCAGAGAGCAGCGCAGCCCCAGAGGCCGGCGTACACCATGACAGCTGCTGAGACTGAGGAGCTGGATGGAGTCATTGCAGGTAACTCCTTAATTCTAGTCCTTCATTTCATAGTTTAGCTTTAAATTGTTAGTCTTGTTTGCCTGACTTGTTTGTTAGAATAGCTTGGTTTGACCGTAGTTTCCTTTTAATATCTTAGGCACCATTCTAGTGTCTTCTCACCCGGCCCTGGCCTTGTTCGACTCCGGTGCATCCATGTGCATCTTATCCCGGAGATTCGTGACAAGACACTCCATTCCCACCCATACACTTCCCAAGTGTTGGGACATCACCACAGGGAACGGAGTGGTGACAGTAAACTTGGGATGTAGATCGATTCCTTTGGTGGTCAGTGGACACGAGCTCTTTGCAGATTTCATTGTCCACGACCTGCCACACTTCGATGTCGTTCTTGGCATCGATTGGTTGGGAGATTTCCACGCCTCGATCGATTGTCGCAGCAAGAGGGTGGTGTTCCGGATTCCAGGCCATCCAGAGTTCGAGTTCCGCAGCAGAGATGAGTCGCTTGGACCCATCAAGTATCGGGCCACGCCGGTGGTGCCGATTATGACAGCCATGCAGATGGAGATGGAGATCGAGAGACCAGCAGTCGTCAGGGACTTCGACGACGTCTTCCCGGAGGATATCTCAGGTTTGCCACCTGACAGAGCTTTAGAGTTTGGTATTGATCTTATGCCGGGAGCGCAACCGATATCGAAGGCGCCGTATCGGATGGCTCCCGCCGAGCTCGAGGAACTGCGGAAGCAGTTGGATGAGTTATTGCAGAAGGGTTTCATCCACCCTAGTGTGTCACCGTGGGGTGCACCAGTTCTACTCGAGAAGAAGAAGGATGGGTCCCGCAGGATGTGCGTGGACTATCGAGGATTGAATGCTGTCACCGTGAAGAATAAGTATCCGCTGCCGCGCATCGATGACATCTTTGACCAGCTTGGAGGTTCGAGAGTCTTCTCGAAGTTGGACTTGAGGAGTGGATACCACCAGTTGAAGGTAAAGAAGGACGATGTTCAGAAGACGGCTTTTCAGACAAAATACGGACATTATGAGTTCGTGGTCATGCCGTTTGGCGTGACCAATGCGCCGGCTGTGTTCATGAATTTGATGAATTTAATATTCTACGACTTCCTGGACAAGTTTGTTGTCATCTTCATTGATGACATTCTTATTTATTCGAAGTCTGAGGAGGAGCACAACTGTCATCTGAGGACAGTGCTGGAGACGCTGAGGAGACATAAGCTTTATGCCAAGTATAGCAAGTGCGAGTTCTGGCTGGACAGAGTCGCATTCCTGGGACACGTGGTGTCCGGTGATGGCATATCTGTAGATCCGGAGAAGGTCAGAGCAGTCAGAGATTGGCCGACTCCGCAGTCAGCATCAGACATCAAGAGTTTTCTGGGATTAGCGGGCTATTATCGGCGATTCATCAAGGATTTCTCGAAGATTGCGGAGCCGATGACGAAGCTGACAAGGAAGGATGTGGATTTTCTCTGGTCAGATGCTTGTGAGGAGGCCTTCAGTATTTTGAAGGCAAGATTGACCACGGCACCGGTGTTGGCAGTACCGGATCGAAGCGGAGGCTTCGAAGTTTATTGTGATGCATCAGGGAAGGGCCTAGGGTGCGTCTTGCATCAGCATGGCCACGTGGTCGCGTACGCTTCTCGTCAGTTGAGGACTCATGAGAAGAATTACCCGACGCACGATCTGGAGTTGGCAGCAGTGATTTTCGCACTGAAGATTTGGAGGCACTTCTTGCTAGGTGAGAGTGTGAAGATTTTCACTGATCACAAGAGCTTGAAGTACATCTTTACGTAGAAGGAGCTCAACATGCGTCAGAGGCGATGGTTAGAGCTCATGGCTGACTACGAGATAGACTTGCAGTATCATCCGGGGAAGGTGAACGTTGTGCCTGATGCCTTGAGTAGACTCCCCGCCGCGATGATGCATACGGCCGACTGGAGGATTCAGCAGGAGCTGAGGGAGATGGATTTGGAGGTTGTCCTACCTGGTGTAGTTCATTCATTCATGAATCTGCAGATTCAGTCCACAATCGTGGATCGGATCAAGGCAGCTCAGGCAGGAGATCCGAAGCTGCAGAGGATCAGGAGGCAGGTCGAAGCTGGACTGCGGACAGAGTTCGTGGTTCATGAGGATGGTTCGCTGCGGTACGGCAGTAGACTCTGTGTACCTGCAGGTGATGTTCGCAAGGAGCTGTTGAGCGAGGCTCATAGCTCGCCTTATTCTATACATCCTGGAGGCACCAAGATGTATAAGGACCTCCGTCTGAATTATTGGTGGATTGGCATGAAGAGGAGCGTGGCACGGAGCGTTGCCAAGTGCCTGATATGCCAGCAGGTGAAGGCTGAGCACCATCGTACTGCTGGGTTGCTGCAACCGCTTCCCATTCCGGAGTGGAAGTGGCAACATATTACGATGGACTTCGTGACTGGTTTACCTCGGACCCCGAGGCAGAACGACGCAGTTTGGGTGATCGTGGATCGATTGACCAAGTCTGCGCATTTTATTCCTTTCCGAGTGGGCCAGTCTACGGAAGCTTTGGCAAGGAAATATCTAGAGGTAAAGATCCGTTCTACTTTTACTTCTATTTTGATTTTCTCTTTGAAATAGTCGTGACGTCGACCGTGTACGTGCAGGAGATTGTACGCTTACATGGAGTCCCCGTGAGCATTGTGTCTGACCGAGACACGAGGTTCACATCTCAGTTCTGGAGAAGTCTGCAGGAGAATTTGGGTACGAGTCTGAGCTTCAGCACGGCGTACCACCCGCAGACTGATGGCCAGTCCGAGAGGACTATTCAGATCCTGGAGGATATGCTGCGAGCTTGTACGCTCGATTTGAAGGGTTCTTGGGAAGACCATCTTCACTTGGTGGAGTTTTCATATAACAACAGCTACCAGGCGAGCATTGGCATGGCACCGTTTGCTGCCCTATATGGAAGGAAATGTCGTTCGCCACTGAGCTGGGATGACATCGGTGATCGGGAGCTGTTGGGTCCAGAGATGATAGTGGAAGCTGTGGATGTCGTGAGGGACATCAGGGAGAAGCTTAGAGTTGCACAGGACCGCTTCAAGCATTGGGCTGATGCCAAGAGGAGACCTTTGGAGTTTCAGCTTGGTGATCACGTCTTCCTGAAGATTTCTCCGAACCGCGGAGTCATTCGTTTCGGGAAAAAGGGAAAGCTGAGCCTGAGGTATATTGGGCCGTTTGATGTGCTAGAGCGTGTGGGAGCAGTGGCCTACCGCCTTGCTCTGCCACCATCTTTGGAGGGTGTTCATGACGTATTCCACGTATCTCAGTTACGTCGGTACGTCAGTGATCCATCGCACACTGTGGACTTCTCAGAGATTACAGTTCGCCCGGATCTTACATATGACCAACAGCCCGTACAGATTTTGGACCGTCGACAGAAGCAGTTGAGGAATAAGGTAGTCGACCTGGTGAGAATGATGTGGCGTCACGGATCACCTGGAGAGTCCACCTGGGAGCGTGAGGATGATATGAGGGAGCGCTTTCCGCATCTTTTCCCGGGTGATGCTTGATGTTGATTCCGAGGACGGAATCATTTCTGAGTTGGGGAGGATGTAACGGTCGGTTTCCGATCGTAAGTTCTTCGTACACGTGTGCTTGACCGTGCACGTATTTATTTTAGAATTTTGTTTGTTTCCAAACCCTATCGTGTGATATGTCGTTGTGACCCTCTCTGAGAGTACTACATTTGTCGTGTTGACTTGCAACGTCAATTCACGGGCCGTTTGCCCACGATTGGACCTTTTCCGAGGAGACGTCGCGTCTCGCACTTTTGACTTGAGGCGTTTTTATTTTTAATTTTGTTTCCCGACATCGAAATTGTAATCCATCTCTTCCGACTTCTTGCTCTCGTCGCCCCGGTCGCCCCGGTATTTTTCTTATAATTTTTGGGCACCGTTTGACCCTTGTGCACCAGTAGAGCCAGTTAATTACAAGTTTGCCCTAACTATTTAACCCTATTAAACCCTAATTAACCCTAAACCTAGCTAGGTGGCAGCCCCCATCACGTGTAACCCCTTCCCCTAGTCACGTGGGCCCCACCTCTATAAAGCAAACCCTAAAATTCCTAAAAACTTTCACAGCTCACGCATCTCTCTTGCGCCGGCCCTAGAAATACCCTAACCCACGCAAAACCCTATCCCCGTCGACCTGAGCGCCGCCGGAGGCCCGCCGTCGCCGCCGACGATCACGCCGACCTCCCCTCTTCCGTTTCCGCCGCTCCTCGCCGTCGGAGACCGCCGGTAGCCGCCGGAAACTGCCGCAGAACCCCTGCAGCAGCCGCTGCAGCTTGCGATGGCCACCGCCGCCGCTGCCGCCGCCGCCGGAGCCTCCCCTCTGTCGCCGTGGAACCCCCTCTGCCCCCTCTCGCCGTTGACAGCGACCCCAGGCCGCGATACTCTCTGAAACAGCGAGTATACTCGCTGTTTTGCGTGTTTGGCGTCGTACCGTCGCGCCGCCGAGATCTCGTCGCCTCTCCTCGCTGTTGGAGCTCTCCGACAGTCTCCTTCACCTTCTGGGGGTACTCATCAACATCCTGGACTCTTCCTACGACTCCCGACGTCGTAGGCGTTGGGAACGACGAACCGTTCATCTCGGTTGCCGTTGCAAGTTCTCCGGAAGCCGTAGTACGCCTACCCGACGCGCTGCTCGCTGTTCACGCGTCCCGTCCGCTGCCCGGAACGTGTCTGGCTACGCTGCCCGTAGCCGAGACACCGCTAGGAGACGATCCGTAGCCGTGCCAGTCAGAATCGGTCGCCGTTCAGACACTACGTCCGCTCTACCCCAGACTCCGGACAGGTTGGTTCCCCTATCTCGTAGCAAAACCCCCACAGTAGCAAAACTGAGAACCTAAGTAAAACTGGCAACTTAACTCGCTAAATTTAGTTTCTGCTCTCTTAAATCGATGTATAACCATAGACCGACGTTGGACTTTTTGACTGTGCACATAGGATAGAATCGTCGGATAGGCTTATCGGACAACTCGACTCGTGACGGTTAGGGTAGCCACGTCCAACTTAGAAATGAACCTAAATAGGATTTGACGAAAATCGCGACTTGACACCGTCGCCGTGATCTCTTTTCAGACGGACTACCGCGGACGTGACGACCGGACGAGACGCCCCGGACAGACGACGCACCCGCTGTTTCAGGCAAGTGTACCCACTTGCGATTTGACTGTGCCTTAGTTCTAGTTTGTAGAACTGTTAGTTTGTGTGTGATGAGAACCGGACGTGAAATGATAGCGTCCGGGACGACCCGTGACTGCTCAGACTTGACGACGAAGTCTGAGCCTGACAACAATGAATTGCTGACAACATAGGACTATCTTGTGTGTGCGTGCGTGTGGACACCCTAGAATAACTTTCCCTACACTTGTCGTGTCGTGTCCTGTCACACAAAAAGCCTTCGGGCGTTTCGGATGCTTCCCTCCGCGGAAGTGATCCCCGTGATACAAAAAGCCTGCGGGCGTTTCGGATGCTTCCCTCCGCGGAAGTGATCCCCGTGATACAAAAAGCCTTCGGGCGTTTCGGATGCTCTCCATGCGAGAGTGATCCCTGTGACTGTTATACAAAAAGCCTGCGGGCGTTTCGGATGCTTCCCTCCGCGGAAGTGATCCCTGTGACCAAAAAGCCTTCGGGCGTTTCGGATGTTTCCCTAGCGGAAATGATCCCCGTGAATCTTGTTCTGAGTTCCTGGGTTGGGGTTGGTTTGAGCGTGCGCACGGCAAGAGGGTCTGATCCCCCTCGAACCGTAAGGCGTGAACCCTTTCGTGTCTTGTCTTGTCCCGTCGTGTCTTGTCCTGTCCGTCATGTCCCGTCTTGTCCTGACACCTGTAGGTTAGTCCCGTAGTCGGTAGCACACGCTACGTCTACTGTTTGCTACGTTTACTTTCCTGCTACGCTACTTTTCGTTTCTCAGTTATAACTCCAGCATGTTAAAACAACCAGTAAATCATTGTTAAAAGTTGATACACTTGCAGTAGAGTCTGACAGTTTGTGTAGACTTTGCCTGACATACAGTTCCCTTCTTTTGGTGCTGTATGTCAGGTGTGGAGCCAGAGTACGAGTACGAGGCGGACTTGCCAGCTGACCCAGAGCCGGAGGACGTTGACCCGGAGTACGACCCGGAGGAGGACCAGAGTTAGAGGCCTCGTGTTGCTGATCCAGATTTCTGTTCCAGTTTAGATTGGGTGGGTAGCACCTGTTGCTTTCTTGTTTAGGTTGGGTGCTTGCACCGTTAGTTTCCCTTTCAGCAGTTGTAGCCGTTTACGGCATTTTCTTTAGACTCTCAGTACTTGATGATAAATTTTGGAATAAAATGAAATGTTTCCTTCTGTACTTTGTTATTTCGTACTAACTTGCAGGGACCTGTACCTTCGCTATGGAAAATCACAGACGCTTATTGGGTCAGGGCTCTTGCCCTGGCCTAAGCGGGCCTTCGTCACGCTTCGCCTCCGTGTTTTTGGGAAGCGGGGCGTGACACTCGGCCCGTGCCCCTATCCGGTTTAGGTGGCGAGGATTGGTCCTGCCCCGGAGTCTTTGAGAGGGCGGGTATTGGGCCGTCGCCTCCCCGTAGCCTCTATAGTCGGACGGGTATTGGGGCGTCGCCTACCCCGCATATGGCGCTCCGGTTTGGGTGGCGAAGCTCCGTGGGCTTGCCCCGAAGGTCTTCACTGGTTGGGGGGAAGCGAGCGCGTAGATTGGCCTGTGCCCCTCTCCGGTTTGGGTGGCGAGGATTGGTCCTGTCCCAGAGTCTTTAAGAGGGCGGGTATTGGGCCGTCGCCTCCATGCAGCCTCTATAGTCGGACGGGTATTGGGCCGTCGCCTACCCTGCATATGGTGCTCCGGTTTGGGTGGCAAAGCTCCGTGAGCTTGCCCCGTAGGTCTTCACTGGTTGGGGGGAGCGAGCACGTAGCTCGGCCCGTGCCCTCTCCGGTTTGGGTGGCGAGGATTAGTCCTGCCCCGGAGTCTTTGAGATGGCGGGTATTGGGCCGTCGCCTCCCGGCAGCCTTTATAGTCGGACGGGTATTGGGCCGTCGCCTACCCCGCATATGGCGCTCCGGTTTGGGTGGCGAAGCTCTGTGAGCTTGCTCCGGAGGTCTTCACTGGTTGGGGGGGAGCGAGCACGTAGCTCGGCCCGTGCCCCTCTCCGGTTTGGGTGGCGAAGCTCCGTGAGCTTGCCCCGGAGGTCTTCACTGGTTGGGGGGGAGCGAGCGCGTTGCTCGGCCCGTGCCCCTCTCCGGTTTGGGTGACGAGGATTGGTCCTGTCCCGGAGTCTTTGAGAGGGCAGGTATTGGGCCGTCGCCTCCCCGCAGCCTCTATAGTCGGGCGGGTATTGGGCCATCGCCTACCCCGCATATGGTGCTCCGGTTTGGGTGGCGAAGCTCCGTGAGGTTGCCCCGGAGATCTTCACTGGTTGGGGGGAGCGAGCGCGTAACTCGGCCCGTGCCCCTCTCCAGTTTGGTTGGCGAGGATTGGTCCTGCCCTGGAGTCTTTGAGAGGGCGGGTATTGGGCCGTCGCCTCCCCGCAGCCTCTATAGTCGGACGGGTATTGGGGCGTCGCCTACCCCGCATATGGCACTCCGGTTTGGGTGGCAAAGCTCCGTGGGCTTGCCCCGGAGGTCTTCACTGGTTGGGGGGGGGAAGCGAGCGCGTAGATCGGCCCGTGCCCCTCTCCGGTTTGGGTGGCGAGGATTGGTCCTGTCCCGGAGTCTTTGAGAGGGCGGGTATTGGGCCGTCGCCTCCCTGCAGCCTCTATAGTCGGACGGGTATTGGGCCGTCGCCTACCCCGTATATGGCGCTCCGGTTTGGGTGGCAAAGCTCCGTGAGCTTGCCCCATATGTCTTCACTGGTTGGGGGGAGCGAGCACGTAGCTCGGTCCGTGCCCTCTCCTGTTTGGGTGGCGAGGATTAGTCCTGCCCCGGAGTCTTTGAGAGGGCGGGTATTGGGCCGTCGCCTCCTGGCAGCCTCTATAGTCAGACGGGTATCGGGCCGTCGCCTACCCCGCATATGGCGCTCCAGTTTGGGTGGCGAAGCTCCGTGAGCTTACCCCGGAGGTCTTGTGTCTTAAACTGAAACTTTCAAGTGGAGACAACGAGATTTGAAAAAGCAAAGAAAAAGGAAGTACTTCATTAAAGACTTACAACTTCCGGCTACACCCTAGCCGGTGCTCAGCCTTCCCTGGGTGGATTGGCTCGCCTTCCTTGGGGGGGGCTTGGAACGTGGCGGGTCCGATGACCCCGATGTACTCATAGGGTCCCTTCACTCTCGCGGTCCGCTCCCCTCAGTGAGCGGTCTCGGTGGGCTGGAAGGGGGCACCCCTTAGGACCAAGTAGTCGTTTCAGAAGTCCAATTTCCCCCCCATGTATTGCAGTGCCGGCGGGAACGGTCTTGCCCTCCTTCGCAGCCACGGGTATCCCAACGGATTCTTCATCAGGAGTCGACCTTCGGTTGCAAAAGTCTTCTCTCTTACAGAGGAGGCCGACCAGCATGGTTTGCTCCGGACCCTTGTGCTTGGTTGACCCCACGTAACAGCTCCTGGATAGCTTTTGGCTCCCCCGCACTAACCCCACCCCTCTCGGGGTTTGGAACTTGACCATCAGGTGAAGCAGGCTGGGGAGTGCTTCGATGGCCGTCATGTATGGCCGCCCTATGATCCCATTATATGTCGACGCGATGTTGACAACCACGAACTGCGTCATGCGGATGACAACCCTTGGTTCCTCTCCGAGGGACACCGATAAGGTGATCACCCCCCACAATAGGGGTCGAGTGGCCGATGAAGCCGACGATGGGCCCCGTGCAAGGTCTCAGGTTTGCCTGCTTTAGTCTCATCTTCTCAATCGTCGTCATAAATAGGATGTCGCAAGAGCTCCCAGTGTCGATCAGGAGGCGGCTGACGACGGCCGTCCCGATCTGGGCTTCGATTACGATGGCGTCATCATGCGGCAGCTCGATTCCCTCCAGATCTTCGTCGCTAAAGGTAATGGGAGATCGAGCTACCCTTCTACCCTTCATGTCCCCGCCGAGGCCCGCTGTCATCACTTGCTGCGCGTACGCCTTCTTGCTCGACGACGACGCTCCTCCAGAAGACGGTCCACTGCATATCATATCTATGCGCATGACCGGCTTCGGGGAGAGAGGTTCCTCCCGCTCCCTATGCGGTGGTGGGTCTACTCTCCGTGCCCTCCGGTGGTTCCCGTCTTCTCGGTCTGGCCTTCTGCCCTTGAGAATCCCCTGAGGTGGCCCGCATGGAGCAGCCGCTCGATCTCCCTCTTGAGGGTGAAGCAATCGTCGGTGTCATGACCGTGGTCCAGGTGGTATCGGCAATACTTTTGGAAATCTTGCCGCGTCGGGTCCGATTTCATCTCTCTAGGCGGCTCCGGCAGCAGTACGGCCCTCGTTGCCGTGGCCAACACCTCTATCATGGGGGCGTTGGGCTGTGTGTAATGGGCCTGCAGGGGCCCTTCCAGCCTCGGGACAGTTCTGGCGGGCTCTTGGGCCGGAACGAACTCTCGGGCCGGGCCCGGGTGATCTTGCGGGTGACGCCCCACCGGGTCGCGCCTTGGTTGGGCCAGCTGGTCGCGCCCCCGAGACCCGTCCTCTTGCCTTGACCGTGGATGCGATCGGGGCTCGCCTTGGGGCGGCCTCGCCGGGGAACAGTTTCTTCGTGCCGAGAGTCTCCTCAGCCAACGCATGCCTCTCCGCCATAGTGACTAGCGCCTCGTAGTCGGCCGGCGGATCTCGGAGCAGGGATTTGTGGAGGCTCCGAGTCCGCAGCCCCGTCTTGAACGCTAGCATAAGCACCTCATCGCAGCATGCCACCACTGCCCGTCTCTCGTCCTAGAAGTGGCGCATGTATTTTTCAGTCGTCTCTCCTTCCCCTTGGACTACCGTGCTGAGGTAGTCCGAGGGCTTCTTCTTCGTACGCCCGGCCCGGAACTCCTGGCAGAACTTGTGGGACAGTTCGCCAAAGCTCCCAATGGATCCCGCGGGTAGGCCGAAGTACCAATCCAGTGCCGTGTCCCTCAGACTTTGCGAGAAATGTCAGCATAGAAAAGCGTCATCCACATCCCGCGCCTCCATTGCCCCCCGGTACTGTTGCACATAGGAGAGGGGGTCGTCTCTTCTGCCGTAGATGGCCAAGTGGGGGGCTTTGAATCTTACGGGCCTCGGGGCAGACGTGATCCATCGCGCCAACGGCGTGGCCTCCTCAGGGTAGGCGGGGCGCTCTGGCGCGTGCCCGCTTCGCCATTCCGGGGTTTGGCTCCGGTCGCGCCTCGGCTACCGACGGTAGTCATGCCCCGGGGGATAGTGGGGTGGTCGCTTGGGGGGACTCCTTCCGTGGGTAGAGGATTCGACGGGCGGCGGGCTACGGTCATCCCAGTACCACCGCCCTCCGGTCGTCTCCTTCGGGACCTCTCTTCGCTCCTGATTCTCCCTCAGGAGCCTTTCGCGTTCCGCGATAATGAAGCGGAGCTGGTGTTGGGCGGTCTTGTCGTCCAGGTGGGCCTGTCGGGCGGTCTCGGCCGCTTCACCCAAATGCCTTTGCGTGGCGGCCGCCGCCTCCCGGTGCCTTCGCAGCCGCGCGACCTCCATTTCCTCCTCCAGGAGCTTCCGCTGGGCCGCAATCTCCTTGGCGAGCCCCTGGTCTCCCCCCTCCTCGAACTGAGGGTGAAGATTCTGTCTCACGTTCGGGGGCTCAGAGGGGCCGGGAGGTGCCTCCGTCCCTGTTGCTGCGAAGCCCGCCATCGCCTTAGTGAAGGCCTCGAAGCTTTGTTGTATTGCGCGAGCCGAGGCCTGGACTGTCTCGACCTCTACCCCAGGAGGAGGGTCAGTCGCGGGAGTCATTGGTTGAGAGAGTGGTTCTTGATCCATAGGATCCTTGCCGTGGACAGGGTTCCGGATGATTGGTATGGGGTCTGACATGGGTGTGACCCTTCGTTCCCACAGACGGCGCCAATTATTGTGGGGGTAGAACTCGCGTACAATGAATTTGTATTATGGGAAACCAAGGGTACGATGGTTAAGCTGATGATGGGGTTAGGATAAGCTATTTGACAGGTGATTTGTGGGGTGCCAAGGTTGAACTTACTGTTGGAGCTGACCATGGTGTCAAATCCGGCAGGATTCAGGCGAGGTGGGCCGGGCTGCTGGAACTGGGGTGAGCTCGACCGAGGGAATGAGCTATCCTGCGCAAGGAACAACTTGTCAGAAAGGCCGGGTTGGGGTCCAACCCTTAGCCTCTCCGATGCCTACGTCAGTGGAAGGACTTCAAGCGGGGGCTAGGCACGCGGGTCGGACTAAGAAGTGAGTCGACCGCACGTGACGAGCTATGAGTGAAAGAACAAAGATATGGACGACCTTTGCTCTTGTGTGTGAGTAATAAGATTGAGAGTGAATTTGCTAACCCCTTTACCGTAAGTAGTGACAGGGGTATTTATACCTGATGAGAGGCGGTTAGGTGGGATTGACCTGTCATGCTAACTCGACGTGCTGAGCTGGCCATGCTGTCAGTGGAAGCTTCGGACGGGGATGTCAGGAACAGGAGTGTCAGCCACGCTTTTGTCAGACGGCGCAACGGCCAGGGGCGCTTTTGTCAAGGTGTCAGTGCCGAAAGCATTAAGTGTCAGGGGCGCAGTGGCCAGTGGGGTGCTTTGTCAGATGGTCGGGCGGCGTAAGTGTCAGTCGCGTCCTTATAATATGTTGTTTGTCGTGTCCGATGAGCCAAGGGTCTAGCGGAGCATTTCCCCATGGCTGGTTCCGAGAGGGGCCGCCGGGCCGACCTGATCGTGGGGTGTTCGGCCCGGCCGTTCACATTTTTAGGTATGGATCCTGGATCGCTGGTGGGGGGGAACGGGTGTGCCTCTGTCAACATCTGAGGCTGCACTGTCCAGGAGTACCCCGAGCGTGCTGCTCCTGGCGGACCGAGCGAGAGCGGTTAAGCGCCTTTGTCGGGGGGCACGGTGAGGTGCGCCCATCCCCTTGTAGTCTCGGACTTCCGGGTCGGCTGACGCCCTACATGCCTCTGAAGTTTGGGCGAGGGGCGCCCTGGCGTTGGGTTGGCCGCCCGTTCTGGAGGGGCGAGCCAGTGAGGTATATTACTGGTTCTGGGGAGAAGCCGGATGATCGCTCCGGAATGTAACCCAAAAGTGCGACCGTGTAGTTTTACCGCAAGCGCACGTTGTAGCGGCGAGCGGGTTATCGAACACAGGGAGGACGAATGAAAGTGCTTGCTCCGAACAACCTGGCTATTAAGAACGGAAAAGAGAGAATTTGCCTTTGGCGATCCTGTCACAATCGTCAGACAAAGTACGAAGATATCAAATCAAATAAAGACGCCTAGGGAATGGGGAATCCCCGTCACTCACCGTATTTCATCAATGTGGTTCATCGGTATCAAAATTGCTAGAATAAAATTTTGGATGAACTAGTTGCAACTGAATGTAAAACCTAGCTCACGCTATCGCGCTGTTGACGGTCTATAGCTATCCTAGGTTCGGGTCCAATCTCTTGCAAACCCTAGCCTAGGCAAGCTAGCATTAGGATCAACATCATCGTTCAATCGCGCCCCGAGCCCACTCTCGTGCAAACTCGGGCCACGACCTAGGTTGGGATAGTTCCTACCCGTCCAATCTCTTGCAAACGGGTATCGGCACGGAATTGCAACCGGAAACCCTAGTATCGGTCCAATCTCTTGCTAACCGATGCTACGAAAATTCGATTCCAACCCAATTCGGATTTCTAGGGTTTCCTATCGAGTTGGGATCCAATCTCTTGCAAATCCCAATCGGTATGAACTCCTAGCCATCCGTAGTAAATCGGTCCCAAACTAACCCTAATAGCAATTCTAGCAAAATTCCTACCAATTCATCACAAATCTGAAATTGGGCTCGTAGGGTTCATCCCCACGCCCCAAGACATGAAGACTACTCACAATTCATAGCACAAATACAAAAATAATCAATGAAATTAACAAGAGAATTCATCACAATATTGAGATAAGCAATAAAAATAGTATTTTTAGAGGGGAGAGACACAAACCAATGGAGTTCTTCAAATAATCCAACAAAAATCAACTTTTGTCTCCTCTCCAATCACAAGAATAAAAGCTAAAAAGTTAATCTTAAAAGCTGCAAAAATTCCAGAGAAAAAGCTCTCCAACCTAGGGTAAAAACAGGGGTTAAATACCCCCCAAAATCGTCCAAAAAACTGTGACCAAAATGCCCCTGCGCAGCCTGAAATCCGCAATTTTCGCTACAGGCAGCGCGTCGTACTCGGCCGAGTGACAAAAGTCGCTCGGCCGAGTGAGAAACCCTGTAAATTTCCAGTAAGTCTGGGTCTTCGGGGGTCTTCACTTCGGGAGTCGCTCAGCCGAGTGAGTGGTCGTCACTCGGCCGATGGCTTCTTAGTAATCGGGCGGTCGGCATTTTCCACTCGGCCGAGTGGGTCTTCTGAAGCTCAGGCAGACGAAAAACACTAATTTGGCGATTTTTGACATGCGTCGTCTGAGTGCCACTCGGGCGGACGGGGTCTCGTCACTTGGCCGATGTGGCTTCCGATGCTCGGCCGAGTGCACATATGAAATGTGTCCGATCTGGTCGGCCGAGCGGTGTCTCGCTGGTCGGCCGAGTGACTCCTTCACTCGGCCGAGTGAGACACCAAAAATGCCCAAACAGCTTGTTTTGGCCTCCTCGTCGCTCCTGCGACGTTCTTTCTTCTTCCTCTCCTCTCCAATGGCAAAATACCCCTCGGGGAGGTTGTCGGTGACACTCTGGAGTAGGCGTATCTCGAGATCACTCCAAATCACCTGAAATGCGACAAAAACAACAAATCGTGAAAAGCATCGCAATATCGTCGATATATCGTGAAAAACATGATTTGAGCGATCTAAATGGCATGCAAACATGCGGGAAAAAAGTGAAAAATAAGGAGTGATCAAAATCCCCCAAGCTTACCTCTTACTCGTCCTCGAGGAAGATAAGTAAAAGGCGAACCCGGTGGATTCGGAAAACGAAAACGGCGAAAAATGAAAAAATGAAGAACGAAGAAAAAACGAAAAAGAAATAAAAACAAAGAAGAAAGAAAGAAGCGAAGAGGGAAGTTGCTAGATCATTTTCTCAGGACGTGTGTTTTGCTTACTCATATAGCATGCACCGAATGAAAAACACATGTCAAAGAATTTTATTTCGATATCATAGTGTAATAGTGCAAATAGAAATAGAAAACCCACGAACAATGATATAATCATGAAAAACGGAATAATTTTAGAATTAACATCATCTGAATCATTTAAAGCGGTATACAAATCGCAGATCACACACTTTTCAATTGAACGCTTTCTATGAGGAGTATAAGAATATCACACCGTAGAATAGAAAGAATAGAAAAGCATGGATTTCATGAAATGAGTGTTAGGCATAGATTTCTGGACTTCGTAAAACTAAAAATAATCTCACCGAGTATAGAATATTACTTAGCCTAGGTTGTCGTGCAACGTCAAGTAGTCACTCTCTCACACATCAATGGATTCCCTCCCCCAAGCTTACTATAAGCGTGGTGGCATAAAAAATATATTTACATCCCCATTTTTATAAAACTCCAAAAGTAATGAAAATAAATACAAAAAGAGAGAAGAAAGAGAGAACATGAGATGGGACCTTTTATTGAGGTTCTTTCCTCTTTTCTTTTTCTTTTTCCCTTTTTTTCTCTTTTTTTTCTTCCTTTTTTTTCAAATAACATATATACACAATGATCCCAACTCAAAGAGAAGTGAGAACATACAAGAAATTTTCTCTCTTTTTTTCTTTGGTTTTGGGAAATTTGGAGCTAGGAATTAATAGCGGGGGAAATGCCATATAATAGAATCGCTAAGGGGAGATTCACCAATGATTTTAAAATAGAGAAATGATGTTCAAGATTTGTGGAGAAAGAAATAAATATATCTCTCGGTTCACTCTATAGGATATGCACGACAACTTCAGTAGGGTAATCTAATCTACTCAGTTTCGATCACAAAAAAGCTAAACTAATCCAGATTTATCATAGCTAACATCATTCAATCATCCTGAAGTGAAATGTACAAATCATGCATATAGAAGTGATATAGGAAAAGAAATCGGTACTCCAGATATAAGCATTCAATGCGTGAATCTTGGTGTGTTTTCTGCGATAGCATACATATGAATATTCAGACTCAGCTAATAATAAAATTTCATCCATTTTCATGCGGAAAAAGTGTGGGTTACTATCTCTAAATGCAAGGCAAATCACAGCATATGATATCAGAAATAAAATCTAAGACATGACAAATATAGCATGCATATAGAGAAAACTAACTCCACGTCATCATCATCACAGAAAAGTCATCTCTAGCATGAGATGAAAAAGAAATAAAGATAAAGGGGAAAATAAAGCTATTTACAATGCGGCACACAAAGAAAATAAGAAAAACGTGATGCATGGTAAAATAAAAGAAAAAATGATGAAAATAAGTGCAAAAGCGGAAAGTGGCGTGAAAAAACTAAAAACAAAGGTGGTAAATCGAAGAAGAACATGAGAACTCACTCCCCCAAGCTAAATTGCACAGTGTCCTCAATGTGTAAAGTGTGGCACACCGAGAGACAAGTAATGTGAGGGGTAAGTGAGGATGCATGCATGAGGAAAGATAAGAAAATAATGAAACGAAAAATACGATGCGGACATGATGCATGCAGATATAGGAGTGATACAGATATAAAGGGGTGACACCAAAAACTCTCCCTCTTGCCCAAAAAAGATATATAAAGATATGTAAAGAAGACGTGTACCCAAAAAACAGTGAGGGGAGGGGGGGTGGCAAAATGAAACAGGACCCAGCAGAGACGGGCAGCACAACGGCAAAAAGAATCGATGGCATCAAGAGTGCCTAAGAAGGTGGGGCTGCGCCGTCTCCGTCCTGAGGCGGAGGAGGAGGAGGAGGTGGTGGGACAGGCTGCTGAGCGGGAGTGGGTGTGGAAGTGGAAGTAGGCTGGGTACGGGTAGGAGTGGGGGTGGTGACCTGCTGGGTGGGTGGGGGTACGCGGGGGAGTCGCTCCAGGACCTGGGTAAGGCAGTAGTGAATATGCGGGAGCAGGTCGAAGCGGCCAGCCATCGCAGTGATGGTGGCGGACAGGGTCCTAAGGTCGCCTCTGAGGCCACTCACCGCCCCCTCGAGAGCACGAATGCTCTGAAGTACAGTGTCGGGGGGAGGTGGTGCAGAGGGACGCACCGGTCTGGGCTGTGTAGGGCGGGGCTGGCGTACTTTGGTGGCGTAGGTGACGGGCTCAGTAGGCAAGGGAACGAAAGGTGCTGCGCTCGCAAGTGTGGGCCTGGCCTCAGTGCGAGGCCAGGGCACCGGCTGGTGAGAAGTGGAGGCAACAGCAACGAAGGAAGAATACAAAAGTGGCAACGAGGCGGCCAGAGAGGTCGGTGACACAGAAGTGTGGACAGACGCCACGACACTCTCAGAAAATACAGCAGCGATGGAGACAGAGGTGGAGACCGCGGTCTCAACGGCGGTGGCAAAAGAGGGCTCTCCGCACTCAACTATAGTCGGCGGGCGCTCGGGTGGGGCAGAGGAAACGGGCTCGGCAGACAGAGGGCCAGTGGTGGTGGTGGCAGGCGTGGAAGCAGTGGAGGTGGGCTCAGCTAGGGTACTCCCGACACCGACAGCAGTGTGGACAGAGGTGTCGGGAGCAGCAGAAATATCAGGGATAGGCTGAGGGGCCATGGGGTCAACAGGGGCAGCATGCTCAGTAGGTGCGACAGGGTTTGCGGGGGCAGCGTGGGCAGCGTGAGCCTGCTCGGCCTCCTCGGCCTCGAGCACGTATGCGGCTGGGATCAGAACATCCATCGCAGGGAGCCAGTCCACCTGGGCCGGTGCAATCTGAGTCCGAGCTGGGCTCGGAAGAATCATGTAATCGGCACCGAAGGGGCCGTGCAGCCAGACCCAGTGTCGCTCACCATGCGGACGCAGCATCTTCATCCGGGCCATAACATCTATGGACAGTGAAGTGGGGCCCGGTGCTCGTCGCAGGTCATCTGGAAAATCCTCGCCGGTCATAAGGGCGAGCAAGGTGATCAGGCCGCCGCAGCATATCGGTGAGCGAGCGCCCACCGATACGATGATGCGGTCCAAAAACCAAGCCGCGACATCAATCACGACGGCGGGGACCAACTCATCGCCATCCCTAGATAGAGCTCTGGGCCGTGTCATCGCGTAGAGCATATAGAGCTCCGGCGTGGACATCGTACCCGGCTCATATCTCGCCAAAAAGGTCGTCACCATAAGGCGCTGAGCTATACGGAGGCAGGGATGGACAATGGCCGAGGCCTTGGCCCTACTAGGGTCAAAGGCAGCGTGAAGACCCGTAATCCGGGCCCAGAAGGCACCGGCATCGAAGGAAGGTGGGGGGGGGATATGGGTGGGGGCGTAACCTCGGTCGGCCCCGGGGACATCGGGCCACGAGAAGAAAGCTCTCATCATACTGAGAGTGACCTGGCACTCTCGGTCCATGAACCAAAACGAGCATCCCTCGTCGGTCCGGGCGATCGAACTAAGAACCTCAAGTGTCGGGCGGATAAACGTGTCCGCCGACACCTGGAAGAAATCTCGCCAGCCCACGTTGTCGTACAACGTGAGCATCCCCTCGAGTACCCCCAGGCGTCCTAGGTCTGCAAGGTGTGCGAACCTGGAGGGTACGATCGAGCGCTGGGAGATACGCTCGAAAGCGACGCGGTGTGCGTCGTTCCGAAACGTGATCCCCAGCGGCCCAATAAGTGGAGCCGGAGGTGGTGGCTGTGGAGCGGCAGGGAGTGGCTGTGCGGGGTGTATGGGCTGTGCGGGCTCTGCAGGCTGTGCTGGGTGTGTGGGGCCTGTAGGCCGTGCTGGGTGAACGGGGTGTGGTGGAGATGGCGGAGGAGAGTCTTCCACCTCATGGGAGGGGCCGGCATCATCCGACCGCTTCCGCTTGGCGGAAGCTCTCCTCGACCGCGGCCGTGTCCGGGGCGGCATATGGGCCCCGAGCGCTCACCAAAACCAATAAAAATGCGGCGTGCGTAAAATAAAGGAAAGAATATACCACGACACGCCGCGAGTGCAAAGCTATGGAAGCGTGCGAAGACGACGCCTCCACGTAGCCCAAATCAGTCCCTGGAAGCTCCCCTGGGCTCCCCTAAGCTCCCAAATATAACCTGCGCATGAAATGGAGATATCAGCGAGTAATATTCAAAGCGTATGGGGCATTAGGGGTATAATAGATAGAAATGGAAATTAATTTGGGTTTGGGGTTCGTTAGATACATGGATCCTTGAAAAATACACAAAAGAGGAGAGAATAGGCTAAAATGGGGGTTACCGGAGTCGGCCGGAGCAGTGGCCGCCGGCGGCGACTCGGGCGAGGTGTGGCGGCGACTCGGGCGAGGTGCGGCGGCGACTCGGGCGAGGTGCGGCAGCGGCTCGGCCGGCGGTGGGTCGCCGAGCGGCGGCGGCGTACGGGCAAGATCGGGCGAGCGAGGGGGATTCGGGCGCTGGGAATGCGAAGAGTCGGGGCGCTGTGATTTGGTTCGTTTCGAAAAACGAGCCCGACCCTCGCCCCTATTTATAGTAAAAGTTACGACTCGGCCGAGTGACTGGGTCACTCGGCCGAGTGAACTTTAAGTAAAAATTCCTCCCCCCTACGCTTCAGCCGAGTGGCCTTGCCACCCTCGGCCGAGTGGAGTAAGTCCATTCGGCGGAGTGGCTCAAGCTACTCGGCAAGACTCGCCCTAGGAGCGTATCAGTTTTACTCGGCCGAGTGAATATATATACTCGGCCGAGTAGCAGTTATACTGAAATCAGGAAAATAAACAGAGAGTTGGGTACAACAGACTTCCCTCGTTCGTAAGCGGCTCGGCCGGACGAACTTGTGTACTCGGCCGAGTGACTAGTATACTCGGCCGAGTGAGCCTTGTTTTCTGCTGTTTGTCTTCGTTAGGGCTCTAAACTCCGTTTTTCTTCCTCCAGTCGATTTCATCTTTCTCCTAAGCATCGAGCGCCTTCCTGGGGCGCTCCTCATCGCCTTGTGCATCCTCCTAATGATGGGTACCTCGTTCTCCTCTCCTGTCAGGAAAAACAGGACCCGTTATCACAAGAATTTTGGGCGAATGACTCAAAACACTATAAATTTCTAAAACAAAAATAAAAGAAAACTGAAAATAAAGCAATAACCGTCGGGTTGCCTCCCGAAAAGCGCTCGTTTAAGGTCGTGAGCTCGACCCCCTTTGATTTTCAATTAATGCGGGATGTTTGGTGCATATGAGATGCACCCGTCAAACTTTCCGGGGAGAACGCTTGGCTTCGGAAGTTGCGGCGGCGTGTTCTCCCTCGGTGGTCTCCCGTCTCGAATAGTGTTGGGGGGAGTCTCCCCCAAGCTAGCGTTTGCTCCGGTCCTCGGCTTCACCAGTGACACTGATTTCCGTATCGGCGGAGCTTTCTTCGGAGACTTTAATTTCGAGAGCTTGCAGAGCTCTCGAATCCTTGCGACATCAGCGTCGCCTTCATCAATTTCAGCGGAGAAGTCGGGGGATTCATTTTTCTTCTCATCTTGGCCTGAATCCGGGCATTCCTCAAAATCTTCATTGAATAGAGCGCCGATGGAGTGAGGGATCGCCTCCTCAATTACCTCGTCAAGGAGGTCCATATAGTCTAGCTCCTCGTGGTAAGGCATATGTTTCATTGCCTTAGGAATATGAAGCTCCACCTCGATGTTGCCGACGTTCAATGTTAGGGTACCTTCTCGCACGTCGACAATGACACTGGCGGTGGCGAGGAACGGGCGTCCAAGTATCAATGACGTATCTCCCTCCTCCTTAACGTCCATGATCACGAAGTCACATGTCAAACATATGCCCCCCGGGACTTGTAGCGGGATGTCCTCTGCGATCCCTACCGGCCTTATGATCCGTCCGTCGGCTAGTTGTATACGCATGTCGGTGGGCTTCAATTTCGTCCCGGTGTTTAGCCTTAGGAACATGGAGAGAGGCATGAGGCTTACACTAGCCCCTAAATCCACCAACGCCTTTTGTAGAGGGACGCCGCCCAAGGTGCAAGGAATTCGAAAACTCCCCGGGTCTTTGAATTTGGCCGGCTCCTTCTCTCTCTTGGTGAACCAAGAGCCCTCCTCGGTGAGCATAATCTTTTCCTTCCTCTTTCTCCCTGAAATCAAATCCTTTAAAAATTTAGCGTATGTCGGGATTTCCACGATGGCGTCGAGGAAGGGAATGTTGAGGCTAACCCCTCTCAGATACTCGAGAAACTTTGCTAGCCTTTTCTGCATTTTTGCTTTAGCAAGCCTCTGGGGGAATGGGACCGGTGGCATAAAGCACCTCTCCTCAATCAATTGCTCCACCCTAGATTTCTCCTTTTCTTGCGGCTCTTTCTCCCTCTCAACTTCAACTACCGGCTCAATTGGCTCTACATTCTCCTCCATGGGCTCCTCGGTAGGAATCATGGCGGGGGTGGTATCCTTCCCGCCTCTAGTAGTAACGGCAACCACGACATTGATGTGGCCGGTGTTGCCCCGTGGGTTTTGCTCAGGTTGAGCCGGCAATTGTTGAGTATTCCGATTTAGCAACGCCAATTGCTCCGAGATTTGAGCTACAACGGTTGTAAGGGAGTCTTGGCCCGCCTTCAAGGAAGCATTGACCTTCTTTTGCTCGACCATAAACTCCTCCACTCTAGCTTCGAAGTCGGATCGTTGTTGAGCTTGTGGAGGGTTTTGATTTCTCCACCCTTGATTGTATCCGGGCGGCCTATAGGGTGGAACTTGTTGCTTCGGTTGGAAATTTTGTTGTGGAGGCCCCCTCGGCGGATAGTGTTGTTGTTGGGGTGGTGGTGGTGGTCGAGGTTGTTGAGGTGGTTGTTGCGGCGGGTTCAAAGCTCCTTCATTGTTGGCATAAGAGAAACCGGGATGATTTCTTATGGCCGGATTGGCCCAATATCCTTGGTTCCCCGCGACATATTGAACTTGCTCCAAGGATCCCTCTCCTTGCTCTCCCCCCAAATACATAGCTTGAGATTGGTCTTGCTAATCACACATTTGATTCGTTGGTGCGGATGTGGAAGGGGTTCCTTGGGGCTCCGTGATAAACTTCTCCAGTCTCTCCACTACCTTGTGGAGAGAATCAAACTTGCTTGTCAGCTCCGCTACGGCCTTCGCCTCATAGATGCTAGATGGCTTCAAGGAGGACGTAGAGTGTCCTCGCTCGTCGCCCCATTGTTGATTGTTTGAGGCCATCTCCTCAATTAGGACCGTAGCTTCTTCGGGAGTCTTTGATAAGATGGCACCATTTGCCGCGGCATCAATAATTTGCTTGGTCCCCGGTTGGAGACCATTGTAGAAGCTATGAACTAGCTCCCAATCTTCAATGCTATGGTGCGGGCACTGGTGCTGCAGATCTTTGAAACGCTCCCAAGCCTCATAGAGCGTCTCTTGGGGTCCTTGCTTGAAGGACATAAGAGCGCTCCGAATCTTTACCGTCTTGGAGGGCGGATAGAACTTGTCAATGAATGCTCTCGCCAACTCGTCCCATGTGGTAAAGACTCCCTCAGCTTGCGTCCTCAACCAATAAAGTGCCTTGTCCTTTAGTGTGAAGGGGAAGAGACGCAGTCTGATGGCATCGATGGAGACCCCCGTCATCTGAAATGTGGCGCACTTCGACAAAAATAGCTGGATGTGGTAGTGGGGATTTTCATGGGCATTCCCATGAAATGGATCCTGCTGCATCAGAACCACTAGTCCAGTCTTCAGCTCAAAGTTCTTATCAGTCGCCAACTCCGGCATGGCAATGGATGAGGTCGTAGAAGAGGTCTTAGGCCGGAGCCTATCTCGAATAGAAATAATCCTCGCCATTCTTGCCGCTAATTGTTCCGTAGTTTCCGGGTTGGTCATAAACCTCCCTTCCGGATCTTGTCTTCTCTCCGCTCTGATTCTCCGCGCAGTACGCTCAATCTCGGGATCAAATAATATAGCTTCGGGGTCCGCCGTTGATCTCGTGTTCATGCACGGGAAAACAAAGTTTCAAAGAAGTGATTAGCACAATGGAAGGGTTAGGTAAAAAAATAATGAAATAAAAACAAAAAGAAAGAAATAGCTAGGGTGGTAAGATCAAACGCAATCGCCTCCCCGGCAACGGCGCCAAAAACTTGATCGCTCCGGAATGTAACCCAAAAGTGCGACCGTGTAGTTTTACCGCAAGCGCACGGTATAGCGCCGAGCGGGTTATCGAACACATGGAGGACGAATGAAAGTGCTTGCTCCGAACAACCTGGCTATTAAGAACGGAAAAGAGAGAATTTGCCTTTGGCGATCCTGTCACAATCGTCAGACAAAGTACGAAGATATCAAATCAAATAAAGACGCCTAGGGAATGGGGAATCCCCGCCACTCACCGTATTTCATCAATGTGGTTCATTGGTATCAAAATTGCTAGAATAAAATTTTGGATGAACTAGTTGCAACTGAATGTAAAACCTAGCTCACGCTCTCGCGCTGTTGACGGTCTATAGCTATCCTAGGTTCGGGTCCAATCTCTTGCAAACCCTAGCCTAGGCAAGCTAGCATTAGGATCAACATCATCGTTCAATCGCGCCCCGAGCCCACTCTCGTGCAAACTCGGGCCACGACCTAGGTTGGGATAGTTCCTACCCGTCCAATCTCTTGCAAACGGGTATCGGCACAGAATTGCAACCGGAAACCCTAGTATCGGTCCAATCTCTTGCAAACCGATACTACGGAAATTCGATTCCAACCCAATTCGGATTTCTAGGGTTTCCTATCGAGTTGGGATCCAATCTCTTGCAAATCCCAATCGGTATGAACTCCTAGCCATCCGTAGTAAATCGGTCCCAAACTAACCCTAATAGCAATTCTAGCAAAATTCCTACCAATTCATCACAAATCTGAAATTGGGCTCGTAGGGTTCATCTCCACGCCCCAAGACATGAAGACTACTCACAATTCATAGCACAAATACAAAAATAATCAATGAAATTAACAAGAGAATTCATCACAATATTGAGATAAGCAATAAAAATAGTATTTTTAGAGGGGAGAGACACAAACCAATGGAGTTCTTCAAATAATCCAACAAAAATCAACTTTTGTCTCCTCTCCAATCACAAGAATAAAAGCTAAAAAGTTAATCTTAAAAGCTGCAAAAATTCCAGAGAAAAAGCTCTCCAACCTAGGGTAAAAACAGGGGTTAAATACCCCCCAAAATCGTCCAAAAAACTGTGACCAAAATGCCCCTGCGCAGCCTGAAATCTGCAATTTTCGCTACAGGCAGCGCGTCGTACTCGGCCGAGTGACAAAAGTCGCTCGGCCGAGTGAGAAACCCTGTAAATTTCCAGTAAGTCTGGGTCTTCGGGGGTCTTCACTTCGGGAGTCGCTCGGCCGAGTGAGTGGTCGTCACTCGGCCGATGGCTTCTTAGTACTCGGGCGGTCGGCATTTTCCACTCGGCCGAGTGGGTCTTCTGAAGCTCAGGCAGACGAAAAACACTAAGTTGGCGATTTTTGACATGCGTCGTCTGAGTGCCACTTGGGCGGACGGGGTCTCGTCACTCGGCCGATGTGGCTTCCGATGCTCGGCCGAGTGCACATATGAAATGTGTCCGATCTGGTCGGCCGAGCGGTGTCTCGCTGGTCGGCCGAGTGACTCCTTCACTCGGCCGAGTGAGACACCAAAAATGCCCAAACAGCTTGTTTTGGCCTCCTCGTCGCTCCTGTGACGTTATTTCTTCTTCCTCTACTCTCCAATGGCAAAATACCCCTCGGGGAGGTTGTCGGTGACACTCTGGAGTAGGTGTATCTCGAGATCACTCCAAATCGCTCCAAATCACCTGAAATGCGACAAAAACAACAAATCGTGAAAAGCATCGCAATATCATCGATATATCGTGAAAAACATGATTTGAGCGATCTAAATGGCATGCAAACATGCGGGAAAAAAGTGTAAAATAAGGAGTGATCACCGGACTCCCACGATCTTTAGGTCGTTACAGCTGTCAATGTCGCCAACGAGCATGCTCATTTTTCGTGTGCACACACATGGACAAAGTCACAAAGATACAAATATATATTTAGAAGAATGGATGTGTCAAGTTAACATAATGATTTGATGAAACTGATGCAACCCATGTCTGTTATGTCTATTCTGTCTGTTATGATTTGATGAAACTGATGCAACCCATGTCTGTTATGTCTATGTGTACATCCCAACATAGGATAACAAATACATGTTTTTCTATTGCTGAAAAATCCCCCCTCTTGGACAACACATGTGCCACTCTCACCTGCTTCATTGTTGGCTCTTAAAGTCAAATGAAGGCAGCCAACCTTTTCTCCTCTGGCCACCGACAGAAAGGCAAGCCAAAAAACTTGCAGTGGAGAGTTTTTCCAGAGAGCCGGGAGAGCAAAAAAGGGAAGGAGCTCCATTCCTGCTGCCATTTTTTTGGAGAGCCAAGAGGGCTTGGATCTAAAATTGGAGGGGAAGAAAGCTAGAGAGCTTCTTCTTGTGTGATATCCAAGGTGAGTGTCTGTATTTCTTCTTCCGTGTTTTAGATTTATAGTCCCTTGGGTAGCTTCCTAGTTTGGGACTGTATTACCAAGGAGTGATCTCCATTGGTGTGGGATTGGTCCCTTGAGGAGCTCTACGTGTTGTAGATGCTTTGTCATCAAGGATTCCCATTTGGTTGAGAGTGTGTGAGCTTGGTGAGAGATCTAGGGTTAGGTCTTGTTGCTTGGAGCTATTCTCTTATTGTGGACGAAGAAGATGATGGGGTCGGTGTATGCCTTGCTTGATCAGTAGTGGAACCGGGTGCATTGGATGCTGGATGTAGGTTGTTCGCAACCGAACCAGGGTAAATCTCTGTCTCTTTTGTGTTTGTTCTTACTTTCGTATTATATTCGTGTGCCTACATATATCTGTCGCAAGATCGTTAAGAGGGTTGTTTGTTGGTGACAACTTACTTTTGTGCCCGTGAGGTGTTTGGTTTTGTGCCTAGGTGACATCTCGGTGGAATTCGGGCTTGGGATTGTTTGGCCACCGTTTCCGCGCATTGTAGGTGACATTGTGTACCTAGCCTACGTGTAGGGGAGGTGCACGGGAATCCAACAATACAATCTCACACAGCCCCCAACAACCTAAAACCATCACTAAGTATCAAACGGATGCATACATTTTGTGGTTAAAATAACAAAACCCTTGCAAGCGATTTAGCTGAAATTGATGCTATGTTATGGATTTCAAGGTTCGAATTTTGAAACACCATTTTTAGATTAAATGATACAAACTATGTTAAAAATACATTGGGCGAGTCTCTTTGTCAGCCAAAGAATAATCCAGTGATTGATTCATGCAACTTTTTTAGTTAGAAAGTATGCAGTTGTTGAGTTTGTTGAGTGGTTATGTTATCCAGCCTTTTTGCCTTACAACGGTTTTTAACATAGTGGTGATTTCATTGCTTTGCCAAATGTGTTTTTTTCACCAAATATGCAATCTTTGACATGGGAAAAAAAAGCAAACACATAGGTTAAGTTGTGCTTGTTTTTATTTGTGGAATGCTATGAGTGGAAATGAGAATGTAACATGTATCTTCCTCTTCAAATCTTCTTCTATTTATTAGTATTGGAAGCAAAAAGAAAGCTTATCATTTCCTGTTTCATGCTTACTTGCTTTTGCGCTTGCGTCTCATTGCTATACTCATTTCAGAGCTGCACTGTTTTTGGCATGAAATCTTTTAGTCTTTTCCGGCATTGGGTCGGTAACCAAGTAGAAAAATCAAGAGCAGACTTGACTCCGGCAATTGGTTGGCAGTATCAATGTTAGATATAGAAGCCAGTGGCAGTGGGGTCACAATAACATAAAATCCGAACATGCATCTCTTGTATAAATCATTAACTGTTGTGGGTTGTTGCTGTTATGTGTAGTATGGGTTTAAACCATTTACCTTTTAGAGTATGACATCTGTACTTTGTTGCATGGGAAAATTGATGGATTAATGTGTTCGAAGCTTTATTTCAGCCATATGTTCTGCACATGAAAAGAGAGTATTTGCACATCTGAGGTGGACTTCTTGCTATTTAGGGCTTTTGATCTTGATTTAGAGGAATATCATGACAGATTATCTCTCATTTCCAAACCGTTTAAACTTTTTGTGCTTGTGAAATGAGGATTTGTTGTATTTCAAGATATGTTTTTTTTTCAATTTTGGTCTCTCTCTATCAGACAACATGCATAATGGAGCTGCTAATTTTCATTTCTAACTTGTAGATGCTAATTTTCATTTTTAAAGCGTGTATTCTGTAAATACTTATTTGTTTCAATTTTTGCTTCAGGAATCGCGTATGCAAGGCGGAGAGGGTGGAGGACAGCGTGGAGATCAACAGTGAGGGTTTAATTGATTTTTCTTGGTGTGATGTTGAGGGGTTCGAGGGGCTGTTATGTTTTAGTTAGATTGAGAGTTTACTTTTTGTATTGAGGAGGTTGAGGGGCCGTTGTGTTGATGACTTATGTGGAAACTTTTTGTATTGATGGAGCCGAGGGCCTTTACGTATATTTCGAAACTTTTTGTTGCTTTGTTTATTAGAATTTGTTGATGATGTTGTGTGAATTTTGATTGCACATGGATGTTTCTTGTTTTATGTGAATTGTGAATTTTGATTGTATAGTGATATTTTAAGATTTTTTTTAAAAAAAATAAATAAACAAATTCGCCACGGACCGTTCGTGGCTAATAAACATTATATTGCCACAGATAGTCCATGACTAATACACATTAGCCACGGAAGTCATCTGGGAAAACGATTCTGGCTAACTTATTTTTGCCACGGAATTTCCGTGGCATTTAAAATTACTATGGCCACGGATTTCCGTGGCTAAAGTATAGTAGCCACACTGAAATTATTATGTGGCAAATAAAATATGTATTGCCACGAATGTCCGTGGATAATATATTTTAGCCATGGAACATTAGCCACAGACGTCTGTGGCTAATGTTCCGTGGCTAATGTTCCCGCCATGGAATTTCTTCCATTGGCCACTGAATTTTTCGCATTAACAATGACACTTTCACCCATGGAACATTAGCCACGGAATATCTAGAAGTCCGTGGCTAATGACTTTTACCCACGGATTTCAGGGTATTAGCCACGGATTTGTCCGTGGCTAATGCACAATTATCCAGTAGTGAGTTTGAGGAGCCAGAGTTTGACCCTGAAATCGCTGATTTCTTGAGCTAGCTTAAGTTTGGTTTGCGTATTGTACTTTCAAATGTATTTCCTTTTCGTATTTCCTTTCATGTATTCAGTATGAGAGTGCTGTTGTGCAATGTATTTTCAATTATGGATTGTAATAATATACGCCGGTTTGAGTATTAGTACATCTCTGTATTGTGGCTATATTGTTTTCACTGGTGATCTGCAGACCTGCAATTATATCAAATAAGTAATGCCACACTGAGAGCGGGTCGTTACAAGTTTGGTGGCCCATGCAGGTGATGCACCCGGAACTAACACCCAAAAGCCACCTGTCAATGTCACTAATGCCAGGCACTGAACGGTTCCTAAGTATCAATTCCGGGCTCACGAACGCAAGCAGACGGTGTCAATTTATAGTATAAAAGATATCGATCCCACAGGGAAAGTAACGGTGTATTGATCTCAGGTTATTTTTAAGTATCAGAAGGAAGTAACAGTCGGTTTGGACGATTGGTTGGTTGGTGATCTTTGATCAATATTAAGAGACTAGGGCATTAGGATTCACCGCTAGGATCGTTGGAGGTCGATGCTAGGTTAGGACTTCTATGTTGCATTAGTTTCATTGGGGGTTGTAGCATCTAGAAAGTGAATTCATGTGTCTAGGCATCATGAATCTAACATACTGGATTCACCATGCTCTCACGATATATGCATACGATATGTGCATTAAGGATCTACAATATTCTCACCACTTTCGTGGGTCGAATGCTCTTAACTCGTACCACTCTCGTGGGTTATAGCTTCAAGGTATTTTGGTGGCTCTTATTAATGCAATGGCGGTAGCCGTCAATTAGTGGTATAGTTCGTCGGTGGATCCCATAAGGCACGAGCCAGGCATGGTCATGAGCCTCGGGTGAATCCACTAACTCACTAATTAAATCCAAAGGATACTCATTAAGCTCATCGATTCCACCGACCGTGTGCACGATCTCAGTAAGAGTTCTCCTAGGGATTTTACTAGATCAACCAAAATACTCCCCTGTTTATGTCCAATGCAACCTAAAAATCCTAACTTCGCATCTTTTTCCTAAGATCCTAGGGCTAATCCATTATCCCTAGATAGAACTACTCACACATGGTGGAGAAAGCAAATAAAGATTGGATTTTTAGCATGGAATTCATCTTAATAATCGAAAACATATCAAAAGATAGGAATACGTACCAAAAGCGATGTAGATCAATAGCAAGTCACAGAGAATCAAGATCCAATAGATTCCAAGCCAGAAAACAGAATAAAAATCAAGTCTTTGCTCAATAATCAAAACCTAGATCCAAAACTCTCAATTTTACACTAAAATTCTATAATTAACTCTTGATGTCTAAAATATTAAAGGAAAGTTGTTTTTATACAAGGGGTAGGGACCCCACAAATAATTCTCAGAAATCTGGAGAGTTGGGCCCGCATGTCACTTGGGTGCGTCGGCTACTCGACCGAGCATGTGGCTGCTCGGTCGAGTCAACTCGTTGGTTGTGGTTTGCTGCTTCTGCTTGCTGCGGGCTACTCGGTCGAGTAACAAGGGGGGTCGAGTTGCCTAGCTGCTCGGTCGAGTCATCTCGCGTCCATTTCCTGTGCTGTATCCGCGTGTCAGCTCGGCCGAGTAGATGTAAGCTACTTGGCCCGAGTCACCTAGGAAACTGAATGGCTGAGGGCTTTTTCTATATTTCTCTCGCTCGCTTCTCCTCCTCTCTTCCGATCTTCTTCTAAACTGCGACGAACTCCCATAGAGCCTTGCCAATGACGTCCTCGACGCGCTGGATGTGTCTATGTCCCGAATCAGCCCCAATTCACTCCAAAATCCCTGAAAATCCACAAATCTATGCAAAAACTAGAATATGGCGTTAGAAGCGCATTAATATATAAAAATATGGATTTCGGAGGCAAATGTGATATGGAATGAGATGAAATGATACGGTAAAAACATGGAAAATATGGATACATCAAAATACCCCAAGCTTATCTCTTACTCGTTCTCGAGGAAGACGAATACTAGGCTCACCGGGCGATAAAAATAAGAAATAGAAATAGAAATAGAAGATGGAGGGGAGCGTTAGATTATTCGGTCAGCTTGCAAGCATTAGCTATATATCACGATGATTCGAAATAAATCACTTGCTAATATGAATTCGTTTCTTTCGCTTAATGTAATACTTGCAAGCATTTAAGATCAAAGAAAGGGAATTCTCAGTATTCATGCATTCAATTCATATTAACATCCTGCAATTCATAAAGTCTAATTTAAAAAATGTTGGCAATGCACTTTTCAATCAATAGATATAATCGAAACATATAAGATTCAAATCAGGCATGCAAAAGAGAATAGAAAGGATCATGACATTCATATATTCATCTCAAATCCTGAAAAATCTCCATAGCTAGCAGTTTTCATAAAGTTTAAGCATTATCAAACATCCCCAATTGTGCACAACTCCACTTTAATGACACACTCACTCATGTGGTCAAATGGTTCACCCCCCAAGCTTAGCTTGAGGCGTCGCATCTAAGGAATAGAAATATGAAATTTTTGGCCTTTTTCCAAGTATTTGTGTAGCTCCATGCAAATAGGATATAATGAATGATTTTTCTTTTCTTTTCTTTTCTTTTCTGTTTTTTATGGGTGCAATAGAATATACATATTGATTTTGGCTCCTTTATTGGCTTTTTGGAGGATAAATTTTCTTTTGGTATTTTTGGGAAATGGATGCGGTATAAGTAGCTGCAGGGGGTGAAACGAAATGATATGTAGAGATTTATAAACATATGTGGAGAAGGAAATGATATAACACTCGGTTCACTCATAGGATGTGCACAATGGTTCAATAAAATAGTACTCTAACTAAACTTATAAGCATGCATGGATATTTTCATTCATTTCGATAAATAATGAAGACATGCGGTAAAGCATACAATCGAAGCAGGCATGCAATAAGAAGTGAAATAAGACAACATGCAGATACTTTAGATATTCTAATGAATCATGAAACTTGGTGCATTTTCAACAAGTATATACTAGATACTACTGCATACATTCAGTTTCAATTTATTTCATGCATTCATATAAAGAAATCGGCAAACGAATATATCTGCAAGCATAGAGGTGGCAAAAGACCGAAATACTCTAACTAGCATGGAAAAAGTAATAAGCATCGCAATAGCATACTAAAAGGCTATAAGAGATATCATCATGTGGAACAAATCTAGCAAATGGGGAAAGAAAGGCGGAGAAAGTAAAAAAATAAAAACAAGTATGCAAGCTTTAATATGGAAAACATGATGCAGAATGAGAAAAAGAAAAAGGTGGACAAATGGGTCGAAAATAAAAATAAAAAGTCGTAAAATAAAAGAAAATATATGAAAAAATGAAAAATAAAAGCGATAGCACTCATTCCCCAAGCTAAACACGGCAGTGTCCTTACTGCCGAGAACACGCTGCTAAGGATGGAAATGAGGCCAGGGTGGGTGGGTAGATATGAAATAGAAAAAATAAATGGAAAATAAAACTGTGCAAAGAAAATAAAAAGTGCAGATGCATATGCATGGAGTGATGCAAGAAATGGAAAATATGATATGATGCAAATGCTATATGTATAGATGCAAAATGAGTCTATACATCTGCATAATGAGGGAGATATGCAAAATGCAAAATGGGTCCTCCCCCAAGCTGTGTAAGAGTAGGGCCCCGAAAAGACAGATGGACACTAAATATGGGGGAGGGGCTGGAGCAAAAGCATCAGACAGCAGCACCACCCTCTGGATGTGGTGATGGGTCCCGCTACTGGGGACCAGGTGTAGGGACGACAACAGAAGGGTCGACTAGAGTGTCAGATGGAGGGTCAGCTGGTGGTATAGGCTGTTTCTTTACTTAGCATGTTCTATATTTGTGCACTACTTTCCTTTCTATTTTTAGAATTGTTATGACTTGCCTATGTTCTGTTTCGTGGCACCTTCAGACGACGAGCAGGTTGAAGAAGAGGACCATGAGTTTGAGGAACCAGAGTTTGACCCTGAAACCGCTGATTTCTAGAGCTAGCTTGAGTTTGGTGTGCGTATTGTACTTTCAGATGCATTTACTTTCTGTATTTCCTTTCATGTATTCAGTGTGCGAGTGCTGTTGTGTGATGTATTTTCAATTATGAATTGTAATAATGTACGCTGGTTTGAGTAATAGTACATCTTTGTATTGTGGCTATATTGTTTTCACTGGTGATATGCATGTAGTGACCCTGTGCTATGAGGAACAAACACTAGAGGGGGGGTGAATAGTGTTTTATATAATTATAAGGAATTTACGCCAAATAAAACCCTACTTAATCTACAAATGCGGAATATAAGAAATGAACAACAACCCAAGCAAGAATGCAAAGCAAACATGCAATGTATCCTGGTTCGGTGCCACCCAAGTCTCCCCGACTTGTTACCGGTGCCCTAATCTAGCAACACCCGGATCTCCTCCGGATACTCTAGCAAACAGCTAGAGATTTCCTTTAGCCCACTTGCGGAAAACCTCCAACAAGTGCAATCGACCTACAATCGATGTCCGTGTATCCCACAACCCGGGAACACACAAAAACCTTAGTCCCACAACCTGGGACTAAGCACACTCTCACAAATCGAGAGTAAAACGAAATCTTGACTCCCACAACTTGGGATCAAGCCAATCCTCTCACCACAGTGAGTATACAACAAATATGAAGTATAAAGAATGAAATATAAAACTTCTTACCACAAAATCCTATGCCTTGAGAAATACTTACCAATTTAGGGCAAGAATGGATTTTGAGGAAGATGAGATCACCAAACCCTAGCTCCACCAAGATGAGCAACAATAGATGGCTAGGGAGTAGATGTTGACTTGGATTCAAGCTATTAGCTTGAGAAGCTCACAAGGAATGAGAATCTCTCTTGAGGAGGTAGGCTCAAAGAGTAAGAGAGAGATTCTTGTGAGATGAGAGAGCTTGGAATTGGAGTTGAATGGCTCTTCTCAAAGGTGTGAAAATGTCTCTAATTTCAGCCTTGGATTACTGGTTTGAATCACTCAAACTTATATAGAGAAGAGAGAAAACGGTCACAAAAATCGTGGCATTAAATGCCCAACGGATCTATTTCTGAAGCTGCTTAATCGGTCTAAGAAGGATCATCAACCGACTAGATTGACAACTAGTCGGTCAGTGAACCTTCTTGGACCGACTAGATGGTTGACAGAGAAGATGGTGAAATCTGGGTAAGCACTAGTCGGTCTAAGAAGGATCATCAACCGACTAGATTGACAACTAGCCGGTCAGTGAACCTTCTTGGACCGACTAGATTTGAAACTAGTCGGTCTAAGAAGGATCATCAATCGACTAGATTGTCATTTAATGCATTAACCATCCTTCTTGAACCAACTAACTGATCAACAGTACAAATGCTGAATTAACAAGTATGGCTAGTCGGTTTAAGAAGGATTTCCAATCGATTAGATCGTCATCTAGTCGGTTGGTTCTTCTACTAGAACCAACTAAGCTGCATAAGAAGCCAAGAAATGAGGCGATAAGCTTCGGGAAGGTTTCTAATGGCTTCTAAGGCAATCCTAGAGATAAGATATGATAGTTATGAAGATTTCTAGGCAAGTACTACTCAAGGCTTAACATTCTACTAAACCGAAGCTAGAAGACATAAAAGTAAACACAACAAACCGTCTTCGTGTTGGATATGGACGACATGTATACACCCATGAGGGGATGTATGAGGGTCTATGGACCTCAGATGTCGCGTGCATGAAAACATGTGCGAATGGAACCTTTTCATGTGTGAAAAGGACCACTCGATAAGTGGAAAAAGTCACTTTATAAGTGCATAAAGGCACTTGATAAGTGCATAAGGAAGAGGATAAGGAATGGTTCTAATATAGGCTAATAAGCTTATATGTAGTTATTTCTTACAATAACTACCCCATTGGCCTATAAATAGGACCCAAGGGTATGTCTTTTAAGACTAATCCTTCATGCCATAAGTTTGCATAAGGCAACTTATTTTTCCTCTTCTCCCTTCCATTAAGTTCTTCTTCCAAATAGAGATTTAGATGGTGAAACGCTGCTTTGATCCTCCGTGACAAAGTACCGACTGTTGTGGCAAATCCAAGGGCGAAGTTCAGAGATTATAGCGTAGTATACGCTAACGTAAGTTTCTTCTCTCTCTCGATCCTCTATCATCTTATGATGGGATCCTACATTGGTATCGGAGCCACACGGGTTCGCCCCGGTCTCACCCATGAATGACACGTTGTCTCTTTCACGAATGAGTTTCCTTCCATTATGGATATGGTAGGAGCGCATCGTGATGGAGAGAACGCAAAAGTTGTTCTTTTCACGTTAGGGTCTTTTGCCATTACGGATATGGCAAGAACTCTCCGTGAAGGGAAGAACTGACCGTTCATCTCGCCAAACTCGCACTCCTCATGGATGCTGAGTCTCCATTCAATAGGGAATGGGCACTCTCTTCATGTAGAGCGTGAAGTTTGCGGCCTTGAAAGTGTGTTATTTTTTTGGCACACGGCCATTAAAGCATAACCACTTTCTCGATGAACGGGTGTCTCATCGGAGAAGATGGTGGTTACAAAACCTCTCATCGGAGAAGAAGATTGCCATGGAAGGGCATGTTGAATTGTCACCATGTAGTATGGCAATAGCATAGCTCTTTGGTGCATGATCACCATGGCCATGCGGGTCATGGTGGCTATGCACCCCCTCCCCATTGGGGAAGGGGTTGGCTTCGGCCAATGACAACCAAGACCCCCCCCATAGGGGGGGGGTGTGCGGCCGGACTCCAAGGAGGCCGACCGGCCGGCCAGAGCCTCGGCCAGGGCCGAGGCGCCCTGGCCTCTGCTAGGGCCAAGGCCGGCCCTGGCAGAGGCCAGGGCCAGGCCGAGGAGCCCTACGGTGCCGGCGGCCTCGGCCCCGGCCACCTACATGGCCGGCCACTACGGTGCCGGGGCAGGCCACTACCTCTGCAAAATACGCTTTGCAAAATACGTTTTCAAAAATACGTTTTCAAAATCGCTTTTCCGCTGCAAGTACTATAAGAGTACTATTGTTTGATAAGTGATGGGGAAATATTGAAAGCTGTTCTAGATGGTGATTGGGATCGTAATGACCTTTCCGATTCTAGGGCAACATCTTCAATATTTTTCGAAAGTAACTTATCAAATGTAAAAATATCATTCCAAGTGGGAGTGATATTAGACTATGTATAGAAATTTATGCACTGTTTTTTGATCGAACTTTGTTTTATGTCTTTTGCAGCATTTTAAAGCTAAAATGTCTTCCGCTACTAAGAACATCGTCGCTGAGTTGAACAAAGGTGAAAAACTCAACGGCGATAATTACAAACTGTGGTCCATGAAGATACAATATGTTCTAGAGGAGCAAGATGTGCTCGAAACTCTGACGAACATAATGATTGAACCTGAGTTAGGCACTACGGCCCAACACAGAAGAGACAAGGAAGCTTCCGATGCTTGGTCTCGGAAGAACAAAATTGCTCGCATTACGTTGTTGTCAAGTATGGCCGACGACATAATGCGAATCTTCCGAGAATATGACCTAGCTATGGACATATGGTCCAAGCTAGAGGAGAAGTTTAGTGGCACCTCGGTGACCAAACTTCGTTCTTTAACTATAAAATTCGATTTGTACAAAAAAACGTCCAGATCATTCCATGGGAATGCATCTGCGACACATGGCGAATCTTATTTCAGAGTTAAAGGATGCAGGTCATATGATCACTGATGAGCAACAAATCCAAGCGGTCATACGTTCCCTACCTATCGAATGGGACAACATGAAGATGCATCTCACTCATAATGAGAGCATCAAGAACTTCAACGATGTTTCTAAGCACCTCGAGTTAGAGGAAGAGCGGCTTGCGGCCGCCAAGCCAAGTACAGAAGTGCACATGGTTGCTAGTTCCTCACACGGGGGAAAGAAACGTAAACATCACTCGAAGTTTGCTCATGACCATAAAAAGCAAACAGTGTCTACCAAGAAACCCAAACAAAAGGGTGGGAACAAGAAATGGCACAAGAAGAAAGACTTGAAGAAGATCAAGTGCTTCAAGTGCAACAAGTTAGGTCACTTTGCCCGTTCATGTGCGGATAGAGGTGACAAGGTAACTTGTAATAATACTAGTTACATATGTGTTTCTAGTTCAATATTTCTTGTAGAATCTAATCCTTTTTTGGATAATTGATTCAGGTGCCACCGACCACATAGCAAGGGACAGATGGTCCTTCGTGGAGTATCACCGGATACCCAAAGGAACGAAGTGGATATATGTAGGAAACAACACACGTGTTGAAGTGAAAGGCGTTGGGACGTGCAAGCTCGTCTTGGACAACGGCCGCACTATCTTACTTCATGATGTTCTCTTCGCTCCGGATATTCGAAGGGATATCATATCTGTGGTCGTCTTAATGGGTCTTGGTTATAGTTGGTTCTTTCATCATTGTAATGTGGATCTGTCTTGTAATAACTCTTTAATTGGTTCTGGATATGTTTTTAAAGGATTCATTGTATTGAATACTATGTACGATTCCTGAAATTTTAATGAAAATTTCATTGTTACAAATTCTTCGATTTATGAGTCTGATGTAATTTGTTGGCATGCAAGGCTTGGTCACACTGGACCAACACGTATGGATAGACTTGCCAAACGTGGCCTTCTATCCAATGTTTCAAAGGTCGAAATGTCGACTTGCGAACATTGCCTTGTAGGGAAATCTTGTCGCAAGCCATTTGGAACCGCCACAAGGGCCGAGGTTCCATTACAGCTCATCCATTCAGACATATGTGGTCCGATGAATGTCAAGACAAGACGCGGAAAGTCATACTTCATCACCTTTATTGATGACTTCACCCGATTCGGACATATCTATTTGATATCCCACAAAAATGAAGCATTAACCTGCTTTAAAAACTATATGAGTTTAGTGGAAAATCAATTAGATTGCAAGATTAAGGTCATACGAACCGATAGAGGCGGTGAATATCAATCAGCAAGTTTTAAGGAACTTTGTGATGAAAAGGGCATAGTTCATCAAGTAACTATGCCTTATACTCCGCAACAAAATGGTGTTGCTGAAAGGAGGAATAGGACTTTAATGGAAATGGTCCGTTCAATGATGGCGCAAGCTAAATTGCCAATCACCTTTTGGGGTGATGCATTATTGATGGCTACTTTCATCTTGAACCGCGTACCCTCGAAATCGGTTAGCTCCACTCCTTATGAGTTGTGGAACCAAAGGTCTCCTGACTTAAGCATTTTAAAACCATGGGGGTGTGCATCCTATGCACATATTTCCTCCCATAAGTATGACAAACTTGGGCCAAGGAGGAGGAAATGTATCTTTATACGATACGCAGAAAACTCCAAAGGTTATGTTTTTATTGGTCAGGAAGACAATGGAGGACTGATTGAATTTGAGTCGAGGGATGTTACTTTCTTGGAAAATGAGTTTCCAAGACATGGCGAGATAAGTCAGGACTTATCTCTATTTGAGATTTATGATCAAGAAGGATTACCTCATTCGAGTGGAAGAATTCTTGGTGAAGACGAAAATACATTTCAACCTTCACCAATGGATGATACGAATGATGCGAATCCTATTTCATATTGAATAATGATCCAAGTGTGAGCAATTCTAACAACATCCCAAGTGGGAGTAATATTAGAATTGATCCAAATTCGAGTAAACAAGGACTTGAAGAATCTCAAATACGACGTAGTAGTCATACAAGGTTGGCTCCTCTAAGATTTGAGGATGAATTCCCACAAACCTTTGTGACTTTACTGCAAGAAGATGATGAGTCTGCTACTTTCAAACAGGTCGTATCATGCCCTGCAAAAGACAAATGGATGGAAGCGATGAAGGAGAAATTAGAATCCATGAAAATTAACCGAGTCTGGGACTTGGTTGACTTACCCAGAGGACGTAGAGCTATTGGGAACAAATGGGTTCTTTAGATCAAGCATAAGGCTGATGGTTCTATAGACAGATATAAAGCTCGCCTTGTCGCGAAAGGTTTTACGCAACAGGAAGGGATAGACTACGAAGAGACCTTCTCACCTGTTGTTCGTTTTACCTCGATTCGCTTGATTCTGGCTTTGGTAGCTTGCTTAAGACCTCGAATTACATCAAATGGATGTAAAGACTGCCTTTCTCAATGGAGAATTGGACGAGGAGATCTATATGGAATAACCAACAGGGTTTGTAAAAGAAGGAAACGAACATAAGGTTTGTAAACTTCGTAAGTCCATATATGGTCTTAAACAATCCTCGAGGAAATGGTATATACGATTTCAAGAAGTTGTCTTATCAAATGGTTTTATCATGCTTGATGAAGATAAATATGTATATATCAAGAGGATCAAAAGCAAGTATGTTATTATGTCTCTATATGTAGATGACATTTTAATAGCCGGAAATGACAAGGGCTTTATGATGGATATCAAGGCTTGGCTTTCATCAGTATTTGAGATGAAAGACATGGGAGAAGCCGCATATATCCTTGGAGTTAAGATTTCAAGGAATCGTTCGAAGAAACTTCTTTCTCTTTCACAAGAGACTTATATAAAGAAGGCTCTAGAACGTTTTAATATGCAGGACTGTAAGTCCATTGATACTCCTATAAGCAAATACGATAATTTATGTCTGAAAATGTATCCAAAGAACCAAAAAGAAAAGGAAATTATGGAAAAAGTTCCATATTCCAGTGTAGTTGGTAGTCTTATGTACGCTATGATGTGTACAAGACCGGACATCTGTTTTGCCGTTGGAATGGTAAGTCGTTACCAATCCAATCCAGGGCAAACACACTGGAAAGCGGTTAAGAGGATAATGCGGTATCTTAAAGGGACTGCGGACTATGCTTTATGCTATCAAGGAGATGCCTTAAGGCTCGAAGGCTACACTGATGCTGATTGGGCAGGTGATCTTGATGAGCAACGATCGACCTCAGGACATGTTTTTCTACTCGGATCTGGTGCAATATCCTGGAGTAGCAAGAAGCATCCTGCATCGCACTTTCAACTATGGAAGCCGAATTTGTAGCATTTAGTATGACGGTCCAAGAAGCTGTTTGGCTTAGGAGGTTCTTAGACAAGCTAATTGATGCAAGTGACTCAGGTGCTGTACCAATATACAGTGACAGTCAAGCATCTATAGCCTATGTCAAAGATCCAAAATTCCATTGTAAGACCAAACACATTGATATCCGCTACAAATTTGCAAAAGACTATGATAAGAACAAGAAGGTAGACATTAGGTACATATCTACGCATGAGATGATAGCGGATCCGCTTACGAAGGCGATCCCCAGAGATGTGTTTTACAAACACTTATCATCTCAAGGATTGCGTAAGAGCTGAGTTGTATCAATGTATATTCCCATGTTTATGAAAGATCAAAATTAATAAAAGAATAAGTTCTTTTCGACATTGCGTATGAGTTTCTTGAAAATGATTGTGTACATTTCTTTTAATCTCAGCTATATTTTCTAGTATGTCGGACAGATTGAGGTTGGCTCTCTCACATGAGCAACCGCCTTTATTCTATCAGACGGATAAGATAAAGATGAGACCTGTTTAAAGTCAAAATCGTCAGACGGATGATTTAGAGTCATGACTTAAACAAAATGGTCGTATGAAAGATCTGCATCATATGGATGCTTACAAAAGATCTAAGATGATTTTTGAAATCTTATCTGTCTTATGCGGGATGTGGGTCCAGGAAATTAATGAGTAGTAAAAGGGACTCAAAGTCAGACATTGTGGTGTCTGATCATCATCCTTACAACATCATTCAGACATACGCTCCCTGGGAAAGGAGTGATATTGTAATACGTATTCATACTACGTATGCATTTGGCCATTGGGTTAGAATAGTAACTTTGTTTACTATTATGTGAGACCCAAAGACCACATGGGTCTTAAACTTCTTACCCTTATGGACTCTAATTGGTTCCTTTAGATTTGACTAGGTGATCGCTGTCTTAGCATGTTGCTTATGGACTATGGTTAATTCGGTCTGGCGGGACATGTTAGAAAAGCGAGTCAAGTCAAGATCGAAAGGATCGCAAGAAGAGGAAGATTAAATTCATATTCACATTTGGACTTTAGAGATTCAAAGCTGGCCAGCCAATTGTAATCCAGATGGGATTCAATTATTGAATATAAAGTATAAGAAATGTGAAGAAATAATCTAGGGTAAAGCATGCATTGATCTACTCAACTTTACACCCCAAGGAGTGTTATGTATCTCTAACAAGTGCACAACAGCGGACTCTATGCGCATGACGGTCACACGGTCTATTTCTCAGTATGACAAATAGAAGAACTAAAGGAAAAGATGGTTCCTTACAATCCCCTCAAGTGTGAGTGGGAGATGTTGGATATGGACGACATGTATACACCCATGAGGGGATGTATGAGGGTCTATGGACCTCAGATGTCGCGTGCATGAAAGCATGTGCGAAGGGAACCTTTTCATGTGTGAAAAGGACCACTCGATAAGTGGAAAAAGTCACTTGATAAGTGCATAAAGTCACTTGATAAGTGCATAAGGAAGAGGATAAGGAATGGTGCTAATATAGGCTAATAAGCTTATATGTAGTTATTTCCTACAATAACTACCCCATTGGCCTATAAATAGGACCCAAGGGTATGGCTTTTAAGGCTAATCCTTCATGCCATAAGTTTGCATAAGGCAACTTATTTTTCCTCTTTTCCCTTCCATTTAGTTCTTCTTCCAAATAGAGATTTAGACGGTGAAACGCTGCTTTGATCCTCTATGACAAAGTACCGACTGTTGTGGCGAATCTAAGGGCAAAGTTCAGAGATTATAGCGTAGCATACGCTAACGTAAGTTTCTTCTCTCTCTCTCGATCCTCTATCATCTTATGATGGGATCCTACACTTCGTGAAGGGTTTTCTGGGACCCTTAGGGCACAAAAACTCTATGCCCGTCCTAAGTCGGACGGAACATAGACAGAAAAGCAGCGAAAAAATAAACATGTTAATCTAATTAACATTTAACCCTAAGGTCCAAGACCCTAATCCAAGATCTATGCCGACTTGGGATGGGTCTGACCATCCCAAGAAGGATCTAGCCTACTGCGACTAAATTAAACTAATGCTTAATTAAACACATACCCGGAATCTCAACCCTGGAGTAGGCGAGATGTTCTGCACCGTCTTCTGAGCCGCTCCCCGTCCCACGCCGAGCTGCTCCTCGAATCGCTCCCTGAACCGCTCCTCGAACCGCTCCGCATCCCGAGGCGAGCAATCCTCGTGCCGCCGAGCCAACCACGCGCCGAAGAAAGTTTCACGCGAGTGAAACCTCTGCCTAGATTTCGGATCTGAATCCGAACTTCTTCACAGCTTTGCTAGAGCCCTCAGGAGCAAGGCAAAAATTTATAGGGAGATGAGAAATATTAATTTAAGCTTAGATCCGAGCGTGCTCCAACATTTACGAGAGCCGCTCAGATCTAGAGCTTGGGACGAGTTTGAGGAGGAGAGCAAACCCCTATTTATATAGGCGGCTAACTGCTCCTCTTTCTCAAAATCTGATGTGGGACTATTAATTGGGTTAATTAAAATCAAGTTAGTTTGCACTTCACAAAGTGCAAACATCCGTGAATTTTAACTCACTCACCGTTGAGCTTCATGATTGATACAACCTATCAATTCGAAGGGTGTTCAATGGTGAACGCATAGGAAAAAACCGTTCGTCAATCGAAGTTCGTTTGACCCTCCAATTGATCGTCCAAATTTCAGCCCAAGGCTAGTTTTTCGCAAAAACTGAGCCGTCAAATAATTCTGCATAGTAAGGGTTCAAAACCCTAGAACTGGGGCCCACAGGTGGGCTCCACGCATACTGCGCGCGCAGAAAACTGCCTGGGCAAAGCCCAGGCTGCGCCTAGGCTTGCCCAGGCGCTGGGCCAAGCCCAGGCCGCGCCTAGGCTTGCCCAGGCGCTGGGCCAAGCCCAGGCCGCGCCTAGGCTTGCCCAGGCGCTGGGCCAAGCCCATGCCCCGCCTGGGCTTGCCCAGGCCAGTCCTTGGGCTTGGCCAGCAGACCAGACCTAGTCTGGCATGATCTTACCTTTTGGGCTATTTTGGGCATATCTTGAGAATCTGGTGTCCGATTTGGATGCCGTTCGAACCTGGGTCTAGACCGGGACATTCCTGTCTTACCCGTGAACTTTTCCTTACGTTTATATTATTAAATATTGTCTTAAACTATTTAAAACATATTTAATCTCTTTTGCATCAAATGCAAAATAGTCCATATCTAAGCTTAAATTATCATATTGCATCGAATGCAATTATTCCATCCCTTGCATCAAAATGCAAAATATTCTCCCGAACTAATTTTTACCTATTACTAGACAAAGGTCGCACTCTTTGTGTGACCCTACGGTCTGACCCTGCTACAGGTTGGGCTCAAAGCCATATACGACAAAGACCACGAGCAGTGGCTGCCGTCCCTGTTTCAGCATCATCATAATGTGGTTAGCTCATCAACATGAGAATTATCGGGACCACCCTGACCGTGTCAGTGATGAGTTCAGTAGTTATAGTCTCTTCGTCTAAACTATGTCGTGTAGATCAAGTCTAGGGTACGGTTAAACTGTCAACCCTAATAACTTGACTCCGGTTAGTTTCTATCGATCTTTAGTCAATTAATGTTGGACTTCTTCCAACATACTCTACGCAGAGATTATACTAAAGAACGAACTAACTCTACGACACAAACTCCCATTGACCGGGAGAGACGAATCATCTCTTGGTCATTACTCTCCTCGTGCGTTTTAAGTGACACCCAATCAAAAGACCTTTCGACGGGCCTTGCCTCGAAGCTAGGTCAGTTGATCTAAGTGGCACCGTTCATGCACAGGTTCGTCAAATGACCTCAAGTCAAAAGACCAACTAGCCTATCATCACTAAGAGTTATCATTGACAGATTGGTTAATGCAACCATATGATAACTCTTGTGGATCGTTCAGTGAACTCATTCTCTAATGAGTACCTGTGTCTCGTCTTCGATTTCGCCAAGTCGAACGATCATGAGATCATCGCCACCGCTTAACGGTGAAGACTAAGACACAATGGTCTATCCGATGTTTCGATATCCTTGTCTCAAAATATCTACGACCACGAACCCTTTTAGACTTATGCTACAGACGGTCAAACATTTCTCCATGATCGAGATACTCATCTCGATACCTGTTTGACCTTGCATAAAGTGTCAGGACTTTACATAAGTTGATATCTAATGTTGACTACATTATAATATAACTTAGATAAATCATTACCAAACAGCTTACTGTTATTTCGAACAAGACGTTTGTGCTATTCACACAGAGATAAATAGCCTGGAGGGCATCATTCTCCTACATCTCCCACTTGCACTCAGGCCCATTTATCTCGGTATCTTATACCGTTTTTACACATAAGTTTTTCCGACTTCATGTGGTAGAGCCTTCGTGAGTGGATCTGCTAAAACTGTCTACACTATAGACTTAAGGGGTTTCTATGTTCTTGTTAGACCAACCATTTGAATCTCATTCAAATTAATTCACTTGGTCTTTCGGAATCCATAATATTTTTATTTACTTGGATCTTATCCAATTCATCGTACCTTACGATAATAATTTTCAAATTAGTTATCGGTCATTTTAAATGGCTCATATCTATTGCTGATAAAGTATCAAACTCTTTGATTACTTTGTCAAAATAAATGTTCCATCCCTTTGATGTCTCACATGTAATTTATACGCTCCCACTGACCTTGAAAACTATCTGGCTAATTCATATAAGTTGGTCTGTCTAAATAATATTTAGAAAAACGAACTTATAAGTGAATGCTCCAATTTTCATGGTCAACTTGAGCGTTTCACATTGAGTTTGGTCCTGGTAGATCTGTATACATCTGCTGGCGAGACGGTTTCAACATAATCCGTTTATAGGAATTAATATGAAAACCGTTCTCGACCAACATGATTGTACTTCACTATTTTCTTTCTGCACCAATCTTTCAACATAAAGATTTACTTGCAGAGAGTGAGGAAACATTTTCCTTGTGCACGTAAACTAAATTCCAAAATTTATTTACGCACATGGACCTATTCTGATTGCATCAAGTTTTAAATCAGAGTTACTACTCCGAATTTCATCCTAGAAGTTGACTACGTCATCATCAGTTATGATGTCTAACTCGACTCTTCGTCTCACGAGATTCGAGTAATTATACAACTTCTTAATGATTGATTTTATGAATATCTTATTGATAATGTCCTCACAGAACATTATCAAAACCTAGGCATTACTATCTGGGACTTAACCCCAGAGGGAGGACTTAACTCAGAGTCACTTGCTATGGATCGCACCAAGTCTAACTCAGTGTGATTCATACTTTTAACACACAGATGTGTTAACAAACTTGACCTGAGAGAAAATTACATTTTCTTTTAATTACGCAAGATTTTATATAGATAAGTATTTAACCATTCGATCTAATCGAATCAGTTTAAATACTTTAGTCATTTCGTTCTTTATTTTATCAAACTTGTGTTTCATCAAGAACACGTGTCTTAATAAAATATACGAATAACTAATTTTGGTTAATCTAGACTCGGATACATCAGTATGTACCAAACTGAGTTCGATAACTCATTCTCCCACTGTCTCACAGATGGGTTTCGGCCATTATATCTAAGAGGATAAGACTCACAAGTGTCCGTAGACTTCATAATACGAGAGGTCAGACCCCTCTTTATGTGACTTGTGAATCTTAGTCTCTCGATACGGCCTAGTCTATTTTGCCATACAAGTTAGCTACTATCTTGTGTGTTTATATATTAACATTTAATATATATATTATCGTTATACATATTACTCATTGCTTCAGAAGCAATGTGACGACATTCGTCAAAATGTGTTAACCTTTTATATAATAATAATTACGAAATCGTGACATCAAAATATGTCACATTTTCATTTCCTCCTACTTAAGCCTTTACTAATGATAAATTAAACTATTTAACTCGATTGACTTTCCGGAGTGCCTTCTTCTTTTTCTAAATCACATTTAGATATTTAAATGGCCCAACATAAATAAATAGCTATGCAAGCGTCTCATGTATCCAAACGCCTGAGAGTTGCAATCTTGAGTGTAGCTCAAGAAGTTGCTTGTCTCAAAATCCGGTTGGGATACATAGTCTTGCACCGCTCATGCACTCGTATTCGACTCAAACGATTTGATCGAATTTTCGAACTTTGCGGATCAAAATTGTTTATCCATACAACCTTGAGGGTAGCTCGACAAGTTGTAGGGAGAAACATACTTCGAATGTCCTATATGTTCAAGCTGCTTCATATAGAGACGAGTGACATGTAGCGTGAATTTATTTGTTGGACCCAGAACTTAATGAAATCATACTTCTTAAGTTTGTTCTTTAGAAGATCATTTTAATGTCAATGAGAACATAGTTTAATCCAATCAATTAGAATTTACCTGGATATTCAATTAATCAACATATTTGACCAGTTAACTAATTCCATTAAAATATTATAATTAGATTCCTTCGGTAAACATAGTCTTGCCCTAGTTTTGGCATATGTTCAAAATTAAATATAGGTAGAATTGCTTTTATCTATCTATATCCTCCCACTATTTTTACGATCGTTTCAAAGCTTAATAACGAACGATTTAATCGAATTAAAAATTAATGGGTAAGAGGTCCAATCACCTTGAGCCTAACAACCTTGAGTGGAGCTCAACAAGTTGTAGGACTCTATAATCGGAAGATGACTCTTCATCAATCATATCAGATATGACTCTCTTATCGGTTTTTTCCCCTAGCCATTTATGATCATGAGTGTGCTCATCCAAATCACAATGTCTAGTCAAGTCGGACCCTTGTTTTCGTGTCTAGCCTGACTTGCCCCGCCGCTCGGTGTATTCACGACACGTCGGTTTGGGTTAGGTCATAGACTACATCAAGTCAGACTACATCGTTGACTTAACTTACGCCGGCGCTCGGGGTATGAGACGACGGTTTGGGCCAGTCAAGATTTCATCTTATGTATTTAAGGAGTTGGTTTCTACAGGGTTGCCATGTCACAGCTTAAGTGTATCTCAACAACTGTAACATGGGCCCTATAGTTGCTAACCCCTAAAACAAGGAGGGCTACAGCTAATCTTGAAAAAGATTATTAACGTATTTGACTTGGATATAGTCCAGGGTGTCATACAATCATGATTCACGACATTGCGGTCCAGCGGAACACATCCAGGGAATTGACTAAGCCAGGATCACTATCCCTTAAAGGGTGATCCAGAACTCTTAGCCAAGCACATTGACTGGATCATGGTCCATTGAATGAAGCTTGTCATTTTTATATGCGTGCCATAGACTAAACAGCTTTTTTAACAACTAATTAATCCTATCAACTAGTTGCATCCTTAAATTCAAAATTTTAGGATTTGTTTAATAACTTTTATTAAGTCCTTATCAACTATAAGGTTCACGTGCTATCCTAATCGTTATTAGGATTTTAATAAATTTTATTAACAACGCTAAAAGCGAAGTCCTTTAATGAAAATTAATAATAACAATTAGAATTAAGAAACGTTAAAGGGACTACCCTAATCAGGAATTAGGTCTTGAAGTGTTGTTAATATTTTATTAAAACATAGCATGTCATTAAAATGCAAGTAATAAATTTTAATCATTTCTTAATGGCTAACCTAAAGGATTGTCTTGTGTTATCAAATAAGGGACAAGAGAACTAGCCATTAAAATAAAGCTACACTAATTTTATCGCATAAAATGAAAGTGTACAAGTATTTAACAATTAAATAGACTAAAGTTTATCGCAGAAACAATTTTAGACTTTTTAAAAATCAGTTTTAAAAAATATCTTATAAATTTAAAACATCATTTTTAAAAAAATTTCCATGTTCAAAAATTTATCATATAAAATTTTTAAACATCTAAAACATTTTAAACTTATCGCATAAATTTAAAAAAGCCTTAAAATCAATTTTAAAATTATCACATAAATTTAAAATCATCATTTTAAAATTTTCATGTTTAAAATTTTATCATATAAAATATTAAACATCTAAAATCCTTTTAAAACATCTTTTAAAAAATATCGCATAAATTTTAAAAAATTTTAAAAGGGCATCTAAAAAATTATTTTAAAATCATCTCATAACTTTAAAACATTTTATAAAGTATTTTAAAAGCATTTCAATTGTTTAAAGAAATCGCAGGCTAGATCGTAACACATACCATGCTCTTATACCACTGAAGGGTTTTCTGGGACCCTTAGGGCACAAAAACTCTATGCCCGTCCTAAGTCGGACGGAACATAGACAGAAAAGCAGCGGAAAAATAAACATGTTAATCTAATTAACATTTAACCCTAAGGTCCAAGACCCTAATCCAAGATCTATGCCGACTTGGGATGGGTCTGACCATCCCAAGAAGGATCTAGCCTACTGCGACTAAATTAAACTAATGCTTAATTAAACACATACCCGAAATCTCAACCTGGAGCAGGCGAGATGTTCCGCACCGTTGATTCGGGTTCAATATTACACATTTAACCCCCCATTTAGCCATATTTTCTGCTCATGAGATGCTATATTGTTCTCTAATACGTGCGTATTTTATATATCATCATTTATTAGAGAATTCACCTTGTTTGAGCATAAAACAGCAATTAATGGGGTATTTCTGCACTTTTTATATTTTTCCTAGCACCGTCTCGATCTCACGATTCCAACGACTATTTATTTGTATTTTTCTGAGATCTGTGCTAATTACTATGCATTTTTGAATGTAGAATACCAATTAATTAGAGAAATACGCAAAGAAATACGATTATACGGCCGCCAGCCAATCAGGAAGCGGCACGTGGCAGCGATCCGACGTTTCCCGCTACATCGAACGGCTGAAATCAATCGTAGGCGTAAGCGGCAGCGATCGTAGCGAAAAATTCGTGACCGTTCGATCTAAGATCGACGGCCACGATCAGGCCCGCCTGACGCCGGATACAAATCAATGTAGGCCCTTTGATCAAGATCTAACGGCTGGAAATCTTCACGTGTTTTGAAAAGAAATCGCAGCGTAGCGGGGCGACGTGGCTCAATGGTGATCGTTGGATTCCGATCCAACGGGTTAAAGCGAAGCAAATCGCAGCGAGCGGCGCGAATTCAAATGGACACGCGGCATCATCTGGTCCGCTGCTTGGAGATCCAATGGCTGCTGTTAACTCCGACTCGAATACGTATTAAGTGAAGTGGGCGCGGAGCAAAGCGGGTGCGCGAGATCGGATCCGTTTCAGATGAGGACACGTGTCGACATTTCATCAAATCTCGCTTGGATGTGTGGCTAGGAATTGCGCAGGCTATCAGATCGGGTTTGGGTTGATGCGGATGCGAATTTCAAACCCAATAAGCTTCTAAAACCCGCAATCTTATTATTTAAGGTATTCCTAGGGTTTTTGAGCGTATACAAGCAGATTTGGGCGTATTTTGAGCATATTGGAGGCTCTAGGAGCCGTATTTCGCCTCTGAAAAATTCTGTAAAATTCCAGAGGCTTATTTTATTATTTCCAGAGAGTTTTGATGTCTTTTCAAGGATATTTGATGATGAATTCTTAACTTAAACTCCTTATTTGATGCTTTTCTACTGTATTTTGCTATAATCTTGATGTATTTTGTGATGAAAGTTGTTTATTATTGCATGATGAGTAGCTAAATCTTATTTGTGCATGGTATGGCGTAGTTAGAGGCTATGATTTGTGTTAGTTTGGTTGTATTCCATGTGCTGAATCGTTAAACGTCGTTAAAGTTGTGATCTTTGGTGTTAAATCGTCTTTTTCATCTTCCAAAAGAAGTGATTGAGTTGATGATCGCCCCAAAAGGGTGAGCTTTGATCTCCCCAAAAGGGAGTTTCATACCGTAGTTTTGATCTCTCCAAAAGAGAGTTTCATATCGTATCATAACTTTAGCGACGATCTTATTGAATATTTTGCTTGAACCCCCAAAAGGGCATCTTCCGATGAGTTGCTCCCAAAAGGAGAATTCATTGAGTTATATTGGGTATTTTCCGGTGAATTGCTCCCAAAAGGAGAATTCATTGCGTTATACCTATCAACCAAATTAATACAAATCACTGATCCTAACGAACCCATACCATGTGCATACTCTTTATAGATATTTTCTTACGCGATTTTCCATGTTTATATCGTTCACGTGTTCACATCACCATCACCATCACCATCATCATTGAAGTGGTTAGTTTCTTTTCGTAGGATTTCTATTTGATTTTAGCTGTGGTTGCAACAGATTTCTCCCGAGGATTCGACATCTGGACTCCCAGATTTTACTACTTGAACGGACTCTTGCGCTTGAGAGAAGCACCTTTCGGAGCCCACCAACCGTCTTCCGAGCCGCTCCCCGTCCCACGCCGAGCTGCTCCTCGAACCGCTCCCTGAACCGCTCCTCGAACCGCTCCTCGAACCGCTCCTCGAACCGCTCCGCATCCCGAGGCAAGCAATCCTCGTGTCGCCGAACCAACCACGCGCCGAAGAAAGTTTCACGCGAGTGAAACCTCCGCCTAGATTTCAGATCTGAATCCGAACTCCTTCGCGGCTTTACTAGAGCCCTCAGAAGCAAGGTAGAAATTTATAGGGAGAGGAGAAATATTAATTTAAGCTTAGATCCGAGCGTGCTCCAACATTTACGAGAGCCGCTCAGATCTAGAGCTTGGGACGAGTTTTGAGGAGGAGAGCAGACCCCTATTTATATAGGCGGCTGACTGCTCCCCTCTTTTCAAAGGAGGGAGGAATAGGAGTGGTGGTTTCCTTAGTGGTAGAACTACCGAAGTTGTTATAGACACCACTCGTGGATGCACCGGAGGATGGCCTCACGAAATCTATAGTTATTTCACTATAGGAGGTGCGTGCACGATGGTTTGTCGGTAGTTAATTCTTTAGAAAATCATCCAAATTGTCCTTTCCCTTGTTGAATCTCTCAACAATGGAGGACATGAGCTCATATTTCTTTGAAATTGAAGAAATAGTGGCATCCAAGGTAGATGCACGTGTGGTGAGCTCGTGCACTTGGGATTTGAGATCCTCATTCTCAATGCCCAAACAAGTGTTTTGAGATTGAAGATTTTCAATCTCAAGATCGTTACTATCCGCAAAGGAAACACGATCAAGTTGAGATTTGAGGGACTCCACCTCATTTCTCAACATGCCATTTTGAGTAAGCAAACTTGCTTTCTCAATAGCGAGTGTCTCAACAATGGTGTCATTGTTAGAGGTGCTACATGAAGATGTGTTAGAGAGACTAGCAATCTTATTCTTAGCATCACAATATTTATGCATAAGCTTTTGATATTTATCAAATAATTGCTTAAGTTCAAGTTTAAGATCATCCGTTGTTACCTCTTCATCATCGCTATCGCTTTCACTTGAGTCGCTTGATTCGTCACTCGAGTCGTCCTCTCGTGCCATCACGCCCATGAATGAATCTCTTTCATCATTGGAGGAAGAACACTCTGAGGTGGACTCTTCTTGCTCCGCTAGCATGTGCCATATTTGATATGCCGTTGTTGCCTTGGACACACGCATAAGAATATCATAAGTTAAAAAATCGAGCAAGATATTCATTACCTCATCATGTTTCTTCACTAATTCTTTTTGCTTATTTGTCCATTCATGTTCAGGAGTGGTAGGTGCGCGAAAGGGCTTCTCCACAAGCCTCCAATAATCCTCATCAATGGATTGAATATAGGCCTTCATCTTTACACTCCAAATTTGATAATTGGGCCCGAGGAGATACGATGAAAAAGGGCTTCGTGTGTTGTTGTTGGTTGCTATATCTATAACCTTGCTCTGATACCAATTGTAGTGACCCTGTGCTATGAGGAACAAACACTAGAGGGGGGTGAATAGTGTTTTATAGAATTATAAGGAATTTACGCCAAATAAAACCCTACTTAACCAACAAATGCGGAATATAAGAAATGAACAACAACCCAAGCAAGAATGCAAAGCAAACATGCAATGTATCCTGGTTCGGTGCCACCCAAGTCTCTCCGAATTGTTACCGGTGCCCTAATCCAGTAACACCCGGATCTCCTTCAGATACTCTAGCAAACCGTTAGATATTTCATTTAGCCCACTTGCGGAAAACCTCCAACAATTGCAATCGACCTACAATCGATGTCCATGTATCCCACAACCCGGGAACACGCAAAAACCTTAGTCCCACAACCTAGGACTAAGCACATTCTCACAAACCGAGAGTAAAACGAAATCTTGACTCCCACAACTTGGGATCAAGCCAATCCTCTCACCACCGTGAGTACACAACAAATATGAAGTATAAAGAATGAAATATAAAACTTCTTACCACAAAATCCTATGCCTTGAGAAATACTTACCATTTAGGGCAAGAATGGATTTTGAGGAAGATGAGATCACCAAACCCTAGCTCCACCAAGATGAGCAGCAATAGATGGCTAGGGAGTAGATGTTGACTTGGATTCAAGCTATTAGCTTGAGAAGCTCACAAGGAATGAGAATCTCTCTTGAGGAGGTAGGCTCAAAGAGTAAGAGGGAGATTCTTGTGAGATGAGAGAGCTTGGAATTGGAGTTGAATGGATCTTCTCAAAGGTGTGAAAATGTCTCTAATTTCAGCCTTGGATTACTGGTTTGAAGCACTCAAACTTATATAGAGAAGAGAGAAAACGGTCACAAAAATCGTGGCATTAAATGCCCAACGGATCTATTTCTGAAGCTGCTTAATCGGTCTAAGAAGGATCATCAACCGACTAGATTGACAACTAGTCGGTCAGTGAACCTTTTTGGACCGACTAGATGGTTGACAGAGAAGATGGTGAAATCTGGGTAAGCACTAGTTGGTCTAAGAAGGATCATCAACCGACTAGATTGACAACTAGTCGGTCAGTGAACCTTCTTGGACCGACTAGATTTGAAACTAGTCGGTCTAAGAAGGATCATCAACCGACTAGATTGTCATTTAATGCATTAACCATCCTTCTTGAACCAACTAACTGGTCAGCAGTACAAAGGCTGAATTAACAAGTATGGCTAGTCGGTTCAAGAAGGATTTCCAACCGATTAGATCATCATCTAGTCGGTTGGTTCTTCTACTAGAACCAAATAAGATGTATAAGAAGCCGAGAAATAAGGCGATAAGCTTTGGGAAGGTTTCTAATGGCTTCTACGGCAATCCTAGAGATAAGATATGATAGTTATGAAGATTTCTAGGAAAGTACTACTCAAAGCTTAACATTCTACTAAACCAAAGCAAGAAGACATAAAAGTAAACACGACAAACCATCTTCGAAGCTTCAACATGGAGAATCCGAATCGCTAGACTTCATGAATAACTCCTTGAGCTTCAACGAAGCTCCAGGCACAACGATCACGTGTTCTGAGGAAGTCTTGGGACGTCGCTTGAGATGAACAAATTACTTTGGCGACGATCTCTATAATTCTTCATGGACTTGAGTCTTTTAGTTGAATGACTTGAATATCATCAACGTCATGGTCTTCGAAGCTTTTGCCTCATCCATTCCTTTCTTCTCTTTGGATTGAATCTCCATTCATTTGTTGATGCCATTGGCTTGAGGTTTGAAGTAGCCTTTGAGTTCTTCAAGCCAATGCTTCACCTTTGTTGATCTACCAAGACCTCCACTTGAATCAACACGTGTAGTCACTTTTGATCTTCTTGAATCTAATTGGTGAATTTTTAGCTAACTGCAATCACAAGAGTTAGTCACAATGATTTGTGCTTGATCATCATCAAAATCAAGGTGGAGAGTCCAATACTCAACACTGCAGACCTGCAATTATATCAAATAAGTAATGGCCCACTGAGAGCTGGTCGTTACAAGTTTGGTAGCACATGCAGGTCCGCGCAAAATACCTCATGAACAATATAGTAAGATCAGGATATACGACATAAAATACTCAATAAAGATGACATTTTTCCTATGTATACAGGACCTTGCGACGATGCACGAAAACACTACTGGGAGTCCGAATGGAGCTGATGTGTCCGAAACCAGCAATTAAACCAACCCCAACAACGGACCACCTCCTGCGATACACCAAATATCTGATGTTGCAGTGCGAGAACTTGTTCAAGCCTTACGAGGGGAACATAAGCGTGAATGAGGAGTGCAACAATTTAGGTCGCTCCGCCCAAAGCATTGGAATCGTTTGGACGGTCCTCTGAAGGCCGATGAATGGTTACGAAGCACCGATGACGGCTTGATAGCAACCTAGATCATGGAAGACACATGTGTAGACACTGCTAAGCTACAACTTACTAACGGAGCTCGGATTTGTTGGGATTCAGCTGAGAGTCTCCTACGACGACCAATTGATTGGGCTATGTTCAATGACAACTTCAACACCCAGTACTTCTCGCCCGAGGCACAGATGGAACTGCATGCCCGGTTCATCGGCTTGAAGCAGGAATCCATAACGGTGGAACAATATGATGCTAAGTTCACCATGCTCAGCCGATTCGCTCCAGCAATGGTTGATACCCCTCTGGCTCGAGCACATCGCTTTAAGCAAGGACTGAACATCGAGATTCGACGGAACTTGGTCGGACACAAACTGTATACACATACTGAAGTCCTAGCTGCAGCTCGCGAGCATGAATTTATCGAAAGAGAAGAGAAGCGAGGGCAGTCCATAGCTTCCACTCCCAGAAGGCTGCCACCAACGACTGCTACTGGACTCAGGCGTCGACCTCCATCCAACCAGATGCATAGGCCTGGAAACTTAATTCAAAAGGACAACATCTCAGAAACATTTGGAGTGCTTTCAGGTATGAACGACACTCTATTTTGATGTGACCCCAGTTTTCCACAATGAAAGCACTCCAAATGTTGCTGAGATGTTGTCCTTTTGAATTGAGTTTGCTGAACAGGCATATGCATCTGGTTGGATGGAGGTCGACGACTGGGTCTAATAGCATTCGTTGGTGGCAGCCTTCTGGGAGGGGAAGCTATGGACTAACCTCGCTTCTCTTCTCTTTCGATAAATTCATGCTTGCGAGTTACAGCTAGGACTTTAGTATGGGTATACAGTTTGTGTCCGACCAAGTTCCATCGAATCTCAATGTTCAGTCCTTGCTTAAAGCGATGTGCTCGAGCCAGAGGGGTATCAACCATTCCTGGAGCGAATCGGCTGAGTGATCACTCCTTATTTTACACTTTTTTCCCGCATGTTTGCATGCCATTTAGATCGCTCAAATCATGTTTTTCACGATATATCGACGATATTGCGATGCTTTTTACGATTTCTTGTTTTTGTCGAATTTCAGGTGATTTGGAGCGATTTGGAGTGATCTCGAGATACGCCTACTCCAGAGTGTCACCGATGACCTCCCCGAGGCGCATTTTGCCGTTGGAGAGGAGAGAAAGAAGAAAGAACGTCACAGGAGCGATGAGGAGGCCAAAACAAGCTGATTGGGCATTTTTGGTGTCTCACTCGGCCGACCAGCGAGACACCGCTCAGCCGACCTGATCGGACACGCTTTATGTGTGCACTCGACCGAGCGACGGAAGCCACATCGGCCGAGTGACGATACCCCGTCCGCCCGAGTGGCACGCAGACGAAGCCCATCAAAAATCGCCAACTTACTGTTTTTCGTCTGCCTGAGCTTCAGAAGACCCACTCGGCTGAGTGGAAAATGCCGACCGCCCGAGTACCAAGAAGCCGTCGGCCGAGTGACGACAACTCACTCGGCCGAGCGGCCCCTGAAGTGAAGACCCCCGAAGACCCAGACTTACTGGAAATTCTCAAGGTTTGTCACTCGGCCGAGCGACTTTTGTCACTCGGCTGAGTGCGACGCGCTGCCTGTAGCGAAAATTGCAGATTTCAGGCTGCGGAGGGGCATTTTGGTCACAGTTTTTTGGACGATTTGGGGGGGGTATTTAACCCCTGTTTTTACCCTAGGTTAGAGAGCTTTTCTCTTTACTTTTTGGAGCCTTTTAGATTAACTTTTTGGCTTTAGATTTTTGTGATTGGAGAGGAGAGAAAAGTTGATTTTTGTTGGATTATTGGAAGAACTCTATTGGGTTGTCTCTCTCCCCTCTAAAAATACTATTTTTATTGCATATCTCAATATTGTGATGAATTCTCTTGTTAATTCCATTGATTATTTTTGTATTTGTGCTATGAATTGTGAGTAGTCCTTACGTCTTGGGGCGTGGGGATGAACCCTACGAGCCCAATTTCAGATTTGTGATGAATTGGTAGAAATTTTGCTAGAGTTGCTATTAGGGTTAGTTTGGGATCGATTTAATACGGATGGCTAGGTATTCATATCGATTGGGATTTGCAAGAGATTAGATCCCAATTCGGTAGGAAACCCTAGAAATCCGAATTGGGTTGGAATCGAATTTCCGTAGTACCGCTTTGCAAGAGATTGGACTGATACTAGGGTTCTCGGTTGCAATTCCATGCCAATACCCGTTTGCAAGAGATTGGACGGGTAGGAACTATCCCAACCTAGGTCGCGGCCTGAGTTTGCACGAGAGTGGGCTCGGGGCGCGATTGAACGATGATGTTGATCCTAATGCTAGCTTGCCTAGGCTAGGGTTTGCAAGAGATTGGACCCGAACCTAGGATAGCTATAGACCGGCAACAGCGTGAGAGCATGAGCTAGGTTTTACATTCAGTTGCTACTAGTTCATCCGAGATTCTACCCTAGCAATTTTGATACCAACGAATTGTTGGATCCTGTGGATGGTAAACAACACTAGAAGGGGGGGTTGAATAGTGTTGTATAAAGATAAAAACTTTTTCGTTCTTTGATCAATCAACACAAAACAAAACCTTCTAATGTTGCCTAAGAAACCAAGTAGAGCGATCTACGCTTGGTTCTTAATCAACAATATAATTTAAAGTGCACAGCGAATATTCACAGCAGGTAGTCGACTCCTTATGAGCAGTAGTCGACTCCCAGAGTATATGTTAGAACAAAAAAGATTACAGATGTAAATCTCAGCGTATAGAAATAGGATTGATATTTGCTGTAGATAGAATAAATGCAAAGATAATCAAACACAGAGAATGCAAACGCAAAGACAAGGATTTTTATCCTGGTTCCCCACAACCTTTGGGTACGTCCAGTCCCCGACCAATCCGGTACGAGATTTCCACTATCTGCCTTGGCAAATACAAGCACCTAACTTCACTTGTTAGGATTTCCAACGACCTAGCATTGACCAGGATTTCCGAACACAACGCCTAGACTTGTCTAGGGTTATACCCTTGCCTCACAAACCGAGGACTTTCCAACTGGCAACAACTAGACTTGTCTAGTGTTCCAACAATCAACACAATAAGAGATTTGTTCAATACTCTACAATAAATGATAGAGATTGAAAATACACCCGATTCTATAGCCAATCAAAAGATAGACAATTGTGTAGTGGCTTAATAGAATGATAGTCTAGATCACACAAAGATACGAGATAAGTTCTTTGTGATCTAGAGCTTTTTCAAAAATCCTTCAAATAGAATTAAAGAGAAATAATAGAGAGGATTTTGAAAAACAACTTAGCCAATAAAATAATAATATGATCTTCAAAAGAATTAGAAAAATATTGCAAGACCAAAAACTGAAATTAAAATTGGCTAGAGAGAAGAAATTTGAGAGCTTTGATTCACGAGAGCTTTTACGAATTTTTATTTTTTCAATCTTGTTTTTCACAAAAGAATTAAGCTCTATTTATAGGGAAAAACTGAGATTTGAATTTCAAATTTGGTTTGACTTTTGTCCCAAAAATTTCGGAGTAAATTGCTCAAAAGATTTTAAAATTCAAATTCAAAACGTCTGAAAATTTCCAGCAGGTAGTCGACTCCCTCTATAGGTAGTCGACTCCCAGAGGAGTCTAGGAAATTTTCATCTCTGAGAAGTAGTCGACTCCCTACTTTTGGTAGTCGACTCCCAGAGGAGTTTTTCCTGTTGTTCTAGTCAAAAGTGTAGTTAACTCCAGGGTGCGTGGAGTTTCACTACGAGAAATATGAAGTGACTAGAAAATCTCTTTAAAAACTATTTTTGAAGATAGTTAAAAAATTTGTTTCGAAATCATTTGTGTGTGTGTTGTCTATTTGATATGGCTTTGACAAATATCCTAAAAGACACGACACACTCACACTAGACTCTGAACATGTCTTCGGTAGTTTAGTCAACTTGATGAAGTGAAGATGAGCTTCTCTTTGAGCTTCTTGCTTTGTTTGAGTTTGAGCTTCATCACTTGAGTTTAGCCATGTTCGTCTTTGTCGTGGAGCGTTGATGCGTGCTTCTTGGAGTATTAGTAGAGCTTCACGAAATCTGTATACTTAAAGTGTAGTGTAGTTAGTACACTAAGCATTCATTTGGTGTGCTCATCATCAAAATTACTTAGGGGTGGAATTCAATTTCCATCACTCTCCCCCTTTTTGATGATGACACCCAAATGCAAAATTTTAAGAAATACATGAATATGAATAATATTTTCAAGTATACTTACTCCCCCTGCTTTGATGCGGTTCTCCCCCTGCATCGAAGCTATTAGAAATACAATTCACATTTTTGCATTATATATATTTTTCTCCCCCTTGTCATCAACAAAAATAAAACAGTAATTTCTACGGATCATTAAAAATAAGAGGAATTCAATTCCATATGCCTGCAATGTTAGTTCATAGAACAACTAAGTTGGGTATAGCAGATAACTTCATAGTAGCTAGCATCACACAATAAGAGTTATTACAAACCATAGTTTAAGAGAACATTGTTTTTGAAAAAGAGAACCATTGTTTTTGAAAATAGAAGTGCATGAAGCTAAGGGTGACCGCTGTTCTTTTTCAGTTCCTTGATCTCTTCAAGGATCATAACAAGCGTCTCCTCAGTCATCTTCTTGCTTTGCACTATGATTTCCTTGAGGTCATCCACCTTTTGATTGAGATCTTCAAATCCTTTCTCCTGTGAGATCTTCAATTTTCCAATCTTTTTCAGGAGCATCTCCTGAAGTTCAAGGATGTAAGCAGGAACTTCTTCTTCTTCCTCGCTGCTTCCTTTTTCTTCTTCTTCACTTTCTTCATCAGAATCTGAAATTACAACCTTCTTACCTCGCCTTGAGGATGATGATCCTCCTTCGGTAGCGATTTGCTCTTCAGGGACATTCTCATCAAGGTCATGATGGAGATTCATTCTCCCAAGAGCATGAACATCAAATACACGAGCAGGTTCTAGAATGGTTGTTTCATGATCCAAAGGCACGTTAACGCTAATGAATAGAATGGTCAGATAGTGCCCATGAGAAAGAGTGGAGGAAGGTCTGTCAGATGAAGCTGAAAGTAGGATGGAATCCATGATGACTTTAGACCAATTCACACGAATGTTACCAAGAATGGCATAGATGCATTTAGCTTGTTTTTCAGAAAGGATAGCATGACTTCCAGATTTTTGAGTAATGTTATACGACAGAATATTAGCTAAGATTCTCGCCGGATAGCGAAGATGGCTACAAGGAAGTTTGGTCTGAAAGTGTTTACCATGCAGATACATTCTCTCTAGGATATTCTCGTCAGTCATCTCAATTTTATCGAGGATCATACCGGAGTATGGGATTCCTAGGGCTTCACCTAGGGATTTTACAGTTATTGCAAGTTTGGAATCCAGAACCTTAGTAATGAAACGACTTTTTACGAGATCATAATCCATGTTTGCATAAAAGAGATGAACAAGCCTAGGATAACACATATACACATTTTCTGAGGAGAACAAATTTGCTAAGTTTTGGAAATCTAGCAGACTGTCAATACCATAATTGATAACATCATTGAGTTTGACAAATCTTTCATGCAAGATTGGTTTCTTAGACACTTTAACAAAATGTTCATAGGTAGTTGATTTGAAGAGATAGGGTAGAATGATTTCTTTCTCAGAATCGACATTAGGAGTAGCAATTTTTCTCTTCTTAGGGAAAGCTCCTTTGAAAGGCATCTAGATAGAGTAAAACAACAAAAAAATATATTTTTACACTACTAGATAACCAAGAGAAATGAAATAATAAAGTTCATGGAAGTAAAAATTTTTTACCTTGGGTAAATTTGAAGAGAAAAAAAATGCTCCAAAAGTCCAAGCTTCAAGATGAAAACACAAGAGAGGAGAGGGGAAAAGGAGATAGTCGGCTACCTCTAGGGTTTTCTTGGAGTTTTGTTTGAAGAGGTGAAGAGATGAGGAGAAATAGGAGCCATTAGATCTAGATTTGGGTGGCTAGGATGAGTTTTAGACTTAGTGGGTAAGTTATCTTAACGGATCTTGACCCAACCACTCAAATAGAACCCAATAGGAGTTAGTCAAAAAAGAGGCAACCCAGAATTTTATGCACTGGTAGTCGACTCCCTCCTGAGGTAGTCGACTCCCTCCTGAGTTGAGTCGTTTTCTATTCCTGGAGTAGGTTTGGTCCAGGTTGAACGAGCTCTTTTAACAAAAATAAATTTTTGGCAATAAAACATAATCATACACACAAATTAACTGTTTTAACCCATTAAAAATAATTAAAAAAATAAATGAAGGCATTTGTTCCGATTCAGCCGCTTTGACTGCCTGAATTTTCTTCATTGTTTTTCTCCCTTTTTAGAGCACCTGAAAAATAAGCGTTTTATGGTACTCTTTGGTTTTGAGTCCGAGGAGTTAGTCCTTAGGAAACCAAACCCAATACGGTTTAGTTCCTTCATGAACAATATACTTATAATTTTTATTAAAATGAATCTGTTGAACAAAGTTAGTAGCGTACCTTTCTTTTTGCTGATTAGATAATCTTTTTGGTACCCAGATGCTTAAAACATTATCATTAGTATGATGCATCCTAGTGTGCTTAACCCTTTTCTTGGTATGATGAGAATCATAGCCAAGTCCGGTTTTGCTAGATGACAATTTTTGATTATCTATTATATTATCTAGCTTCCCTTTTCCTTTATTGAAATTCTCAATAATTTTCATCGTAGCGTCGTATTTATTTTTGACGGTTACGAGAAGATTATTCAGACTTTCAACCTTTTCATTTACTAGCAAAATATCCTTTTGTAAAAGATCATTTTTCTCTTTAAGAAGGCTATTTTCTTTAATAACTTCTTCCTTTTCTTTAGTCTCTCTTTTAGCAATTCTAAGTGTTTTTCTATGTTCTTTAATGAGCTTTTCATGCATTTTGCATAGCTCTTTATATGCTCCCCTATAGTCCAAGTCTTCATCATCGCTTGACGATGACTCATTGTCGCTAGATGAATCATGATGCGAGCTTACCTTGGAGGATGTAGATGCCATGAAACACATGTGTGCTGTCTCTCTTCTTTCATCATTCTCTTCGTCTGAGGATTCGTCGGATGAAGAATCGTCGCTCTGATCGAAGGCTGCATAGGCTTCTTTCTTTGGTCGTCTAAACTTGTTTCTTGTATTGGTTCGTCTTTCATTATTCTCTTTGTTCTTCCCACGAGCTCTGGAATCACGGTTGTTTCTTTCCAATGGACAATCTCTCTTGACATGTCCTGGTTTATTGCAACCAAAACAGATAATACCGTTAGTAGGTCTAAAAGATCGTTTTCCATACTTACTTGTGATGAACTCTTTAAAGTTCTTTGAGATGAATGCGATGTGATCTTCTTTGTCCGTGTAATCGAAATCTTCTTCTTGAGCTTTGAATGCAAGATTTTTCTTCTTTGGTTTTTCTTCGATCTTCTTGTCTTCTTCAAGCTCGATCTCATATGCCATAAGGTTTCCCATCAGTTCTTCGATGGTGAGATCCTTCACATTGTGAGCTTCTCGAATGGCCGTGGTCTTTCCCTTCCATTCGGGTCGGAGTGATCTTAGTATCTTCATTACCTGTTCATACTCGGAAAGTTTCTTTCCTAGTCCTGCAAGCTCATTTGTAATGTTAGTAAAACGAGTATTCACATCGGTGATACTCTCTCCTTCTTCCATTTTAAAAGTTTCGAATTTTGAATGTAATACATTTATACGAGATTCTTTTACCTTTTCTGTACCTTCGTGACTTACCTGAAGAGTATGCCAAATTTGATGTGCTGTCTCACATTGGGAGACTCGATTGAACTCATTTCCTGTAACAGCGCAAAACAAGGCATTCATTGCTTTTGCATTGAGATTGGCTCTCTTCTTATCATCGATGGACCATTTTCCAAACTCAACGTCGGTGGGTGCGATGTATGGGACTTTGGTGATAGTCCATGCTTCAATGTCCAATGACTCTAGATGAGTCTTCATTCGGATCTTCCAGCTGGCGTAGTTGGTTCCGTTGAATAGAGGTGGTCGCATAGTGTTCAGTCCTTCGGAGTGAAAAGATGTTGACGCCATCACTATTGTAGCCTCGCTCCGATACCAAGTGTTGGATCCTGTGGATGGCAAACAACACTAGAAGGGGGGGGGGTTGAATAGTGTTGTATAAAGATAAAAACTTTTTCGTTCTTTGATCAATCAACACAAAACAAAACCTTCTAATGTTGCCTAAGAAACCAAGTAGAGCGATCTACGCTTGGTTCTTAATCAACAATATAATTTAAAGTGCACAGCGAATATTCACAGCAGGTAGTCGACTCCTTATGAGCAGTAGTCGACTCCCAGAGTATATGTTAGAACAAAAAAGATTACAGATGTAAATCTCAGCGTATAGAAATAGGATTGATATTTGCTGTAGATAGAATAAATGCAAAGATAATCAAACACAGAGAATGCAAACGCAAAGACAAGGATTTTTATCCTGGTTCCCCACAACCTTTGGGTACGTCCAGTCCCCGACCAATCCGGTACGAGATTTCCACTATCTGCCTTGGCAAATACAAGCACCTAACTTCACTTGTTAGGATTTCCAACGACCTAGCATTGACCAGGATTTCCGAACACAACGCCTAGACTTGTCTAGGGTTATACCCTTGCCTCACAAACCGAGGACTTTCCAACTGGCAACAACTAGACTTGTCTAGTGTTCCAACAATCAACACAATAAGAGATTTGTTCAATACTCTACAATAAATGATAGAGATTGAAAATACACCCGATTCTATAGCCAATCAAAAGATAGACAATTGTGTAGTGGCTTAATAGAATGATAGTCTAGATCACACAAAGATACGAGATAAGTTCTTTGTGATCTAGAGCTTTTTCAAAAATCCTTCAAATAGAATTAAAGAGAAATAATAGAGAGGATTTTGAAAAACAACTTAGCCAATAAAATAATAATATGATCTTCAAAAGAATTAGAAAAATATTGCAAGACCAAAAACTGAAATTAAAATTGGCTAGAGAGAAGAAATTTGAGAGCTTTGATTCACGAGAGCTTTTACGAATTTTTATTTTTTCAATCTTGTTTTTCACAAAAGAATTAAGCTTTATTTATAGGGAAAAACTGAGATTTGAATTTCAAATTTGGTTTGACTTTTGTCCCAAAAATTTCGGAGTAAATTGCTCAAAAGATTTTAAAATTCAAATTCAAAACGTCTGAAAATTTCCAGCAGGTAGTCGACTCCCTCTATAGGTAGTCGACTCCCAGAGGAGTCTAGGAAATTTTCATCTCTGAGAAGTAGTCGACTCCCTACTTTTGGTAGTCGACTCCCAGAGGAGTTTTTCCTGTTGTTCTAGTCAAAAGTGTAGTTAACTCCAGGGTGCGTGGAGTTTCACTACGAGAAATATGAAGTGACTAGAAAATCTCTTTAAAAACTATTTTTGAAGATAGTTAAAAAATTTGTTTCGAAATCATTTGTGTGTGTGTTGTCTATTTGATATGGCTTTGACAAATATCCTAAAAGACACGACACACTCACACTAGACTCTGAACATGTCTTCGGCAGTTTAGTCAACTTGATGAAGTGAAGATGAGCTTCTCTTTGAGCTTCTTGCTTTGTTTGAGTTTGAGCTTCATCACTTGAGTTTAGCCATGTTCGTCTTTGTCATGGAGCGTTGATGCGTGCTTCTTGGAGTATTAGTAGAGCTTCACGAAATCTGTATACTTAAAGTGTAGTGTAGTTAGTACACTAAGCATTCATTTAGTGTGCTCATCATCAAAATTACTTAGGGGTGGAATTCATTTTCCATCACGAATCACATTGACGAGATACGGTGAGTAGCGGGGATTCCCCATTCCCTAGACGTTCTTTATTTGATTTGATATCTTCGTACTTTGTCTGACGATTGTGACAGGATCGCCAAAGGCAAAATTCTCTCTTTTTTGTTCTTAATAGCCAGGTTGTTTGGAGCAAGCACTTTCATTCGTCCTCCCTATGTTCGATAACCCGCTCGCCGCTACACCGTGCGCTTGCGGTAAAACTACACGGTCGCACTATTGGGTTACATTCCGGAGCGATCAAGTTTTTGGCGCCGTTGCCGGGGAGGACATTTTGACGGTGTTTGGCATCGACCACCCGGTTATTTCTTCTTTCTTTCTTTCTTTCTTTACTTTCTTCTATATCTTGTTCTAACTCTGTTCGCAGCCCTATTTGCATATTCTCCCCGTATTTTACATAAGATCTTAACAGGGAGAATGGAGGATGCAATGTCGACAACAGAACTCAGTCAGGAAGATTATGACTCCTTCACAGACCTCCTTAAGGAGCTTGTCGACGAGGTCCACGCTACCGGAGCTTTTGCTATCGATATCAAGGACCCCGACGAACAACTGTTTGCTAGTTTTGTGATGGACCAAGTCTCCCCGGATGGGACTATCGGGGGAAATGTCAGAGTTGATGTGATCGACGGCAAGTTATATTTCGAAGATGGTAGAACAAATGTCGAAGAACACTATACTCCCGAAGAATCCTTCGAGCAAACCGACGTTCAGGGAGTTACACTCTATGACGCTCACTCTTGCTTTTATGAATCGTCTGATGTGTTTCTTGATTCCAGGCATGAACCAGAGCAGAGTGAAGGTTTCGACGATGCTGGCACAGAATCGGAGAGCGCCTATTTCGATGCATCGTCCTCACTAAGTAGTGAGTCTGAGTCTTCGCAAGAGAGCGCGCCACCTGAACATGAACTAAACCCGGATGACAAGGAAGAAGCCAAACTCATGCGAGCTGATGAAGTAGAAGGAGCAGCACCTCTTGAGGTAGAACTTAAACAGTTACCTCCGAATCTAAGGTATGCCTTTTTGGGTCATAAATTAACTTTCCCGGTGATAGTCAATTCCCACCTCACGCAAGATCAACTTGAAAAACTCCTAGACGTTCTTAGGAGCCACAAAGATGTCCTTGGCTACACTATCTCCGATCTAAAAGGGATAAGCCCTAGGCTTTGCACACATAGGATCCATTTGGAGGATACCGATGCCACCTCCATAGAGCCTCAAAGGAGGTTAAACCCGAATATGAAGGAGGTGGTTAAAAAGGAAATCCTAAAATTGCTCGACTCTGGTATCATTTATCCCATCTCTGACAGTAGATGGGTTAGCCCCGTTCACGTCGTCCCCAAGAAAGGGGGGATGACAGTCATAAAAAATGAAAAAGGTGAGCCCATATCTACACGCACCGTCACGGGATGGCGAATGTGCATTGACTATAGGAAACTAAATAAAGCTACCCGAAAGGACCATTACCCATTGCCCTTCATTGATCAAATGCTTGAACGCCTAGCTAAACATAAATACTTTTGCTATCTAGATGGGTATTCGGGATTCTTCCAAATCCCTTTGCACGAAGATGACCAAGAAAAGACCACTTTTACTTGTCCCTATGATACCTATGCCTACCGAAGGATGCCGTTTGGTCTTTGTAATGCTCCCGCCACCTTTCAGAGGTGTATGACATCCATATTTTCCGATTACATTGAAAATATTATGGAAGTTTTTATGGATGATTTTTCGGTTTATGGAAGTGAGTTTGACTCTTGTTTGGCCAATCTTACTAAAGTCCTTAAAAGGTGCCAACAAAACAATCTCTCTCTAAATTGGGAGAAGTGTCACTTCATGGTCACGGAAGGTATAGTTCTCGGGCACCTTGTTTCCTCGAGAGGAATTGATGTAGATAAAGCAAAGATTGAGGTAATCGAAAAAACTCCCTCCTCCTATTAATGTCAAGGGCATTAGAGGCTTCCTTGGTCATGCGAGGTTTTACCGCCGCTTCATCAAGGATTTCGCCTCGTTTGCCCGACCACTTACTTCCTTGCTCGCTAAAGATACTCCTTTTATTTTTTCAGGGGAATGCTTGCAAGCCTTCAACACCTTGAAGGAAGCACTAGTTTCCGCGCCCATCATACAACCACCGGATTGGAGCCTTCCCTTTGAGCTAATGTGTGATGCTAGCGACCAAGCCATAGGAGCGGTATTGGGACAAAGGAAAGATAGGAAGCTTCATGCGATATTTTATGCGAGTAAGACATTGGATGACGCGCAGAAAAACTACACAACTACCGAAAAAGAGCTTCTAGCGGTCGTCTATTCCATCGAGAAGTTTCGCTCCTACCTCCTTAGTTCCAAGGTGATTGTCCACACCGACCATGCGGCGTTGAAGTATCTTTTAAACAAGAAGGAGGCCAAACCTCGGTTGATTAGGTGGATACTCTTGTTGCAAGAATTCGACTTGGAGATCAGAGACAAGAAAGGTACGGACAATGTCGTGGCGGATCATTTATCTAGGCTCATTCACGACAAGGAGGATGAGAGTTTGCCTATCGACGACACATTCGTGGATGAGAGGCTATATGCCATAAGGACCGGTGAAGTACCTTGGTACGCGGACTTCGTCAACTACTTGGCTTGTGGAATTAAACCGCATGGGATGCCCACGCAACAAAAGAGGAGATTTCTGCATGAGGTCCGTAGCTATTTTTGGGAAGATCCATACCTCTTCAAGATATGCAAAGATAGTGTCATTCGGAGGTGTGTTTCTAAAGAGGAGGCAACGTCTATCATTTTGCATTGCCACGGTCTACCATGCGGAGGACATCATGCCGCCTCTAAAACTACCGCTAAGATTTTGCAGAGCGGATTCTTCTGGCCAACAATGTTTAGAGACACCCACGAATTTGTAAAGGGGTGCAATAGATGCCAACGGACCGGGAATATCTCCAAACACAATGAGATGCCAATGAGGCCCATCCAAGAAATTGAGCTTTTTGATTGTTGGGGAGTAGACTTCATGGGACCATTTCCGTCGAGCAATGGTAACAAATATATCATATTGGCCGTTGACTATGTCTCCAAATGGGTGGAAGCAATCGCCACCCCTACCAATGATGCAAGGGTCGTCTCTAAGTTCTTCAAGCAGAATATCTTCCCACGCTTCGGAGTGCCTCGTACCTTGATAAGCGACGGGGGGAGCCATTTCATAGAAAACAAGTTTGAAGCCATGCTAAAGAAGTACGGGGTAAACCATAGAGTTGGCATGGCGTATCACCCCCAGACAAGCGGCCAAGTGGAAGTCTCAAATAGAGAGATCAAGCAAATTCTTGAGAAGACTGTGGATCGATCTAGAAAGGATTGGTCAATGAAGCTAAACGATGCTCTATGGGCATATCGCATGGCCTTTCGCACTCCCATCGGCACCACACCGTTCTGACTTGTTTATGGGAAAGCTTGCCACTTGCCGGTAGAGTTGGAACACCGCGCATATTGGGCCATCAAGACCTTTAATTATGATTACAAGAGTGCGGCGGTGAGGCGACTCTTGGACATCAACGAGCTTGATGAGATAAGAAGAGAGGCATACGAGAGCTCGAGAATTTACAAAAAAAGGACCAAGATTCTCCACGATGCCCGCATAACCGTCACAGACTTCAAGGTAGGAGACAAAGTCTTGCTCTATAATTCCCGGCTCCGACTATTTCCCGGTAAGTTGAGGTCACGTTGGTCCGGACCTTTCACCATCAAGCACATACAACCGGGAGGGGCCTTCGAGTTGGAAAGCAAGGACGGAGCCACATTCAAGGTAAATGGTCAGAGGCTCAAGCATTATTCCGAGGGAGTCCCAATGGGAGAAATCAATAGAATATATCTACTTAAGGGGCGGCCGGATGATCTTTCATGCCTCCTTGACGAGGTAATTGAGGAGGCGATCCCCCATTCGATCGGCGCTCTATTCAAGGAGGATTTCGAGGAAGAGCCGGATTTGGACCAAGAGGAGAAGATAAATGATTCCCCCGACTTCTCCGCTGAAATTAATGAAGGCGACGCTGATGTCGCAAGGATTCGAGAGCTCTGCAAGCTCTCGAAATTGAAGTCTCCGAAGAAAGCTCCGCCGATACGGAAATCGGCGTCACCGGTGAAGCCGAGGACCGGAGCAAACGCTAGCTTGGGGGAGCCTCCCCCCAACACTATTCGAGACGAGAGACCACCGAGGGAGAACACGCCGCCGCAACTTTCGAATCCAAGCGTTCTCCCCGGAAAGTTTGACGGGTGCACCCCATATTCACCAAACATCCCGCATTAATTGAAAATCAAAGGGGGTCGAGCTCACGACCTTAAACGAGCACTTGTCGGGAGGTAACCCGACGGTTATAGTTTTATTTTTACTTTTCTTTTATTTTTGTTTAAGAAATTTTTAGTGTTTTAAGTCGTTCGCCCAAAAATTTTGCGATAACGGGTCCTGTTTTTCTTGACAGGAGAGGAGAACGAGGTACCCATCATTAGGAGGATGAACGAGGTGATGAGGAGCGCCCCAGGAAGGCGCTCGATGCTTAGGAGGAAGATGAAATCGACTGGAGGAAGAAAAACAGAGTTTAGAGCCCTAACGAAGACAAACAGCAGCAAACAATGCTCACTCGGCCGAGTATACTAGTCACTCGGCCGAGCACACAAGTTCGTCCGGCCGAGCAGCTCACGAACAAGGGAAGTCTGCTGTACCCAACTCTCTGTTTATTTTCCTGATTTTAGTATAACTGCTACTCGGCCGAGTATATATATTCACTCGGCCGAGTAAAACTGATACGCTTCTAGGGCGAGTCTTGCCGAGTAGCTTGAGCCACTCGGCCGAATGGACTTACTCCACTCGGCCGAGGGTGGCAAGGCCAATCGGCCGAAGCGTAGCGGGGAGGAATTTTTCCTTAAAGTTCACTCGACCGAGCGACCCAGTCACTCGGCCGAGTCGTAACTTTTACTATAAAAAGGGGCCGGGGGCGCGTTTTTCGAAACGAGCTAAACCGATCGCGCCCCGACTTCTCGCATTCCCCAGCGCCCGAATCCCCCCTTGCTCGCCCGATCGCTCGCCTACGCCGTCGCTCGGCCACCCACCGCCGGCCGCGCCTCGCCCGAGTCGTCGCCGGCGGCCACGCCTCCGGCCACCTCCGGTAACGCCGATTTTCGCCTATTTCTCCTCTTTTGTGTATTTTTCGACGATCCATGCGTTAAATGAACCCCAAACCCAAATTAATTTCAATTTCTATCTATTATACCCTTAATGCCCCCTACGTTTTGAATATTACTCGCTGATATCTCCGTTTCATGCGCAGGTTATATTTGGGAGCTTAGGGGAGCCCAGTGGAGCTTCCAGGGACTGATTTGGGCTACGTGGAGGCGTCGTCTTTGCACGCTTCCATAGCTTTGCACTCACGGCGTGTCGTGGTATATTCTTTCCTTTATTTTACGCACGCCGCATTTTTATTGGTTTTGGTCAGCGCTCGGGGCCCATATGCTGCCCCGGACACGGCCGCGGTCGAGGAGAGCTTCCGCCAAGCGGAAGCGGTCAGATGACGCCGGCCCCTCCCACGAGGTGGAGGACTCTCCTCCGCCTTCTCCACCACACCCCGTTCACCTAGCACAGCCTACAGGCCCCGCACACCCCGCACAGCCTGCAGAGCCCGCACAGCCACTCCCTGCCGCCCCACAGCCACCACCTCCGGCACCACTTATCGGGCCGCTCGGGATTACGTTCCGGAACGACGCACACCGCGTCGCTTTCGAGCGTATTTCCCAGCGCTCGATCGTACCCTCCAGGTTCGCACACCCTGCAGACTTAGGACGCCTGGGGGTACTCGAGGGGATGCTCACGTTGTACGACAACGTAGGCTGGCGAGATTTCTTCCAGGTGTCGGCGGACACGTTTATCCGTCCGACACTTGAGGTTCTTAGTTCGATCGCCCGGACCGACGAGGGATGCTCGTTTCGGTTCATGGACCGAGAGTACCAGGTCACTCTCGGTATGATGAGAGCTTTCTTCTCGTGGCCCGATGTCCCCGGGGCCGACCGTGGTTACGCCCCCACCCATATCCCCCCACATTCCTTCGACACCGGTGCCTTTTGGGCCCGGATTACGGGTCTTCACGCTGCCTTTGACCCTAGTAGGGCCAAGGCCTCGGCCATCGTCCACCATTGCCTCCGTATAGCTCAGCGCCTCATGGCGACTACCTTTTTGGCCAGATATGAGCCGGGCACGATGTCCACGCCAGAGCTTTATATGCTCTACGCGATGACACGCCCCAGAGCTCTATCTAGGGAGGGCGATGAGTTGGTCCCCGCCGTCGTGATTGATGTCGCGGCTTGGTTTTTGGACCGCATCATCGTATCGGTAGGCGCTCGCTCACCGATATGCTGCGGCGGTCTGATCACCTTGCTCGCCCTTATGACCGGTGAGGACTTTCCAGATGACCTGCGACGAGCACCGGGCCCCACTTCACGGTCCATAGATGTTATGGCCCGAATGAAGATTCTTCGTCCGCACGGTGAGTGACACTGGGTCTGGCTGCACGGCCCCTTCGGTGCCGATTACATGATTCTTCCGAGCCCAGCTCGGACTCAGATTGCACCGGCCCAGGTGGACTGGCTCCCGGCGATGGATCTTCTGATCCCAGCCGCATACGTGCTCGAGGCCGAGGAGGCCGAGCAGGCCCACGCTGCCCACGCTGCCCCCCGCAGACCCTGTTGCACCTGCTGAGCCTGCTGCCCCTGTTGACCCCATGGCTCCTCAGCCTATCCCTGATATTTCTGCTGCTCCCGACACCTCTGTCCACACTTCTGTCAGTGTCGGGAGTACCCTCGCTGAGCCCACTTCCACTGCCCCCACGCCCACCACCACTGGCCCTCTGTCTGCCGAGCCCGTTTCCTCTGCCCCACCTGAGCACCCGCCGACTATAGTTGCGTGAGGAGAGCCCTCTTTTGCCACCGCCGTAGAGACCGTGGTCTCCACCTCTGTCTCCACCGCTGCTGTATTCTCTGAGAGTGTCGTGGCGTCTGTCCACACTTCTGTGTCACCGACCTCTCTGGCCGCCTCGTTGCCACTTTTGTATTCTTCCTTCGTTGCTGCTGCCTCCACTTCTCACCAGCCGGTGCCCCAGCCTCGCACTGAGGCTAGGCCCACACTTGCGAGCGCAGCACCTTTCGTTCACTTACCTACTGAGCCCATCACCTACGCCACCAGAGTACACCAGCCCCGCCCTACACAGCACAGACCGGTGCGTCCCTCTGCACCACCTCCCCCCGACACTGTACTTCAGAGCATTCGTGCTCTCGAGGGGGCGGTGAGTGGCCTCAGAGGCGACCTTAGGACCCTGTCCGCCACCGTCACCGCGATGGCTGGCCGCTTCGACCTGCTCCCGCACATTTACTACTGCCTTACCCAGGTCCTAGAGCGTCTCCCCCGCTTACCCCCACCCACCCAGCAGGTCACCACCCCCACTCCTACCCATACCCAGCCTGCCTCTACTTCCACACCCACACCCACTCCCGCTTAGTAGCCTGTCCCACCACCACCACCACCTCCTCCTCCGCCTCAGGACGGAGACGGCGCAGACCCACCTTCTTAGGCACTCTTGATGCCATCGATTCTTTTTTCCGTTGTGCTGCCCGTCTCTGCTGGGTCCTGATTCATTTTGCCCACCCCCCCTCCCCTCACTGTTTTTGGATACACATCTTCTTTACATATCTTTATATATCTTTTTTGGGGAGAGAGGGAGAGTTTTTGGTGTCACACCTTTATATCTGTATCACTCCTATATCTGCATGCATCATGACCGCATCATATTTTTCGTTTCATTATTTTCTTATCTTTCCTCATGCATGCATCCTCACTTACCCCTCACATTACTTATCTCTCGGTGTGCCACACTTTGCACATTGAGGACACTGTGCCATTTAGCTTGGGGGAGTGAGTTCTCACGTTCTTTTTCGATTTACCACCTTTGTTTTTAGTTTTTTCACGCCATTTTCCGCTTTTGCACTTATTTTCATCATTTTTTCTTTTATTTTACCATGCATCACGTTTTTCTTATTTTCTTTGTGTGCCGCATTGTAAATAGTTTTATTTTCCCCTTTATCTTTATTTCTTTTTCATCTCATGCTAGAGATGACTTTTCTGTGATGATGATGACGTGGAGTTAGCTTCCTCTATATGCATGCTATATTTGTCATGTCTTAGATTTTATTTCTGATATCATATGCTGTGATTTGCCTTGCATTTAGAGATAGTAACCCACACTTTTCCGCATGAAAATGGATGAAATTTTATTATTAGCTGAGTCTGAATATTCATATGTATGCTATCGCAGAAAACACACCAAGATTCACGCATTGAATGCTTATATCTGGAGTACCGATTTCTTTTCCTATATCACTTCTATATGCATGATTTGTACATTTCACTTCAGGATGATTGAATGATGTTAGCTATGATAAATCTGGATTAGTTAAGCTTTTTTGTGATTGAAACTGAGTAGCTTAGATTACCTTGCTGAAGTTGTCGCGCACATCCTATAGAGTGAACCGAGAGATATATTTATTTCTTTCTCCACAAATCTTGAACATCATTTCTCTATTTTAAAATCATTGGTGAATCTCCCCTTAGCGATTCTATTATATGGCATTTCCCCCGCTATTAATTCCTAGCTCCAAATTTCCCAAAACCAAAGAAAGAAAAAGAAAAATTCTTGTATATCCTTATTTCTCTTTGAGTTGGGATCATTGTGTATATATGTTATGAAAAAAAAGGAAAAAAAAAGGAAAAAAAGAGAAAAGAAAAAGAAAAGAAAAGAGGAAAGAACCTCAATAAAAGATCCCATCTCATGTTCTCTCTTTCTTTCCCTCTTTTTGTTTTTATTTTTGTTGCTTTTGGAGCTTCATAAAAATGGGGATATAAATATTGTTTTTGTGCCACCGCGCTTATAGATAAGCTTGGGGGAGGGAATCCATTGATGTGTGAGAGAGTGACTACTTGACGTTGCACGACAACCTAGGCTAAGTAATATTCTATACTCGGTGAGATTATTTTTAGCTTTACGAAGTCCAGAAATCCATGCCTAGCACTCATTTCATGAAATCCATGCTTATCTATTCTTTCTATTCTAGGGTGTGATATTCTTATACTCCTCATAGAAAGCGTTCAATTGAAAAGTGTGTGATCTGCGATTTGTATACCGCTTTAAATGATTCAGACGATGTTAATTCTAAAATTATTCCGTTTTTCATGATTATATCATTGTTCGTGGGTTTTCTATTTCTATTTGCACCATTATACTATGATATCGAAATAAAATTCTTTGACATGTGTTTTTCATTCGGTGCATGCTATATGAGTAAGCAAAACCCACGTCCTGAGAAAATGATCTAGCAGCTTCCCTCTTCGCTTCTTTCTTTCTTCTTTGTTTTTATTTCGTTCTTCGTTTTTCTTCGTTTTTCATTTTTTCGTTTTTCGCCGTTTTCGTTTTCCGAATCCACCAGGTTCGCCTTTTACTTATCTTCCTCGAGGACGAGTAAGAGGTAAGCTTGGGGGATTTTGATCACTCCTTATTTTACACTTTTTTCCCGCATGTTTGCATGCCATTTAGATCGCTCAAATCATGTTTTTCACGATATATCGACGATATTGCGATGCTTTTTACGATTTCTTGTTTTTGTCGAATTTCAGCTGATTTGGAGCGATTTGGAGTGATCTCGAGATACGCCTACTCCAGAGTGTCACCGATGACATCCCCGAGGGGCATTTTACCGTTGGAGAGGAGAGGAAGAAGAAAGATCGCAGGAGTGACGAGGAGGCCAAAACAAGCTGATTGGGCATTTTTGGTGTCTCACTCGGCCGAGTGAAGGAGTCACTCGGCCGACCAGCGAGACACCGCTCGGCCGACCTGATCGGACATGCTTTATGTGTGCACTCGGCCGAGCGACGGAAGCCACATCGGCCGAGTGACGATACCCCGTCCGCCCGAGTGGCACGCAGACGAAGCCCATCAAAAATCGCCAACTTACTGTTTTTCGTCTGCCTGAGCTTCAGAAGACCCACTCGGCCGAGTGGAAAATGCCGACCGCCCGAGTACCAAGAAGCCGTCGGCCGAGTGACGACAACTCACTCGGCCGAGCGGCTGTCGTCACTCGGCCGAGCGGCCCCTGAAGTGAAGACCCCCGAAGACCCAGACTTACTGGAAATTCTCAGGGTTTGTCACTCGGCCGAGCGACTTTTGTCACTCAGCCGAGTGCGACGCGCTGCCTGTAGCGAAAATTGCGGATTTCAGGCTGCGGAGGGGCATTTTGGTCACAGTTTTTTGGACGATTTTGGGGGGTATTTAACCCATGTTTTTACCCTAGGTTAGAGAGCTTTTCTCTTTACTTTTTGGAGCTTTTTAGATTAACTTTTTGGCTTTAGATTTTTGTGATTGGAGAGGAGAGAAAAGTTGTTTTTTGTTGGATTATTGGAAGAACTCTATTGGGTTGTCTCTCTCCCCTCTAAAAATACTATTTTTATTGCTTATCTCAATATTGTGATGAATTCTCTTGTTAATTCCATTGATTATTTTTGTATTTGTGCTATGAATTGTGAGTAGTCCCTACGTCTTGGGGCGTGGGGATGAACCCTACAAGCCCAATTTCAGATTTGTGATGAATTGGTAGAAATTTTGCTAGAATTGCTATTAGGATTAGTTTGGGATCGATTTAATACGGATGGCTAGGTATTCATATCGATTGGGATTTGCAAGAGATTGGATCTCAATTCGGTAGGAAACCCTAGAAATCCAAATTGGGTTGGAATCGAATTTCCGTAGTATCGGCTTGCAAGAGATTGGACCGATACTAGGGTTCTCGGTTGCAATTCCATGCCAATACCCGTTTGCAAGAGATTGGATGGGTAGGAACTATCCCAACCTAGGTCGCGGCCCGAGTTTGCACGAGAGTGGGCTCGGGGCGTGATTGAACGATGATGTTGATCCTAATGCTAGCTTGCCTGGGCTAGGGTTTGCAAGAGATTGGACCCGAACCTAGGATAGCTATAGACCGGCAACAGCGCGAGAGCGTGAGCTAGGTTTTACATTCAGTTGCTACTAGTTCATCCGAGATTCTACCCTAGCAATTTTGATACCAACGAATCACATTGACGAGATACGGTGAGTAGCGGGGATTCCCCATTCCCTAGACGTTCTTTATTTGATTTGATATCTTCGTACTTTGTCTGACGATTGTGACAGGATCGCCAATGGCAAAATTCTCTCTTTTCTGTTCTTAATAGCCAGGTTGTTCGGAGCAAGCACTTTCATTCGTCCTCCCTGTGTTCGATAACCCGCTCGCCGCTACACCGTGCGCTTGCAGTAAAACTACACGGTCGCACTATTGGGTTACATTCCGGAGCGATCACTGAGCATGGTGAACTTAGCATCATATTGTTCCACCATCATGGATTCCTGCTTCAAGCCGACGAACTGGGCATGCAGTTCCATCTGTGCCTCGGGCGAGAAGGACTGGATGTTGATGTTGTCGGTGAACGTAGCCCAATCAATTGGCCGTCTTAAGCGACTCTCAGTTGAATCCCACCAAATCCGAGCTCCGTCAGTAAGATGTAGCTTACCAGTGTCTACCCATGCGTCTTCCACGATCTGGGCTGCTCTCAAGTCGTCATCGGTGCTTCGTAACCGTCCTCGGCCTTCAGAGGACCGTCCAAACCATTCCAATGCTTTGGGCAAAGTGACCTAAATTGTTGCACTCCTCCTTCACGCGTATGTTCCCCTCGTAAGGCTTGAACAAGTTCTCGCACTGCAACATCAGATATTTGGTGTACCGCAGGAGGTGGTCCGTTGTTGGGGTTGGTTTAATTGCTGGCTTCGAACACATCAGCTCCATTCGGACTCCCAGTAGTGTTTTCGTGCATCGTCGCAAGGTCCTGTATACATAGGAAAAATGTCAGCTTTATTGAGTATTTTATGTCGTATATCCTGATCTTACTATATTGTTCACGAGGTATTTTGCGCGGACCTGCATGTGCTACCAAACTTGTAACGACCAGCTCTCAGTGGGCCATTACTTATTTGATATAATTGCAGGTCTGCAGATCACCAGTGAAAACAATATAGCCACAATACAGAGATGTACTAATACTCAAACCGGCGTACATTATTACAATCCATAATTGAAAATTCATCACACAACATCACTCGCACACTGAAATAAATGAAAGAAAATACGGAAAGGGAATGCATCTGAAAGTACAATACGCACACCAAACTCAAGCTAGCTCTAGAAATCAGCGGTTTCAGGTTCAAACTCTGGCTCCTCAAACTCATGGGCCTCTTCTTCAACCTGTTCGTCGTCTGAAGGTGCCACGAAGCGAAACCATAGGTAAGTCACAACAATTCTAAAAATAGAAAGGAAAGTAGTGCACAAATATAGAACATGCTAAGTAAAGAAACATGCTAAAGAAGTTGTTACATGCAAGGACGAAAAGTATAGTAAATGCAGTCATGTAAACAAGAGCGGTAAGTAAGGTACTGGTGGCTGCACAGATGTGGTAAGTGTCACGCCCCGCTTCCCAAAATGGACGGAAGCGAAACGTGACGAGGCCCGCTTAGGCCAGAGCTGAGAAGCTCGGACCCAATAAGCGTCGGTAGAGGTACCATTTTAAAAGATTTTCCAGGTTCTTGCATTATTATAGTTCGAAACAACAGAAAGTACGGAAAGGAAGTTGCATTCATTAAATAGAGATATAATATCCAACTGGTACAAAGTCTAAAAGAAGCCTAAGCATGGCAACAAAAGATTTAAAGACAAACCGAAAAGTAGCGACCTCTGGATGTGGCGACTAAAATACCTCAAGGTCTGGTCCTTGTCAGGTACGTACTCTGATGACGACATCCCCGGCTCCACGTACTCCAGCGAGTCTGCCTCGTCCACGATCTCTGGCTGAACACCTGACGTACAGCACCCAAGAAAAAGGAATTGTACGTCAGGTAAAGTCTACAAGAAGGGTTAGACTTTACTGCAAGTGCACCAAACTTTAAACAACGGTTTACTGGTTGATTAACATGCTGAGGTTCTTTTTGACAACAGTTTACTGGTTGATTAGCATGCTGTGGTTATAACAGGGTAACACGACAGGAAGTAACGCAGCAGGAAAGTAAAACGGGACAGGTAGTAGTCGTAGCGTGTGCTACCAACTACGGGACTAACCTACAGGTGTCAAGACAAGTCGGGACGTGGCGGGACAAGACAGGACAAACAGGACGGGACAAGACAAGACAAGTGTGACACGAAGGGTTCACGCCTTACGGTTCGAGGGGGATCAGACCCTCTTGCCGTGCGCACGCTCAACCCTACCCCAACCCAGGAACTCAGGACAAGAAGTACATGGATCACTTCCGCTAGGGAAGCATCCGAAACGCCCGAAGGCTTTTTGTATAACAGGGATCACTTCCGCAAGGAAAGCATCCGAAACGCCCGCAGGCTTTTTGTATAACAGTGATCACTTCCGCAAGGAAAGCATCCGAAACGCCCGCAGGCTTTTTGTATAACAGGGATCACTTCCGCAAGGAAAGCATCCGAAACGCCCGCAGGCTTTTTGTATAACAGTCACGGGGATCACTCTCGCATGGAGAGCATCCGAAACGCCCGAAGGCTTTTTGTGTAACAGGGACATGACATGACAAGTGTAAGGAATTGTTATTCTAGGGTGTCCACACGCACGCACACACAAGATAGCCCTACGGTGTCAAAAGTTGTTGTTTGTCGAGCTTAGACTTCGTCGTCAAGTCTAAGTCGTCAGGGGCGTCCCGGACGCTATCATTTCACGTCCGGTTCTATACATTCACAGTCTAACAGTTCTAGAAATCTAAGACCAAAGCACGGTCAAAAACGCAAGTGGGTACACTTGCCTGCGGTGGCGAGTGTGTCGTCCGTCCGTGGCGTCTCGTCCAGGCGTCGCGTTCGCGGTAGTCCGTCTGAAAAGTGTCACGGCGACGGTGTCAGGTCGCGTTTTCAGTAAATCCTATTTAGGTTCATTTCTAGGTTGTCGGGACTACCCTAATTGTCAAAGTCACAATTTTTGGTGTTTCATCAGCCTAAATCGACCACTATCCTATATGCACAGAAAAATTGTCCGGTGGTCAATTTCTACAGTGAGCAACGTTTTACTGGTGCGGAAAGTAAATTTAATTATCGTTGTCCGATTTTTAGTTAGGGTTCAATTTTTCTACGGTGTGGGTTTGCTATGAGTTAGGAGGGACCAACCTGGTCTGACGGTCACGTGTAGTTTTGACGTTGATTCTGAAACAACAGTTCGCGTCGCGGCTCCAGTTACTCGAATTGGGTAGCGCGGATTTATCTGCGACATAGGATTGATGTCAAACCAAAGAGTGATAAGAACCCACTTATAATGCACCATCATGTTCATTAGCAGATAAAATAGTTTTGGGTAGTGCACGTTATTATTTGTCATAACTAAATGTTTCTAATATAAGTAGGCTTAAGCAGTGTTAATACATTGCTATAGTAAAGACTTACATCAAATGGTACAACCCACAAAATAATATGACCGATGGACAATAACTTCAGTACTTCATATAATTTATATAAGGACTAATAAGCTATTTGTAAATCTGACAAATATCACTAACAATTCATAGTTCTAACATCATTAAATCCACTAACTGTAACAACTAAGGCAACTACTAGTGCACAGCTTCCTAACAAACTCTCATATTATAAAGTAATATACCTATTATTAATAAAAACTAAAATATACTCATCTAGCAATTTGGATGCCACAAAAAAAACTCACGGTTGCGAGCTCTCGTAGGTTGAAGACGACGTCGAAGGAATGTGCGGCTGAAGGCAGATGACTGGCGATTGGGACCCTCGTAGCACGGCAGACATGGGACAACGACGGTCGGTGGGAGGAGGGCCTTGCGCGGCCTGGGTGAGATCCACGCGAGAGGGGACAGCCGGATCTTGCGGCGAGATGAGGCCGAAACAGCGAGTAACGGAGGCGGACGGTGGACTGCACCGTCTAGAGAGGGTCAGCGGCGAACCGCACCGCCAGAGAGGGTGTTGGGCGATCGGACTGGCCGCCGAGAAGGCCACGCGAGGAGAACAGCGGCGCTGGCTTCGCGTGCTCTTGGGTGCAGATCGGAGGAGATGCGCGCGAGGAGGGAGAAGGCCGTGCGCTGGGTGAAGTCACCGGCGTGTGGGTCTCGGAGGGGAAGGGGCCGAACGCGAGGGAGGAGATGCTGATCGTGACTTGATGCGTGGAGAAAAAAAAGAGGATAGGGGCGGCTGCTGTATGTTGAGGGTAGGGAAAAACAAAGGTACCTAGGGTTTAATATATAAATATATATAGCTTGGGCTGTCCTAGGTTGGCTTTTAGTTTTCTCTTTATAGAGTAGATTAGGGGGGAAAAGATGTGACGTGGGGGAGAGAGCCATGGCGTCAGTGGTGATAACAAAGAAATTTGATTCCCAAAAATATCTGCGGTAGTTGGGATAACAAAAGATCCCCATTTGTGTAATCGATTTAATATTTGATTTCATTTAAAAACAATGCTGTAGTATTTATTTATTAGGAAAACTTAGTTAAGGCTTAAAAAAGAGTTAATAATGTAAGTTTGTTTTAAAACAAAAGCAACGTACATACCCTAATATTAATAAAATAAAATAAAGTTTTAAATAACTAATAATGAGTTATTTGTTGATTGGTCCCTCGGCGTCAAAAAAATTACAAGGAAAATACCGGGGCACTCGCGCCTCCGATACGATCGTGAGAACGGGGTGTGGTCACGCGTCTGAACTACGGATGACTATAATAAAAATCAAATACACAAAACGCACACAAAACACAAATACGCGCTAACTTACGCACGGTCGGAAAGTGTCCGTTACAGTAAGTAAAGTGCATGTAATGCATAAAGTAAATGTGATTGTGCAAGCAATAACTACACTAGAACTACGTGACTCAAGTATGAGAGTATGATATGCAACCATAAGTCAAACACTTTCGTAGGAGAGTATGATGTGTGGAGATTTATTTTAATATGTATTCCTTGATAGTAGGATTTATCATGATTAATCATGATTAATATTTGCACACATTTTACATGAGTGATCAAGAATCAAATTAACACCCAAAAAATAAAGTAAAATGCCAGGAAAAGGGGAACCTACTATCGCACGGCTTGAGTGGGGGAGAAACAGCGTGAGCTCGGGGATCGTGTTGCTTGGCGAACACGACATGGCTCTCAACGAAGTCGCTCGCCATCGTGGTGCTCGAGGGTCGGCCTCAGGGATGTGGTCGAGGGGACTTAGGGGAGCACCGAGTGGAGGGCTCGGTCTCCCTGTGCTGTGCTGGAGAGGAACATGAGGAGGAGCTCAGAAAGAGATCTTTGACATTGGGGCATTTCGTCAAACAGTTGGCGGATGGGGAAATTCTGTGGTGCTGGGTGGTGCCAAAGGGGATGCCAGAGGGTCGCGATGCTTGGAGAAGATGAGGGGAAGATAGGGTGAGGTCGTTGGTGGTTAGTCGGAGTGGTGACAGGGCGATGGTGGCACTAAGGGGAGGCGAGGCGGTGGCCACGGTAGAGGGAGCTCAAGTCACGACAAGGCTCGCCAAGGGTCTCGGCACATGGAGCCGCTAGCACCTCAACGGAGCAATGGTGATCTCGCAGAGTGGGGGGGGGGTATTGGAGACCCCCGCCTTCGACCGCCGACGCCAAAGATCCCTCAGGCGATGGGAGGAGAGGGGAGCTGATATGCGTATCAGCTCCATTGAATGAGGACCGCTGGATTTAACCACAAAAGAATGGTGTCCGTTGGATCCTGGGATGGAAGCTGGTTGCTGGGATTGAGATAGGAGAAGCAATAGCGGTGGATGCTTGCCACCTCAGCTGAGGGGTCTACAGTGAATCTAGCCGTTGGGTCCGAATTCGTATAAACGGCATATGTTGCTGCTACTAGCTGGAATATTCTAACAGGATTCTGTTGTAACAGAATTCTGTTATCAGATGGCCTACAAAGGGATGGATGGGTGTAAGAATTGGGCATGAAAATTATTAACAATGAAATTGATTCAGACTTTCTGAGCAACCACGTTTTCCATTTTAATTTGCTCTTTGATTTGTTTTGAGTAATAGAGTTGCCTTGCAATTCTATCCTAATTCTGTCTTTCAGGATATTGGAGGGCTGAGCAGCTATGACGAAGAAGAAGAACGTGCAAGCGGAAGCTTCTCAGTCATCGAGGATGCCGGCAGGAGGTCAAGATGGTGATCGGAGGGCGCCATTGGAGTTCGGACTTCAACAGTTGGTATCAGAGCACGCTATGAGCCATGGGGAAGATAATCCATATGATGAGGCTACCAGCAGTGGCGATCAGGTAGAAGAGAGACTGCGAAGGTTGGAAGCAATGATCGAGACTCAAGCTGCTACACAAGGAAGGATGTTGGGAGATCAGGCTGATTTTAAATCGCAACTGGCTCGTGATCACACTGAGTTTAAGGCGCAGTTAGCCCTCATCAATGCTCAATTTCAATATCTTGGTAACCAAATTAGTTTGCTGCAACCCGCCAGGGAGAGACACGCTAATAATGCTCGAGCGGATCCAGATGCAATTCTCAATAATCCATTCAACAATAACAATAAGGGAAATGGAGATGGAAATTTCAATAGAACGGGAGAAGGAGGTATGAGAATTAATTTTGGAAATGCCAAGGTTTTGAAGCCAGAATTTCCAGTATTCAAGGGATCAGAAGATGTAATTCCTTGGATTCATCAAGTCCTGAAATTTTTTTCATATTACGATCTGGAAAGAGACGTTTGGGTGAAGATCTGTGTGTATTACTTCAAAGACAAGGCTCTCCAATGGTACGAGTGGGGAGAGATTAATTTGGAGAATTTTTTTGATTGGGATGCTTTCAAAAAAGAGTTACTAGGACGATTCGGACCTACGGACATTGAAGAACCATTTACAGCATTCTCTAATTTGAGGCAAGTCGGTACAGTTCGAGATTATTTGGAGAGGCTTGAGCAGTTGATGGGACTGTTGGAGAAATTACCACCAGCCTATATCCTAGACAAATTCATTGGAGGGTTGAAGGATGAAATCAAGTTTGAAGTTAAAGGTTCTCGCCCAAAGACACTCAATGAAGCAGTTTATCTGGCTAGGAATTATGAGGAGAAGGCCTTGCAGATAAAGAAGATTGTCCGCAGCCATGGAAGTTCTTGGACTTCTGGGAGAGGGAGTGCCAATGTAAACAGTGGAAGTTCGGCTATAGGAAGTTCGTCAGCAACTCTACAGAAGAACACTACAGGCACTAATCTGAGTTCAGCTAAAAGACTTACTCCGGAGGAGATACAACACAAAAGACAAAATAATCTATGCTTTTGGTGCAATGAAAAATGGAGTAGAGAGAATAAATGTAAAGAGAAGCACCTGTTCATTCTTGAAGGAGTATGGAATGGTGAGGTTTGTGACCCTGGAGAAGTGCTGGAAGAAGATGATGCTCAGGCTCTCAATCCAGATCAAGGGGTCAGTGAGCCAACCTCTATCTCATTGCAGGCTATGTGTGGAGTGCCTGCGGCCCACACTCTCAGATTGGAAGGCAGCATTAAAGGACAGAATGTGAGCATTCTTGTTGATTCCGGCTCAACCCATAGCTTTATACATCCCCGTCTAGCTAAATCCCTAAAATTAATTGTAGAAGAGTCCAAACCTTTTAATGTCTGGGTAGCCAATGGAGAGAAGTTGGAGGGTGCTGGGTTGTGTAAGGGAGTCAAGCTCCACTGTCAGGGTGTGGAAGTACCTTTGGACTTGTTGGTCTTGCCAATGGGAGGAAATCAAATCGTGTTGGGGGCTCAATGGCTCGGTCAGTTAGAAGACATTGTACTCAACTTCAGAAAGTTACAGATGATATTCCAGTATCAAGGGAAAAGTTGTGTTTGGCAAGGAATCCAACCCACCTCACAAATTGCGGAAGAGAAGGAGATTCGTCGGGCTATTAAGCAGCAAGGTGAGGGTTTCCTATTGCAGTATGTATCAGTGGGCTTAAGGGAGGAGGATGAACAGTTGAGCACGGCCAGAACTCAAGATATTCGCCCAGAAATTGCACTCCTATTAGACCAATACTCATCCCTATTTCAGGAACCCCAAGGGTTTCCACCGCAAAGGAGTTACGACCATCGTATTCCTTTAGAAGCTGGAGCTAAACCCATTTGTACACGACCGTACCGCCATGCTCATTTTTTGAAAGGAGAGATTGAAAGGCAAGTGAATGACATGCTGACGGCGGGAGTCATCCGGGCCAACTCTAGTCCTTACGGCTACCCCATTGTGATGGTGAAGAAGGTGGATGGAAGCTGGAGACTGTGTGTCGATTATCGCTCACTCAATCAACAGACCATCATGGACAAATTCCCTATCCCAATTATCGACGAGTTGCTGGATGAATTGCATGGAGCGGAGGTATTTTCTAAACTTGATTTACGTTCAGGTTATCATCAAATCAGAGTTTATCCTCCTGATATATTTAAGACGACTTTTTGCACCCATGCTGGCCATTTTGAGTTTGTGGTTATGCCATTTGGGTTAACCAACGCGCCGTCTACTTTCCAATCCCTCATGAATGATGTATTCAAGCCACATCTTCGAAAATTTGTGCTTGTTTTCTTCGACGACATATTAATTTACAGCCCAGACATGGATTCACATCTAGCACACTTGAAGATGGTGCTGCAGCTTCTTCAGGCTCACCAACTGTTTGTTAAGGGGTCTAAGTGTCAGTTTGGGCAGAAGGAAGTGGGTTACTTGGGCCACATCATATCAGGTAAGGGGGTTGAAGTGCACCCAAGGAAAATTGAGGCAGTAACTAATTGGAGTACGCAAATGACTCCCAAAGCTTTGCGAGGATTCCTTGGTCTAGCTGGTTATTACCGCAAGTTTATCAAAGGATTTGGATCTATTGCGGCACCTCTCACCGACCTGCTGAAGAAAGGCGAATTTGCATGGAATGATACGGCGGAACAAGCATTTGGACTCTTGAAAGTTGCATTGACAACAACCCCTGTGTTAGCTTTGCCCAACTTCAACAACGACTTCGTGGTGGAATGTGATGCGTCGGGGCGGGGTATATGAGCGGTTTTAATGCAAGACGGCCGACCCATTGCTTATATGAGTTCTAAGTTGCAAGGCCGAAATCTGCTCTTATCAACATACGAGAAGGAGTTGCTCGCTTTGATCCAAGCTATCACGAAGTGGTATCAGTATCTGATGGGGAGAAAGTTCGTTATCCGGACTGATCATCAAAGCCTCCGCTATGTTCTGGAGCAGAAACTGCAGTCGGGAATCCAGAGTAAATGGTTGATGAAACTCCAACAATTTGACTATCGAGTCGAGTTTAAACCAGGCAGGGTTAATCAGGCAGCCGATAGCCTCTCTAGGCGGGATGACGGTTCGAAAGAGTTGCAGGAGGATTACTTCACACTATGCCCAATATCTGTAGTACAGGGAGAGTGGTTACATGGGCTCAAACAGTTGGTATTGAAGGATCCCTTCTATCAGCAAATTGAGAGTAAAATCCAGGAGAGTTCAGTAGGGGCAACTAAATATGTCAAGTGGGATGGTTTGTACTACTACAAAAATCGACTCTTGGTGAGCCCGGATGCTGAAGAGCTCATCAAGAAGCTTTTGGAGGAGCACCATAGTTCTCCTCTTGGTGGACATTCCGATGCTCACCGCACCTTGCACCGATTGCGTCAATATTTTTATTGGAAGGGAAAGAAAGCAGGAGTTCAGCGCTTCGTGAAGGAATGTGAAACTTGCCAGAGGAACAAGTCTGAGAGTGTTGTGACGCCAGGACTATTGCAGCCCATACCTGTGCCGGAGACCATATGGGAGGAAATATCGATGGATTTCATCAGCGGTCTTCCCTCTTACGGTGATATCAGTGTCATCTATGTTGTGGTAGATCGCCTTTCTAAGTACTCTCATTTCTTTCCAATTAAACACCCCTACACTGCCAGATCTATTGGCCAAGTTTTTTTTGATGGGGTCTTTAAGCTCCATGGCCTTCCAAGTCAATGGTAAGTGATCGTGATGCTATTTTTACTAGTCTCTTTTGGCAAGAAGTTTTCAAATTGCAAGGGTCTACATTGGCGATGAGCTCTACATTGTTGGATATGGAAGACGTTTGTACACCCTCGTGGGGGATGTACGAGGGAATACAGACCTCGAACGTCGCGTACACGAAGTCGTGTGCAAAGGGAATATGTTCCCTTGCGGAGAGGATCTCTAGATTGATGGGAAAGTCGCATTATATGTGCATAAGTGCATGCGACATATGGCTAATAAAGGGGTAATATCTTAAGCTTATGTTGTACCATGCATATGGTACAACTTAAGCTTATAATATGCCAAGTACGATGGTACACCTTAGTTAAATTGTTCCAAAGGAACAATTACTCCTAAAATAACTACCTTGGAGGCTATAAATAAGACCCAAGGGTTAGCCATTTCCATATACTTTTGCATGGCATTCTTGCATGCATTTCATTCTAGCGAAGCTCTGCCGAAATCCTTCTTTTCTCTTTATCCAAGTTCTTAATCTAAAAGTAGAGATTTAGATTGTGGATTTAGTAGCCTTACTCCGTTCGTGAGAAGACTCGATCCGTCGTGGCGAATTCAAAAGCGAAGTTCATAGACTACCGTGCCGCATACGCAAGCGTAAGTCTCAAATTCATTTATCGATCCTAACTCTGTTTTGGCAGGATCTTACATTGGTATCAAAGCCATACGGATTCGCTCCGGTCAAACCGTCGCCCCTTCAAAATTATGAACGAGTCGTTGTCTTTTTCACGAATGGGTATCCTACCATTATGGATATGGTAGGAACGCTTCGTGACAGAGAGAACGCAGCGGTTGTTCTTTTCACGTTATGGTCTTCTGTCATTACGGATATGGCAGGAACTCTCCGTGACGGGAAGAACCGACCGTTCATATCGTCAAACTCGCTCTCTTCATGGATGCTGAGTCTCCATTCATAGGGAATGGGCGCTCTCTTCATGTGGAACGCGTAGTTTACGAACTTTTGAAGTGGGTTCATTTTTTTGGCACACGGCCATTGGAGGACAACTACTTTCTCGACGAACGGGTGCTTCATCGGAGAAGAAGGTGGTGGTTATTCCCATCGGGGAAGATGAATTTTAGTGCATGTGCACCATGGCCAAATGGGTTATGAAGGCCATGCACCCCCCTCCCCATGCGGAGGGGGTTGGCTATGGCCAATAACCACCGCGGCAACCCCCTCCGACGGGGGTGTGCGGCCACCCCACACAAGGGGAGTCCGGCCATGGCCAAAGGGCCATGGCCGGCCAAGGCCAAAATGGCCTTGGCCATGACCGGCCATGGCCAAGCCATGGCCGGCCATGGCCAGGCCGGCAGTGGCCGGCCCCGGCCAAGGCCAGGGGCCGGCCTGGCCGGCCCTGGCAGAGGCCAAGGCCGGCGCCCTGGCCTCGGCCAGGGCCTGGCCGGCCCTGGCAGTGGCCAGGGCCGACGCCCTGGCCTCGGCCAGGGCCTGGCCGGCCTTGGCCGGCCTCGGCCAGGGCAGAGGCCCTGGCCGAGGGGCCAGGGCCCCTGGCCTGGCCAGGGCAGAGGCCCTGGCCTGGCCAGGGCCGACGCCCTGGCCTCGGTCAGGGCCTGGCCGGCCTTGGCCGGCCTCGGCCAGGGCAGAGGCCCTGGCCGGCCCTTGGCCAGCCTCGGCCAGGACAGAGGCCCTGGCCGGAGAAATTTCAGACCATTATCATTGGTCGACCAATTCGGGTGTTTTGGTCGACCAATTCGGCAAAAAGGCCTTGGTCGAATATGAACGTGCCAACTAGCCCATACGAGGCCAAACGACAGTCGTCTGCATCAAAATTCTCTCATACGGGGGGAAACGCCTGGATCCATACGGGAGCCGGCGACGATAGTTTGCAGAAAAATCCCAAAAGGGGGATCCGACCTTGGCACGGCTACGGCTCATTCCCGACAAATGGTCAGGAAGTGCCGAATGTTTCACTAGTATCATAAGGGTACTAAGATGAAATATACATTTTTTTTGAAAAATACGTTTTCATACGTTTTGAAAAATACGTTTTCAAAAACGCTTTTCCGCTGCGAAGTACTATAAGAGTACTAACATTTGATAAAGTGAGGGAGAAATATTGAAAGTTACTCTAGATGATGATTGGAAACATAGTGACTTTTCCGATTCTAGAGTAACATCTTCAATATTTTTCGAAAGTAACTTATCAAATTATGAATATCATTCCAAGTGGGAGTTGATTTTAGAACTATCCATATGGGATACTCTATTATCATTTCAAGTGGGAATTATATCTGAAAAATACGTTTTCAAACTCGTTTTCCGCTGCTAGTACTATAAGAGTACTATTGTTTGACAAGTGATGGGGGAATATTGAAGGTTGTTCTAGATGGTGATTGGAATCATAGAGACCTTTTCGATTCTAGAACAACATCTTCAATATTTTTCGAAAGTAACTTATCAAATATAATATAATTCCAAATGGGATTTGAATTTTTAGAACTATCCAAATGGGATATTCTATTATCATTTCAAGTGGGAGTTATATTTTAAGAATTTTTATGCAATGTTTTGATCAAACCTTCGGTTTTGTGTCTTTTTGCAGCATTTTAAAAGTAAAATTTCTTCCGCTTCAAAGAATATCGTCGCTGAGTTAAATAGAGGTGAAAAACTCAACGGCGATAATTACAAACTTTGGTCCATTAAGATACAATACGTTTTAGAGGAGCAAGAAGTGCTCGAAACTCTAAAGAACGTAATGATTGAACCTGAGTTGGGCACTACGGCCCAACACAGACGAGACAAGGAAGCTTTTGATGCTTGGTCTCGGAAGAATAAGATAGCGCGCATTACGTTATTAAGCAGTATGGCTGATGACATAATGCGCATCTTCCGGGAGCATGACTTAGCCATGGACATATGGTCCAAGCTTGAGGAAAAGTTTGGTGGCACATCGGTGTCCAAACTTCGAGCCTTGACTATAAGATTTGATTCATATAAGAAACGTCCAGATCATTCCATGGGGAAACATCTGCGACAAATGGCGAATCTAATCTCAGAGTTAAAGGATGCAGGTCATGTGCTCACAGATGAGCAACAAATCCAAGCAGTCATACGTTCCCTACCAAATGGGTGGGATCAGATGAAGATGCATCTCACTCATAATGAGAGCATCAAGACCTTCAACGATGTTTCCCAGCACCTCGAATTAGAGGAAGAGCGGCTTGCGGCTGCCAAGCCAAGTGCAGAAGTGCACATGGTTGCTAGTTCCTCACACGGGGGAAAGAAACGTAAAGATCGTTCGAAGTCTTCTAATGAACGTAATAAGCAACCTGAGTCTACCAAGGAACCCAAACATAAGGGTGGGCACAAGAAATGGCACAAAAAGAAAGACTTGAAAAGGATCAAGTGCTTCAAGTGCAACAAGCTCGGTCACTATGCTCGTTCGTGTACGAGTGGAAGTGACGAGGTGCCACCGACCACATAACAAGGGACAGACGGTCCTTCGTGGAGTATCACCGGATACCCCAAGGAATGAAGTGGATCAATGTAGGAAACAACACACGTGTTGAAGTGAAAGGCGTTAGGACTCGCAAGTTAGTCTTGGACAACGGCCGCACTCTCCTACTTCATGATGTTCTCTTCATTCCATATATTCAAAGGAATATTAAAACTGTGGTCAATTTAATGGGTCTTGGTTATAGTTGGTTCCTTCATGATTGTAATATGGACCTATTTTGTAATAATTCCTTTATTGGTACTGGGTTTGTATTTCAAAGGATTTATTGTAATAAGTACAATGTATGGTTCCTCATGTAATGAAAATTTCCTTATGACAAATTCTTTGACTAATGAGTCTAATATAATTTGTTGGCACACAAGGATTGGTCATATTGGACCAACGCGTATGGATAGATTTGCCAAACGTGGCCTTCTATCCAATGTTTCAAAGGTTGAAATGTCGACCTGCGAACATTGCCTTGTGGGGAAATCTTGTCGCAAGCCGTTTAGAACCGGCACAAGGGCCGAGGTTCCATTACAGCTTATCCATTCGGACATATGTGGTCCGATGAATGTCAAGACAAGACGTGAAAAGTCCTATTTCATCACTTTTATTGATGATTTCACCCGATTCGGACATATCTATTTGATATCCCACAAAAGTGAAGCTTTGGCTTGCTTTAAAAACTATATGAGTTTAGTGGAGAATCAATTAGATCGCAAGATTAAGGTCTTGCGAACCGATAGGGGCGGTGAATATCAATCAACAAGTTTTAAGGAACTTTGTGATGAAAAAGGCATGGTACATCAGGTAACTATGCCTTATACTCCTCAACAACACGGTGTTGCAGAAAGGAGAAATAGGACTTTAATGGAAATGGTCCGTTCAATGATGGCACAAGCTAACTTGCCAATCACCTTTTGGGGTGATACATTATTGACGGCCGTTTTCATTTTAAACCGCGTACCCTCGAAATCAGTTAGCTCCACTCCTTATGAGTTGTGGAACCAAAGGTCTCCTGACTTAAACATTTTGAAACCTTGGGGTTGTGCATTCTACGCACATATTTCCTCCCATAAATATGGCAAACTTGGGCCAAGGGGAAGGAAATGTATCTTTAAACGATACGCAGAAAACTCCAAAGGTTATGTTTTTGTTAGTCAGGAAGACAATGGTGGGATAATTGAGTTTGAGTCGAGAGATGTCACTTTCTTGGAAAACGAGTTTCCAAGACAGGGCGAGATAAGTCAGGACTTATCTCTATTTGAGATTTATGATCAAGAAGGATTACCTCATTCGAGTGGGAGAATTCTTGGTGAAAACGAAAATACGTTTCAACCTTCACCAATGGATTATACGAATGACGATTATCCTATTCCATACGGGAATAATGATCCAAGTGGGAGCAATTCTAACGACATTTCAAGTGGGAGTGATATTAGAATTGATCTAACTTCGAGTCAACAAGGACTTGAAGAATCTCAAATACGACGTAGTAGTCATACAAGGTTGGCTCCTCTAACATTTGAGGTTGAAATTTCCGCAAACCTTTATGACTTTACTACAAGAAGATGACGAGCCTGCTACTTTCAAACAGGCCGTATTTTGCCCTGCAAAAGATAAATGGATGGAAGCGATGAAGGAGGAATTGAAATCCATGAAAGTTAACCAAGTCTGGGACTTAGTTAACTTACCCAGAGGACATAGAGCAATTGGGAACAAATGGGTTCTCAAGATTAAGCATAAGGCTGATGGCTCTATAGATAGATATAAAGCTCGCCTTGTCGCGAAAGGTTTTACGCAACAAGAAGGGATAGACTACGAAGAGACCTTCTCACCTGTTGTGCGTTTTACCTCGATTCGCCTGATTCTGGCAATGGTAGCTTGCTTAAACCTCGAATTACATCAGATGGATGTAAAGATTGTCTTTCTCAATGGAGAATTGGACGAGGAGATCTATATGGAACAACCAACAGGGTTTGTAAAAGAAGGAAACGAACATAAGGTTTGTAAACTTCGTAAGTCCATATATGGTCTTAAATAATCCTCGAGGCAATCGTATATACGATTTCAAGAAGTTGTCTTATCAAATGGATTTTCCATGCTTGATGGAGATAACTGCGTATATATCAAGAGGATTAAAAGCAAGCATGTTATTATGTCTCTATATGTAGATGACATTTTAATAACCAGAAATGACAAGGGCTTTGTGATGGATATCAAGGCTTGACTTTCATCAGTTTTGAGATGAAAGACATGGGGAAGCCACATATGTCATTGGAATTAAGATATCAAGGAATCGTTCGAAGAAACTTCTTTCTCTTTCACAAGAGACTTATATAAAGAAGGTTCTAGAACGGTTTAATATGTAGGACTGCAAGTCCAATTGATACTCCTATAAGCAAATGCGATAATTTATATCTGAAATCATGTCCAAAAGAACCAAAAGGAAAAGGAAATTATGGGAAAAGTTCCATATTCCAGTGCAGTTGATAGTCTTATGTACGCTATGATGCATACAAGACCGGACATCTGTTTTGCCGTTGGAATGATAAGTCGTTACCAATCCAACCCAGGGCAAGAACACTGGAAAGCGGTTAAGAGGATAATGCAGTATCTTAAAGGAACTGCAGATTTGCAAAAGACTATGATAAAACCAAGAAGGTAGACATAAGGTACATATCTACGCATGAAATGATAGAGGATCAGCTTACGAAAGCGATCCCCAGAAATGTGTTTTACAAACACTTATCATCTCAAGGATTGCGTAAGAGCTGAGTTGTACTGATCACTCCTTATTTTACACCTTTTTCCCGCATGTTTGCATGCCATTTAGATCGCCCAAATCATGTTTTTCACGATATATCGACGATATTGCGATGCTTTTCACGATTTGTTGTTTTTGTCGCATTTCAGGTGATTTGGCGCGATTTGGAGTGATCTCGAGATGCGCTTACCCCAGAGGGTCACCGATGACCTCCCCGATGGGTATTTTGCTGTTGGAGAGGAGCGGAAGAAGAACGGACGTCGCAGGAGCGACGAGGAGGCCAAAACAAGCAATCTGGGCATTTTTAGTGTCCCACTCGGCCGAGTGGAGGAGCCACTCGGCCGACCAGCGAGACACCGCTCGGCCGACCAGATCAGACACGATTCCTATGTGCACTCGGCCGAGCGACGGATACCACATCGGCCGAGTGACGAGACCCCGTCCGCCCGAGTGGCGCCCAGACGAAGCCCTTCAAAAATCGCCATGTTACTGTTTTTCGGCTGCCTGAGCTTCAGAAGACCCACTCGGCCGAGTGGTTAATCCCGTCCGCCCGAGTACCATGAAGCCATCGGCCGAGTGACGACAACTCACTCGGCCGAGCAGCCCCCGAAGTGAACACCCCTGAAGATCAAGACTTACTGGAAATTTACAGGGTTTTCACTTGGCCGAGCGACTTTTGTCACTCGGCCGAGTGCGACGCGCTGCCTGTAGCGAAAATTGCAGAAAACAGGCTGCGCAGGGGTATTTTGGTCACAGTTTTTGGACGATTTTGGGGGGTATTTAACCCCTGTTTTTACCCTAGTTTTGGAGAGCTTTTCTCTTAGATTTTTTGCAGCTTTTAGATTAGATTTTTAGTTTTATTCTTGAGATTGGAGAGGAGACAAAATTGGATTTTTGTTGGATTAATTGAAGAACTCCATTGGTTTGCTTTTCTCTTCTCTAAAAATTCTATTTTTATTGCATATCTCAATATTGTGATGAATTCTATTGCTTATTTCATTGATTATTTTTGTGATCTTGCTATGAATTGTGAGTAGTCGCCACGTCTTGGGGCGTGGGGATGAACCCTACAAGCCCTACTTCGTAATTGTGATGAATTGGTAGGAATTTTGCTAGAATTGCTATTAGGGATTAGATTGGGATCAATTTACTACGGATGGCTAGGAATTCACATCGATTGGGATTTGCAAGAGATTGGATCCCAATTCGATAGGAAACCCTAGAAATCCGAATTGGGTTGGAGTCGAATTTCCGTAGTATCGGTTTGCAAGAGATTGGACCGATACTAGGGTTTCCGGTTCCAATTCCGCGCCAATACCCGTTTGCAAGAGATTGGACGGGTAGGAACTATCCCAATCTAGGTCGTGGGCCGAGTTTGCAAGAGATCGGGCTCGGTGCGCGATTGAATGATGATGTTGATCCTAATGCTAGCTTCCCTAGGCTAGGGTTTGCAAGAGATTGGGCCCGAACCTAGGATAGCTATAAACCGGCAACAGCGCGAGAGCGTGAGCTTGGTTCTACATTCAGTTGCAACTAGTTCATCCAAAATCTTATTCTAGTGATTTTGATACCGATAAACCACTTTTACGAAATATGGTGAGTAGCAGGAATTCCCCATTCCCTAGACGTCCTTTATTTGATTTGATATTTCTATACTTTGTCTGATGATTGTGACAGGATCGCCAAAGGCAAATCTTCTCTCTTCTTTAATAGCCAGGTTGATTGGAGCAAGCACAGTCATTCGTCCTCCCTGTGTTCGATAACCCGCTCGCTGCTACACCGTGCACTTGCGGTAAAACTACAACCGTTCTTTAGGGTTACATCCCGGAGCGATCAAGTTTTTGGCGCCGTTGCCGGGGAGGCGATTGCGTTTGATCTTACCACCCTAGCTATTATTATTATTATTATTATTATTACTATTATTTCCATTTCTTTATTTTTACCTAACCCTTCCACGGTACTAATCATCTCTTTGAAACTCTGTTTTCCCTGTGCATGTACACGAGATCTACGGCGGACCCTGAAGCTATATTATTTGATCCCGAGATCGAACGTACCGCGCGAAGACTTAGAGCGGAAAGGAGACAAAATCCGGAAGGGAGGTTTATGACCAACCCGGAAACTGCTGAACAATTGGCGGCAAGGATGGCGAGGATAATTTCTATTCGGGATAGGCTTCGGCCTAAGACCTCTTCTACGACCTCATCCATTGCCATGCCGGAGTTGGCGGCTGACAAGAACTTCGAGCTAAAGACTGGACTAGTGGTTCTGATGCAGCAGGATCCATTTCATGGGAATGCCCACGAAAATCCTCACTACCACATCCAATTATTCTTGTCGAAGTGCGCCACATTTCAGATGCCGGGGATCTCCATCGATGCCATCAGGCTGCGTCTCTTCCCCTTCACGCTAAAGGACAAGGCACTCTATTGGTTGAGGACGCAGGCTGAGGGTGTTTTCACCACTTGGGACGAGTTGGCGAGTGCATTCATTGACAAGTTCTATCCGCCATCCAAGACGGTGAAGATCCGGAGCGCTCTCATGTCCTTCAAGCAAGGACCCCAAGAGACGCTCTATGAGGCTTGGGAGCGTTTTAAAGATCTGCAGCATCAATGCCCGCACCATAGCATAGAAGATTGGGAGCTAGTTCATAGCTTCTACAACGGTCTCCAACCGGGGACCAAACAAATTATTGATGCCGCGGCGAATGGTGCTATCTTGTCAAAGACTCCCGAGGAAGCTACGGCCCTAATTGAGGAGATGGCCTCAAACAACCAACAATGGGGCGATGAGCGAGGACACTCCACGTCCTCCTTGAAGCCAACTAGTATCTATGAGGCGAAGGCCGTAGCGGAGCTTACGAGCAAGTTTGATTCTCTCCACAAGGTAGTGGAGAGATTGGAGAAGTTTATCACGGAGCCCCAAGGAACCCCTTCCACCTCCGCTCCAACGAACCAAATGTGTGATTGGCAAGACCAATCTCAAGCCATGTATGCGGGAGGAGAGCAAGGAGAAGGATCCTTGGAGCAAGTACAATATGTCGCGGGGAACCAAGGATATTGGGCCAATCCGGCCACAAGAAATCATCCCGGATTCTCTTACGCCAACAATGAAGGAGCTTTGAACCCGCCACAACAACCACCTCAACAAGGTCGACCACCACTACCCCAACAACAACACTATCCGCCGAGGGGGCCTCCATAACAAAATTTCCAACCGAAGCAACAAGTTCCACCATATAGGCCGCCCGGATACAATCAAGGGTGGAGGAATCAAAATCAAAACCCTCCACAAGCTCAACAACGATCCGACTTCGAAGCTAGAGTGGAGGCGTTTATGGTCGAGCAAAATAAGGTCAATGCTACCTTGAAGGCGGGGCAAGACTCCCTTAATACCGTTGTGGCTCAAATTTCGGAGCAATTGGCGTTGCTCAATCAGAACACTCAACGATTGCCGGCGCAACCCGAGCAAAACCCACGGGGCAACACCGGCCACATCAATGCCGTAGTTGCCGTTACTACTAGAGGTGGGAAGGATACCACCCCCGCCATGATTCCTACCGAGGAGCCCGTGGAGGAAAGCTTGGAGCCAATTGAGCCGGTAGTTGAAGTTGATAAGGAGAAAGAGCCACAAGAAAAGGAGAAATCTAGAGCGGAGCAATTGATTGAGGAAAGGCGCTTCATGCCACCGGTCCCATTTCCCCAAAGGCTTGCTAGAGCGAAAATGGAGAAAAGGCTAGCGAAGTTTCTCGAGTATCTTAGAGGAGTTAGCCTAAACATTCCCTTCCTCGACGCCATCGTGGAGATCCCCACATATGCTAAATTCTTAAAGGACTTGATTTCGGGGAGAAAGAGGAAGGAGAAGATTATGCTAGCCGAGGAGGGCTCTTGGTTCACCAAGAGAGAGGAGCCGGCCAAATTTAAAGACCCGGGGAGTTTTCGGATTCCTTGCACCTTGGGCGGCGTCCCTCTTCAAAAGGCGTTGGTAGATCTTGGGGCGAGTGTGAGCCTCATGCCTCTCTCCATGTTCTTAAGGCTAAACACCGGGACGAAGTTGAAACCTACCGACATGCGGATACAATTGGCCGATGGGCGAATAACAAGGCCGGTAGGGATCGCCGAAGACATCCCGCTACAAGTCCCGGGAGGAATATGCTTGCCATGTGACTTCGTGATCATGGACGTTAAGGAGGAGGGAGATACTTCATTGATACTTGGACGCCCGTTCCTCGCCACCGCCGGTGTGATTGTCGACGTGCGAGAAGGTACACTAACTTTGAACGTCGGCAACATCGAGGTGGAGCTTCACATTCCTAAGGCAATGAAACACATGCCTTACCACGAGGAACTTGACTACATGGACCTCCTTGATGAGGTAATTGAGGAGGCGATCCCCCACTCGATTGGCGCTCTATTCGATGAGGATTTCGAGGAAGGCCCGGATTTAGGCCAAGATGAGAAGATAGATGATTCCCCCGACCTCTCCGCTGAAAATGATGAAGGCGACGCTGATGTCGCAAGGATTCGAGAGCTCTGCAAGCTCTCGAAATTAAAGTCTCCGAAGAAAGCTCCACCGATACGGAAATCGGCGTCACCGGTGAAGCCGTTGACCGGAGCAAATGCTAGCTTGGGGGAGCCTCCCCCCAACACTATTCGAGACGGGAGACCACCGCGGGAGAACACGCCGCCGCAACTTCCGAATCCAAGCGTTCTCCCCGGAAAGTTTGATGGGTGCATCTCATATGCACCAAACATCCCGTATTAATTGAAAATCATAGGGGGTCGAGCTCACGACCTTAAACGAGCGCTTGTCGGGAGGCAACCCGACGGTTATTGCTTTATTTTTTACTTTTACTTTATTTTTGTTTTAGAAATTTTTAGTGTTTTGAGTCGTTCGCCCAAAAATTTTGTGATAACGGGTCCTATTTTTCTTGACAGGAGAGGAGATAGGCAAATCCATCATGAGGAGGATGAACGAGACGATGAGGAGCGCCCCAGGAAGACGCTCGATGCTTAGGAGTAAGATGAAATCGACTGGAGGAAGAAAGACGGAGTTTAGAGCCCAAACGAAGACAAACAGCAGAAATTAAGGCTCACTCGGCCGAGTATACTAGTCACTCGGCCGAGTACACAAGTTCGTCCGGCCGAGCCGCTCACGAACGAGGGAAGTCTGTTGTACCCAACTCTCTGTTTATTTTCCTAAATTCAGTATAACTGCTACTCGGCCGAGTATATATTTTCACTCGGCCGAGTAAAACGGATACGTTCCTAAGGCGAGTCTTGCCGAGTAGCTTGAGCCACTCGACCGAATGGACTTACTCCACTCGGCCGAGGCTGGCAAAGCCACTCGGCCGAAGCGCAAGCAGGGAGGATTTTCCATTGATCCCACTCGGCCGAGTGACCTAGTCACTCGGCCGAGTCGTAACTTTTATTATATAAGGGGCTGAGGGGCGGCACAATTTTCGAAACGAAAAAATTCCCAAACCGCCCGACCCTTCAGCTCCCCTCGCCCGCTCGCTTCGCTCGCGCCCTCACTCGCCCGACCACCGGTCGCCGCGCCGCCGCTCGGCCCGCCACCGCCAGCCGAGCACCGCCGCGCCTCGCCCGAGTCGCCGCCGGCGGCCTCCGCTCCGACCACCTCCGGTATCGCCTGTTTCGCCCTCTTTCTCCTCTTTTTGTGTATTTTTCGAGGATCCATGTGTTAAACGACCCCCAAACCCTAATCAATTCTTATATCTATCTATTATACCCCTAATTCTCCATACGTTTTGAATATTACCCGCTGATATCGCCATTTCATGCGCAGGTTGTTTTTGGGAGCTTAGGTGAGCCCAGGGGAGCTTCTACGGACTGATTTGGGCTCCGCGGAGGCGCTGTCTTCGCACTCTTCCATTGCTTAGCACTTGCGGCGTGTCGGGGTACACTCTTTCCTTTATTTTGCACACGCCGCACTTTTTACACTTTTTCGGCTCGCGCTCGGGGCCGATATGCCGCCCCGGACACGGCCGCGGTCGAAGAGAGCTTCCGCCAAGCGGAAGCGGTCGGATGACGCCGGCCCCTCCCACGAGTTGGAGGACTCTCCTCCGCCTTCTCCCACACACCCCATCCACCCAGCACAGCCTGCAGGCCCCGCACACCCCGCACAGCCTGCAGCGCCCACACAGCCCGCACAGCCCGCACAGCCACTCCCTGCCGCTCCACAGCCACCACCTCCGGCTCCACTGGTCGGGCCGCTCGGTATTACGTTCCGAGACGACGCACACCGCGCCGTCTTCGAGCGTATCTCCCAGCGCTCGATCGTACCCTCCAGGTTTGGACACCTTGCTGACCTAGGACGCCTGGGGGTACTAGAGGGGATGCTCACGTTGTACGACAACGTGGGCTGGCGAGATTTCTTTCAGGTGTCGGCGGACACATTTATCCGTCCAACACTTGAGGTACTTAGTTCGATCGCCCGGACCGACGAGGGATGCTCGTTTCGGTTCATGGACCGGGAGTGCCAGGTCACTCTCGATATGATGAGAGCATTTTTCTCGTGGCCCGCTGTCCCCGGAGCCGATCGCGGTTATGGTCCCACCCATATCCCCCCACCTTCCTTCGACGCCGGTGCCTTCTGGGCCCGGATTACGGGTCTTCACGCTGCCTTTGACCCTAGTAGGGCCAAGGCCTCGGCCATTGTCCATCCCTGCCTCCGTATTGCTCAGCGCCTTATGGCGACGACCTTTTTGGCCAGATATGAGCCGGGCACGATGTCTACGCCGGAGCTTTACATGCTCTACGTGATGACCCGTCCCAGAGCTCTATCTAGGGATGGCGATGAGCTTGTCCCCGCTGTCGTGATTGATGTCGCGGCTTGGTTTTTGGACCGCATCATTGTATCGGTGGGCGCTCGCTCACCGATATGCTGCGGCGGCCTGATCACCTTGCTTGCCCTTATGACCAGCGAGGACTTCCCTGACGACCTGCGACGAGTATCGGGCCCCACTTCTTTATCGATCGATGTTATGGCCCAGATGAAGATGCTTCGTCCGCACGGTGAGCGTCACTGGGTCTGGTTGCACGGCCCTTACGGTGCCGATTACATGATTCTTCCGAGCCCAGCTCGGACTTAGATTGCACCAGCCCACGTCGACTGGCTCCCTGCGATGGATGTTCTCATCCCCGCTGCTTACGTGCTCGAGGCCGAGGAGGCCGAGCAGGCACACGCTGCCCCCGCAGACCCTGTTGCACCTGTCGAGCCTACTGCCCCTGTTGACCCCGTGGCCTCTCAGCCTATACCTGATGTTTTCGCTGCTCCTGACACCTCTGTCCTCACCTCTGTCGGTGTCGGGAGTACCTTAGCTGAGCCCACCTCCACTGCTTCTGCGGCTGTCACCACCACCACCACCACTGGCCCTCTGTCTGCTGAGCCTGTTTCTTTTGCCCCACCCGAGCGCCCGCCGACCATAGTTGAGTGCGGAGAGCCCTCTGTTTCCACTGCTGCTGTATTTTCCGAGAGCGTCGTGGCGTCTGTCCACACTTCTGTGCCACTGACCTCTCTGGCCGCCTCGCTGCCACTTTTACACCCTTCTTTCATTGCTGCTGCCTCCACTTCTCACCAGCCGGTGCCCCGGCCTCACACTGAGGCCAGGCCCACATTTGCGGGTGCAGCACCTTTCGTTCCCTTCCCCGCTGAGCCCGTCACATACGCGACCCGAGTACGCCAGCCCCGCCCTGCACAGCCCCGCCCGGTGCGTCCATCTGCACCACCTCCCCCTGACACTGTACTTCAGAGCATTCGTGCTCTAGAGGGGGCGGTGAGTGGCCTCCGAGGCGACCTTAGGACCCTGTCCTCCCACGTCTCTGCGATGGCTGACCGCTTTGACCTGCTCCCGCAGATTCACTACTGTCTTACCCAGGTCCTGGAGCGTCTCCCGCGCGTACCCCCACCCACCCAGCAGGTTCCCACCCACACTTCCACACACACTCAGCCTGCTACCACTTCCACACCCACACCCGCTCAGCGGCCTGTCCAGCCACCCCCACCACTTCCGCCTCAGGACAGAGACGGCTCAGCACCACCTTCTTAGGCACCCTTGATGCCATTGATTATTCCTGCCATTGTGCTGCTCGTTTCTGCTGGGTCCTGTTGCATTTTTTTTCCACCACCCCTCCCCTCACTTATTTTGGGATTCTCATGTCGACCATATCTTTATATATCTTTTCTGGGAGAGAGGGAGAGTTTTTGGTGACACATCTATATATGCATACCACTCCTATCTGTGCTTGCATCATGTCCGCATCATATTTTCATTTCTTTATTTTTCTTTTTGTTTTCATTTTATCCTCATGCATGTACCCTCACTTTCCCCTCACTTTACTTCTCTCTCGGTGTGCCCCACTTTGCACATTGAGGACACTGTGCCGTTTAGCTTGGGGGAGTGAGTTCTCACGTTCTTTTTTCGGTTTGCCACCTTTATTTTTAGTTTTTCACACCATTCTTCGCTTTTGCACTTATTTCCATCATTTTTTCTCATTTTGCCATGCATCACGTTTTTTTCTTATTTTCTGTGTGCCGCATTGTAAATAGTTCCATTTTCCCTTTATCTTTATTTCTTTCTTTTTCATCTCATGCTAGAGATGACTTTTCTGTGATGATGATGACGTGGAGTTAGCTTATTCTATATGCATGCTATATTTGTCATGTCTTAGATTTTATTTCTGATATCATATGCTATGACTTGCCTTGCATCTAGAGATAGTAACCCACACTTTTTCCACATGAAAATGGATGAAATTTTATTATTAGCTGAGTCTGAATATTCATATGTATGCTATCACAGAAAACACACCAAGATTCACGCATTGAATGCCTATATCTGGAGTACTGATTTCTTTTCCTATATCACTTCTATATGCATGAACTGTACATTTCACTTCAGGATGATTGAATGATGTTAGCTATGATAAATCTGGATTAGTTAGCTTTTTTGTGATCGAAACTGAGTAGATTAGATTACCCTGCTGAAGTTGTCGTGCATGTCTTATAGAGTGAACCGAGGGATATATTTATTTCTTTCTCCACAAATCTTGAACATCATTTCTCTACTTTTAAAATCATTGGTGAATCTCCCCTTAGCGATTCTATTATATGGCATTTCCCCCGCTATTAATTCCTAGCTCCAAATTTCTTATTCAAAAAAAAGAGAAAAGAGAAAATATTCTTGTATATCTTTATCTCTCTTTGAGTTGGGATCGTTGTGTATATATGCTATTGCATCAAAGAAAAAAAAGAAAAAAAAAGAAAAAAAAAGAAAAAAAAAGAAAAAGAAAAGAGGAAAAATCCTTAATAAAAGATCCCATCTCTCTTTCTTTCTTTCTTCTCTCTTTTCGTGTTCGTTCTTATTACTTTTGGAGCTTTATAAAAATGGGGATGTAAATATTTTTTTATGCCACCACGCTTATAGATAAGCTTGGGGGAGGGGATCCATTGATGTGGGAGAGAGTGACTACTTGACGTTGCACGACAACCTAGGCTAAGTAATATTCTATACTCGGTGAGATTATTTTTAGCTTTACGAAATCCAGAAATCTAAGCCTAGCACTCATTTCATGAAATCCATACTTTTCTATTCTCTCTATTCTATAGTGTGATACTCTTATACTCCTGATAGAAAGCGTTCAATTGAAAAGTGTGTGATCTGTGATTTGTATACCGCTTTAAATGATTCAGACGATGTTGATTATAAGATTATTCCGTTTTTCATGATTATATTGTTGCTCGTGGGTTTTCTATTTCTATTTGCACTATTATACTATGATATCAAAATAAAATTCTTTGACATGTGTTTTTCATTCAGTGCATGCTATACGAGTAAGCGGAACCCACGTCCTGAGAAAATGATCTAGCAGCTTACCTCTTCGCTTCTTTCTTTCTTCTTTATTTTTATTCCGTTTTTCATTCTTCTCCGTTTTTCATTTTTCATTTTTCTTCGCCGTTTTCGCTTTTCGAATCCACCGGGTTCGTCTTTCACTTATCTTCCTCGAGGACGAGTAAGAGGCAAGCTTGGGGGATTTTGATCACTCCTTATTTTACACCTTTTTCCCGCATGTTTGCATGCCATTTAGATCGCCCAAATCATGTTTTTCACGATATATCGACGATATTGCGATGCTTTTCACGATGTGTTGTTTTTGTCGCATTTCAGGTGATTTGGCGCGATTTGGAGTGATCTCGAGATGCGCTTACCCCAGAGGGTCACCGATGACCTCCCCGAGGGGTATTTTGCTGTTGGAGAGGAGCAGAAGAAGAACGGACGTCGCAGGAGCGACGAGGAGGCCAAAACAAGCAATCTGGGCATTTTTAGTGTCCCACTCGGCCGAGTGGAGGAGCCACTCGGCCGACCAGCGAGACACCGCTCGGCCGACCAGATCAGACACGATTCCTATGTGCACTCGGCCGAGCGACGGATACCACATCGGCCGAGTGACGAGACCCCGTCCGCCTGAGTGGCGCCCAGACGAAGCCCTTCAAAAATCGCCATGTTACTGTTTTTCGGCTGCCTGAGCTTCAGAAGACCCACTCGGCCGAGTGGTTAATCCCGTCCGCCCGAGTACCATGAAGCCATCGGCCGAGTGACGACAACTCACTCGGCCGAGCAGCCCCCGAAGTGAACACCCCTGAAGATCAAGACTTACTGGAAATTTACAGGGTTTTCACTCGGCCGAGTGCGACGCGCTGCCTGTAGCGAAAATTGCGGAAAACAGGCTGCGTAGGGGTATTTTGGTCACAGTTTTTGGACGATTTTGGGGGGTATTTAACCCATGTTTTTACCCTAGTTTTGGAGAGCTTTTCTCTTAGATTTTTTGCAGCTTTTAGATTAGCTTTTTAGTTTTATTCTTGAGATTGGAGAGGAGACAAAATTGGATTTTTGTTGGATTAATTGAAGAACTCCATTGGTTTGCTTTTCTCTTCTCTAAAAATTCTATTTTTATTGCATATTTCAATATTGTGATGAATTCTATTGCTATTTCATTGATTATTTTTGTGATCTTGTTATGAATTGTGAGTAGTCGCCACGTCTTGGGGCGTGGGGATGAACCCTACAAGCCCTACTTCATAATTGTGATGAATTGGTAGGAATTTTGCTAGAATTGCTATTAGGGATTAGATTGGGATCAATTTACTACGGATGGCTAGGAATTCACATCGATTGGGATTTGCAAGAGATTGGATCCCAATTCGATAGGAAACCCTAGAAATCCGAATTGGGTTGGAGTCGAATTTCCGTAGTATCGGTTTGCAAGAGATTGGACCGATACTAGGGTTTCCGGTTCCAATTCCGCGCCAATACCCGTTTGCAAGAGATTGGACGGGTAGGAAGTATCCCAATCTAGGTCGTGGGCCGAGTTTGCAAGAGATTGGGCTCGGTGCGCGATTGAACGATGATGTTGATCCTAATGCTAGCTTCCCTAGGCTAGGGTTTGCAAGAGATTGGGCCCGAACCTAGGATAGCTATAGACCGACAACAGCGCGAGAGCGTGAGCTTGGTTCTACATTCAGTTGCAACTAGTTCATCCAAAATCTTATTCTAGTGATTTTGATACCGATAAACCACTTTTACGAAATATGGTGAGTAGCGGGAATTCCCCATTCCCTAGACGTCCTTTATTTGATTTGATATTTCTATACTTTGTCTGACGATTGTGACAGGATCGCCAAAGGCAAATCTTCTCTCTTCTTTAATAGCCAGGTTGATTGGAGCAAGCACGGTCATTCGTCCTCCCTGTGTTCGATAACCCGCTCGCTGCTACACCGTGCACTTGCGGTAAAACTACAACCGTTCTTTAGGGTTACATCCCGGAGCGATCATGTACCAATGTAAATTCCCATGTCTGTAAATGATCAAAATTAATAAAAGAATAAGTTCTTTTTCAAACATTGCATATGAATTTCTTAAGAAATGTTTGTGTACATTTTTGAAATCTCAGCTGAATTCTAGTATGTCGGACAGATTGAGGTTGTCTCTCTCACATGAGCAACCGCCTTATTCTATCAGACGGATGGAATAGAGATGAGACCTGTTTGAAGTCAAAATCATCAGACGGATGATTTAAGAGTCATGACTTAAACAAAATGGTCGCATGAAAGATCTGCATCATATGGATGCTTACAAAAAGATCTAAGAGGATTTTTTTTTGAAATCCTATCTGTCTAAATGCGGGATGTGAGTCCAAAGGATTATTTGAGTAGAATAAGGGACTCAAAGTCAGACATTGTGGTGTCTGATCATCATCCTTACAACATCATTGAGACATACACTCCCTGGGAAAGGAGCGATGTTGTAATACGTGTTCATACCACGTATGCATTTCGACCACTGAGTTAGTAGCAATAGTGGTTGCTATTATGTGAGACTCAAAGGCCATATGGGCCTTAACTCTTACCCTCAAGGACTCCAATTGGTTCCTTTAGATTTGACGAGATGATCGCTATCTTAGCGTGTTGCTAATGGGCTATGATAATTCGGCTCGGCGGGGCACGTTAGAAAAGCGAATCAAGTCAAGATCAGAAGGTTCGCAAGAAGAGGAAGATTGATTTCATATTCACATTTGGACTTTAATGATTCAAAGCTGGCCAGCCAATTGTGATCCAGATGGGATTCAATTGTTGAATATAAAGTATAAGAAATGTGAAGAAATAATCTAGGGTAAAGCATGCGTTGAACTACTCAACTTTGCACCTTCGAGGTCGTTGTGTATCTCTAACAAGTACACAACAACAGACTCTACGCGCATGACGGTCGCACGGTCTATTTCTCGGTATGATAGATGAAAGAACTAAGAGAAAGACGTTCTCTTACAATCCCCTCAAGTGTGAGTGGGAGATGTTGGATATGGAAGACGTTTGTACACCCTTGTGGGGGATGTACGAGGGAATACGGACCTCGAACGTCGCGTACACGAAGTCGTGTGCAAAGGGAATATGTTCCCTTGTGGAGAGGATCTCTAGATTGATGGGAAAGTCGCATTATATGTGCATAAGTGCATGCGACATATGGCTAATAAAGGGGTAATATCTTAAGCTTATGGTGTACCATGCATATGGTACAACTTAAGCTTATAATATGCCAAGTACGATGGTACACCTTAGTTAAATTGTTCCAAAGGAACAATTACTCCTATAACTACCTTGGGGGCTTTAAATAAGACCCAATGGCTAGCCATTTCCATATACTTTTGCATGGCATTCTTGCATGCATTTCATTCTAGCGAAGCTCTGCCGAAATCCTTCTTCTCTCTTTATCCAAGTTCTTAATCTAAAAGTAGAGATTTAGATTGTGGATTTAGTAGCCTTACTCCGTTCGTGAGAAGACTCGATCCGTCGTGGCGAATCCGAAGGTGAAGTTCGTAGACTATCGTGCCGCATACGCAAGCGTAAGTCTCAACTTCATTTATCGATCCTAACTCTGTTTTGGCAGGATCCTACATACATATCACCCGCAATCGGATGGGCAAACGGAGATTGTTAACAAAAGTTTGGAGTGTTATCTTCGTTGCTTTTGTAGCCATAAACCGCGGGAGTGGCCCAAGTGGTTGTCGCTTGCGGAATATTTGTACAATACTACATGGAGGAGCTCTACAAAGATGACCCCATTTGAAGTGGTCTATGGAAGGAAGCCTCCTACTTTGATGTCCTATATTCCCAGGACCTCCAAATTACCATCAGTAGATGAAGCTCTTTTTTCTAGAGAGGTGGTATTGCATATCCTTAAAGACAATCTACACAGGGCAAGGTCAAGAATGAAGATGTATGCTGATAGTCATAGAAGTGAGAGGGCATTTGAAGTGGGAGATATGGTATTTCTGCGGCTTCAACCTTACAGGCAGACTAGCATCTCCCGTATCAAACCCCATAAGCTGTCTTCGAGGTTCTACGGCCCGTATCCAGTGATTCAGAAGATATGGTCTGTTGCTTACAAATTGGGACTACCGGCTGGAGCCAAGATCCATTCGGTCTTCCATGTTTCCCAGCTCAAAAGGAAGTTAGGCCAAAACAGCGTGGTTCAGGAAACTCAGCCGTGTTATTTGGAGGAGATCGTGGATGAGCCAGAAGCCATCTTGGATAGAAGATCTGTCAAGGGAAAAAATTCCATCATACCTCAAGTACTAATTAAATGGAAGCAGCGTGATGAAGAAGAAGCCACATGGGAGGATTATTAGAGTCTGGTAAAGAGATTTCCTTTCTTTGACCTTGAGACAAGGTCCAATTTAGGGGAAGGGAATGTTGGAGACCCCCGGCCTCGACCGCCAACGCCAAAGATCCCTCAGGCGATGGGAGGAGAGGGGAGCTGATATGCGTATCTGCTCCATTGAACGAGGACCGCTGGATTTAACCACAAAAGAATGGTGTCCGTTGGATCCTGGGATGGAAGCTGGTTGCTGGGATTGAGATAGGAGAAGCAATAGCGGTGGATGCTTGCCACCTCAGCTGAGGGGTCTACAGTGAATCTAGCCGTTGGGTCCGAATTTGTATAAACAGCGGATGTTGCTGCTACTAGGTGGAATATTCTAACAGAATTCTGTTGTAACAGAATTCTGTTATCAGATGGCCTACAAAGGGATGGATGGGTGTAAGAATTGGGTATGAAAATTGTTAACAATGAAATTGCTTCAGACTTTCTGAGCAACCACGTTTTCCATTTTAATTTGCTCTTTGATTTGTTTTGAGTAATAGAGTTGCCTTGCAATTCTATCCTAATTTTGTTTTTCAGGATATTGGAGGGCTGAGCAGCTATGGCGAAGAAGAAGAACGTGCAAGCGGAAGCTTCTCAGTCGTCGAGGATGCCGGCAGGAGGTCAAGATGGCGATCAGAGGGCGCCATTGGAGTTCGGACTTCAACAGGGGGGCGGAGCTCCAACGACACGTAGCTTGGGGCTTGCGGATGGAGGTGGGACTGGCTGGGCTCGGCCCTGTCTGGTGGCGCCCGAGACAGAGAGATGGGGGGAGGTCGGCTATGGAGATGGCCGCGGGCTGCAGTGGACTCGGGGGTCTTTGAGTTGACGGAGGGTGTCAGTGGCAGTGCAAGGGGTTGAGGGAAGAGGGAGGCTCGGCCTGTACCGAGAAAGGGCAGCAAGGGGGATGGCGGCTCGGCCCTGTTCTCCACCTGCGCCCGGGGTCAAGGGGGATGGACTCTGGAGTGAGGGGGTTGGCTCAGCTGGGCATGGGTATACATCCTGCAGAGGGATTTAAGAAGGTGATGAGCCGAGTTTGATTTATTGAAAAAATGAATATGTGTGGGGTTTGTTAATGAATGGGGTTGTTGGGTGCTCCTCTGCTAAGGTGAATGACGGTGGGTTTTAAAGAAATTTAAGTAAGAAGGATGTGGGGAGTTGGATCCAACCACTCTATTAATGGGGCAGGGTTCCTCTGGATGAAGGGATGCGGGTTACGGAGGGATTAAGTGTGGGAGTTGGAGTTGAATGGAGGTTAATGGGATGTTTGGTTGTGTTTCTCCAAAAGGAAATTAAAGTAACAAGGACGTGGGGAGTTTGATCCAACAACTCTATTAATGGGGTGGGGTTCCTCTGGCTAAAGGGATGTGGGTTATAGAGTGATTAAGTGTGGGGGATTGGAGTTAACTATAGGTCAATGGGATGTCATGTTGTGTTTCTCCACCGTTTAAGGTGGGGTAAAAGTGACAGTAATTAACATAATAACGGTTTCGCCACTGAAAAAAATAAACGTCTCCAAAAATTCTGAAAGAATTACTCGACGTTCGGGACGATGCAAAACATATGACAATGACTTCCGTTAAATTTTTCAGACGACGGAAAGATTTGTTTCGGGAACTAAAACTGTTATCAGGTCTTGGGACGATCACAACTCTGAAAATAATTAGAAATTACGAAAGATACGGAAAATGTTCAGAATCATCCATAAATACTGACGGTTTCAGGCCGTCACAGGTGAATCGGGAACCAACCTTTGGGTTATAACCCAAACCACCACGATAATTTGCCTTGAACTTGATCATGTCATTCTCTGCCTTCGTCCTTTTCGTCGCGATCTTTTTAGGCTTCTCAAATGGAGAATCGGCGATGTCCCAAAGCTCTTGACCTTCAAGCCAAATCATCATATGACCTTCCAAGGTAGACATTCCCTCGTGGGGTTGTGATGAAGCGCTTAACGCCATAGTGCTTGCTTGAGCGTAATCAACCTGCTCTGATACCAATTGTAGGATCCATGTCTACTAAGCAACGCACTGGGGGGAATAGTGTTTTGGCAATTAAAATTTCTACTTAAACAAATTAAGAAAATGCGAAAAATTAATTGCAACAAAATCACAAAAAGAGATACGCCAATGCAAATGCAAACAGAAAGACGTAGCCTAGTTCGGATCCCTAACCGGTGATCCTAATCCAACACTACACTTGTAACCCATGATGTGGATTTTCACTAGTGCTAACCGGGGCACGAAAACTCTAAACGAGTACAATCCCTAACCAGGACAATGCTCCCTAACCGGGGCAACAAACTCACATAAGAGTACAATCCCTAACCGGAAGAATCTAAAGAGTGACCCTCCAAGGATGCAAAGGAGTAACCCTCCTAAGTTGGAGTAACCCTCTAATTTGCTCTCATAACCCGAGCGCTAGGTTAAAATGAAATTGTAAAATAAACAATTACACACTTACGTATGCCTTGAATAGATTTACCTATAGTGAAGATGAAGGCATAAGTGTGATGAGCCAAAGTGCTTGAGATGGATCTTGGTTGCACTTGGAAGACTTCCTCTCTTAATGAAAATCAATGCATAAAATGAAAGTGAAAATAAAAGAGAGAGGAAGGAATGCTCCTAGAGTTTTGGCTCAAGAAAATGTGTTCTTATGTTCAACAATTGATGGTCAAAAAAATCCCTCCAAACCGAGCTTAAATACGCCATCAAATCAGCATTAAAGACAAGAAAACAGCTCACTGAAAAACACACCCAACGGTTATAAATGTGCAGATTTGGAGTCTGCCATACGTCTGGAGAAGAGTTTTCAGCCACCTGATCAACTGCACAGACGCCTGGAAACATAACTCCAGACGGATAGCAGAATGCGATGGGCATATAAAAACAAAGTGAAGTCCAATCTCATAATGATAGACGTCTGATGAACACTTACCAGGTGTCTGATCGACTGTGCAGACACAGTCTGGTAAGCCTTCTACAGACGGCAACCCAATTAGGTCCAAACAAACAAAGAGCACAGAAAATTGGCTCAACCTAAACATGCGCCTGAAGCACAGTTACCAGGCTGCTGGATCACTGTTCAGACGCCTGGTCATATACCATTAGGTGACTCGTCTCAAAATGTGTGAGCGCTACTCCCAAGTGCAGGAGATCGAACAAGTAATAATCCTGGTGACTCCAGGTATCGTATTCACGGGACAACTGACCTGCAAACCACAAACTTCATTTTAGAAGGAATACTAAAACGATAATAACCAACCACCTATCAGGTATAAGGATATGGTATCAAGAGTTTAAAATAATAAAAGAAAATCCTACGATACTTACAGTTAATTCGATATTGGGGTACTAATATGGAGAGTATGTGTTGGATATGATTTCATTAGGGTATACGCAATCAATGATTATAAATATCTTTTCTATAACTCAACGTTTCGTCTGGTTAGGGCATGAGAACGTCGGAAAGTATGGCGATAAAGAGCATGAAATAGTACCGAAAAGTTAGTCACGTATAACATCGATTTCATAAAGAAAATAAATACAAGTGCCCCTTGGGTCGCATCACGAATAAGTCCGCAAAGATCATATTCGGTTCAAGCATGCCCACGTCTCCATATAACACACCCAAACAACATATACGTAGAAATCGACAAGATACGTGATTTTACAATGAAAATAGGGCAAAAGGATATTGAAATCAATGATTACGACACCCTAACTACATCAACACCAACACATATGAAGATTAACCATGCATGAAGAGAATATATTTAGTATTCATAGATAAATAAATCATTAAAACCTCAAAATACGTTAATAGTACTTCAAATACAAGCCAAATACGCAAAATACAAGGCTAAAGATAGGAAAAATGTTACCAATTCTCTCCAAATAGCCCCAAATCTCCTTCAGATGATAGATCTTGCCTCTGTCTCCAGGGCCTCCAAATTTCATGCGAAAATACGGCTCTTAGATCCCCCAATACGCAAGAATACGCTCCAAAAAAGGTCTCGAATACCCACTGGAATACGAGGGTATTTATAGGGGAATTAGGTCGGTATTGGATCCGAAAATAACGCTCAAATCCGCTCTAAAATCCAATCGGATCCGCAACCGAAGATCAGAGCAATCACTGGCCGTTGGATCGAAGCGGGATCGCTTCTCGTGTCGACACATGCCATTCGGGTGCGGATCATCGCTTGCGCGCGCGCGCATCCTCTCTCCGAACTTAGCTCGGAGTAAATCTTGGCCGTAGGATCTCGATGCAACGGTGGAGATGAGGCCACGTCGCCGTTTCATTTGATCGAATTTGATTCGGATGCGGGATGCGTCATGGCCGTAGGATGGTGAATGGACGCTTCGGATGCAGCCACGTCGCTCCATTCGAATTCGATGATGTGCATGTATATCGTTCGATCGACGCCGTTGGATTGAGCAGGCAACGGCCAGGATCTCGCCACGTCGCCCCGCGGACTATGGTTCGCTTTCAAATTGCGGGGTCATCCGTGGCCGTTGGATTAAGATCTTGCGGTTCGCGCCTCGCCACGTCGCCCGTTCTTCGTATCGCTTCGGGCTGAATCGCGACTGTTGGATGTTGATCGGATGGCTCTCGTTCAGCCGCGTCGCCCGCTTCGTATCATAGCAGCGGGGCCTCCCTCATTCGTTGGATCTGCATCCAACGTCCCAGATAAAGCCACGTCGCCCCATATTTAGCTTGCCTGCAGACCGTTGGATCGAGATCCAACGGGCGATAAATTGTTGCGTCGCCGCGTCCGCTGGAGCGTTGGATTAAGCGGGAATGCATGGATGAGTGCCACGTGTACCGTATTTTCGTATTTACGCCGTATTTCTCCATTTAATGGTATTCTGCATTCAAAAAATCACAGTAATTAGTACAGATCTCAGAAAAATACAAATAAATAGTCGTTGAAATTGTGAGATCGAGATCTAGCCATGAAAAATATAAAAAGGTCAGAAATACTCATTATATTGCTGTTTTGTGCTCAAATCAATGGTTTGCTCTAATAAATGATGATATACAAAATACGAACGTATTAGAGACCAATTAAGCATCACATACACATAAAATAGTGCTAGATAAGGGGTTAATTATGCAATATTCACCCCGAATCACACCCCCAACTAGCGATTTGTTTGTCCGTAGCAAAAAAGAGCGATGAAGTCGAATGATTACTAAAACAATAAATTCTATCAATCGCTTATGGCATGGCTCAATAATACGCTTCCCAACGTGATTTAGACCATCAATATACACAATTCATGGCAAAGATCAATCACATGATGTTTTCTCTAATTTAATTCGAATAAATAACATGCAAGCATCGTTTTGCACAAGCAAAAATATAACACGTCGTTATATTCTAGTTTTCTTATTTCCAAGGAATTGGCATCTCAAAAAGATCGTTCAAATCATGGTATTGAAGTTGCTCAGTTTATTCACACTTGTTTTCCTTTTTCTTTTGACGACTTAGAATGATCCATGTAGCGAGCTTTCAGTTAATGATTCCTAGGCCAGATGACCTTCAGACATTAGGCTTAGAAGAGCCACTCGAACTTAATACTCGAATCATCTAAGTTTTATTTTCTCTTTCTTTTTTTTGAATGCACTCCCCATTCATCCATCTTTCGACGCGAATCTACAATGCTTCATGTGGCACGAAGACCCGGCTAATCAATGAACTCAATGGAACGATGCATTTTTTCTTTTTCACTTTTTTTCTTTTTCTTCTTTTTTCTTCTTTTTTTGTAAGCAACTCACCACCCATAAATATGAACATAAAATTAGTAATAATGGCCAAATTCCTCTTCAGCTTGAAGACTGTTCTAATAAATCGTGTATACTTAAGCTTTTTCATCACCGTAGCATGCATGAAATAGATTCAAGCTATTTCGAGATATTAATCATGGTAATTGAAAATTTTCATAAATAGCATATTAATGAGTAATTCCATGAATGAAAAATAGTTAATTTAAGCCATAAACAATTTTTAGAACTCAATCAATGCATAATCATCTGCATTTGTGGTATGTGAAGGAGTTTTAAATGATGAGAATGGTGATTTATTCTTTTATCTTGCCTTATTTTTTTTTAAAAAAATCCTAAGGTCGCATACACTCCCCCAACTAAAGATGGATATTGTCCTCAATGTCGAAAAGGGTACGAGTTTATTCAAAAGAAATTATCGTAGAAAGCATATAAAAATATACACTAATGGAAAGAACACACTGTGGTCAAATGGCAGATCACGAATCTTTAATGGTGGAGGAAGTTGTTCTATTTGCTCCTTGCGTTCCTCGGCAAGTAATCTTCCTCCAATGGCTAAACTGGATCCCAGCAACGTAACTCTCAGCATCTCTATAAGCTATTCACCTGTAACGTGCAAGAGATGAGTTACGTCAATCCAATTTAGTCTTAAATTCCTTTCAATAAAACTATTCCAAATGTAGTCATCAAAATAGGTGAAATAAATTAAATCATGTTGATGACTACTCCCTGAAAGATATGCACTACTCTCGGTATGATGCTCAATCATTAGGGAGAGGCATGAATGATTTTGGGGAAAAACTGGGGGGGGGAGAATGGTTCGGGCCCCATATCGATAATCTCTAAACCTGTGTCCCTAGCTGTCTCCTCCTCCTGTTCATCCAAAATTTGTCACGCCCCGCTTCCCAGTATATGTCACGCCCCGCTTCCCAAAAATATGGAGGCGAAGCGTGAGAAGGTCCGCTCAAACTTGAAGCTACAAGGCCGCAAGTCCGATAAGCGTCAATTATCACAAAGTAGCAGGTCCCTGTAATGTGACTCGGAAACAACAATAACAATAATAGAAAAAGAGACAAATAATTAAAATTATTCAACTCAGAGTCCAGATATAAATTCAACAACCAGAAGTGCCACCAGGCAAACAAAAGAGTCCAAAAGAAAAGGCCTAGCATGGCCGACAAGAAACTAACAACAAACGGTGCTACTCACCGACAACAACAACAACTAAGGAAAAGTCTGCGAAGGGACACTAGGACTGGTCACCAGTGTCCTCGTACTCCTCGTCAGCAACTGGAACGGGCTCGAACTCCACGAACTCGTCACCCTCAACAGCAATCTCTGGCTCAGCGACTAACATGCGTCACCCAAAGAGAAGGGGCACATGTCAGCAAGTCTACAAGACTTATGCAAGGAAACTAAAGGAAGTAAAAACAACCTAGCAATTCTAGAGTATGGTATGACATGGCATGTTATGTAAAGTGAACATCAAGTAAGGTAAACAACAGTTTAGGACATGGCATGGGTTATAGCATGGCAGGTAAACATGGCATGGTACATGTAATATTCACAAGGACAAGTACAAGTAAAGTAAGCACGTCGTGCACAGAGATTCCGCCCTTTGGCTAGAGTGGCTGTACGGGCCAACTCTTACGCTCAAGTGACCGTTTATCCCTACCCCTCCACGTGTATCGAGCCAGGGCATTACCCCAGAACATGGAATGCTCGCTTCTTGATCACAAGCCAGGAAGTGTTTTTAACAAGGATGGCATAGGGTTATGCCCGCATAACGGGTGCCTAGCCAGTAACACGGAAACACGAATTTGTACAAGGATTTGTAGCGTGTGCTACGATGCAGCATGCAACATGGTATGTAAAAATGGATGCACATGACAATTATTTGAAATGAAATTGCGTACCGTCAAAGAAAATTAAACGTGACAAGCAGTTGTATGACATGGCATGACAAGGGAAATTCTAGCTTCGTTGTCAAACTAGAATTGAGTTTGCGCCTAGACCGCTATCATTTCACGGTCTAGTCTCTTTCACGCTAAAACAAATTATTGGCCTAACAACATGGCCTAAAGCAAGATTGGCAAGTTTCACTTGCCTGGTGCCGAAGTTTGTTGATCGCCGAGAGTCTCGAGATCGGTATCCTACGGCAATTGGGTTCGCTGTTATGGCAAAATAGAAATTAGATTTGAGAGTTCTAATCCGGTTTGCATTGGAATCCTACGTCGTCTACTAATCCATTTTTAATTAGGGTTTCTAATTTACAGTGTGGGTTACAGAGAATTAAAGATAGATCACTAACCGTTTTCGAAGCGAAGATCGAAACGCCTACGGATCTACGGTAGGAGAAGATCTCACCGGATTCTGGATTGCCGTCGCCAAATCGGATCTAGCACGGCAACGGAAGAAGCGACCCGGAAGAACTATGGTGGAAAAAGATTCCTCGCGGCCGAATTGCTACAGATCTGGAGATTTGAGTTCGTTGGGAAAATCTGGGCAAAAGGAGATTTTTAGGGTTTTTGGGGTTGGTTGGCGGCCAACGGAAAAGGTGCCTGTGCAAAGGAGGGGGAGAGGAAGCACGGAAGGATGCGGGAAGGCTAGGGGAAACTTGGGGGATGATTGGGGAAGAAGATGGGCTAGAAGAAGTGAAGAAATGAAATGAAATGTATAGGGTTTAAATAGAAACAAAAGGCGGCGGCTACGACTTAACCTAGGTTTACTCGGCAATTTAGTCGGTCAGAGAAGGGTGGTCGACCGACTAGTTTGGGATCTAGTCAGTCGGTCGTCCAACTGACACCGACTAAAATCAAACAGTGAACAGTGTCTGTACAGTGAAGGTAGATTAGTCAGTCTGTGAAGACCTGTCGACCGACTAGTTGGGGATCTAGTCGGTCGGTGAATGTTCATGAACCGACTAAAGGTCGAATATGAAAGATAATGAGTACTGACAGTTAGTCGGTCTGAGAAGAAACTCTAACCGACTAGTTTCTCAACTAGTGGGTCGATAATTGTTCTTCGACCGACTAACCGTAAACAGTAACTCAGCCGACAAAAGGTACTCTGTACAAGTCGGTCTGAGAACAAGTCTTGACAGACTAGTTTCACAACTAGTCGGTCGACGAATGTGCTTAGACCGACTAATTATAAACAGTAACTCAGTCGAAATTTATAAGATGAACTAGTCGGTCTGAGAAGAGTTTCCGACCGACTGGATTGCGATCTAGTCGGTTGGCTCCCCTTCTCGAACGAGCTAAAATTCACGAAAAGTGCCGAATCGAAGCGCGAAGCTTCGGGAAGATTCCTATGGCCTCTAGGATCACTCTAGCTCTTAGATAAGGTCGCCATGAAGCTCAACATAAGAACTTCTAACGGGAAAAGCACCCAAAGAGGGGCAACATCCAATTTTATTCATATAATAGTCATTACAAAACCGGTCGTTACATCCTCCCCACCTTAAGAAAAATTCCGCCCTCGGAATTTCCTAACACTCACGTGTCAGAGAACAAAAGTGGGTAACGCTCTCTCATCTCATCCTCTCTCTCCCAAGTAGACTCTCCTAGCGAGCCGTGTCGCCACATCACCCTAACAAGATCGACTGTCTTGTTCCGAAGTGACTTCTGACGCCTGTCCAAAATCTGCACTGGCTGCTGGTCATACGTCAGATCATGGCGAACGGTGATCTCCGAGAAATCCACAGCGTGAGTTGGATCGCTGATGTACCGACGAAGCTGCGACACATGGAAGACATCGTGAACTCCTTCCAAGGATGGCGGCAAGGCTAAGCGGTAAGCTACCTCGCCAACCCTATCCAGAATGTCAAACGGTCCAATGTATCTCGGGCTCAGCTTCCCTCGCTTCCCAAAGAGAATCACTCCTCGATTCAGGGAAATCTTCAAGAACACATGGTTACCTGGCTGAAACTCCAATGGACACTGTTTAGCATCAGCCCAATACTTGAAACGGTCCTAAGCAATCCTCGGCCTCTCCCGTATGTTCCTCACAACATCCACGGCCTCCACAATCATCTCATGTCCTAACAGCTCCCGATCTCCAATGTCATCCCAACTCAGTGGCGATCGACATTTCTTCCCATAAAGCGCGGCAAAAGGTGCCATGTCAATACTCGACTGGTAGCTGTTATTGTAAGAGAACTCCACCAGATGTAGATGATCCTCCCACGAACCCTTGAAATCCAACATACACGCCCTCAGCATGTCCTACAAGATCTGGATCGTCCTCTCGGACTGGCCGTCCATCTGCGGATGATACGCCGTGCTGAAACTCAGCCTCGTACCCAAACTCTTCTGCAGACTCTGCCAGAACTGAGACATGAACCTTGTGTCTCTGTCCGACACGATACTTACAGGGACTCCGTGAAGTCGTACGCTCTCCTGCACGATTCACGCTACATCACCATCTAAACTAGGGAAAGGAAAATAAAACGGAGAGTAAAAAGATTTACCTCCATATATCTCCTCGCTAGCGCCTCAGTGGACTGTCCTACTCGGAAAGGAATAAAGTGCACAGATTTGGTTAATCAGTCTACGATCACCCAAATCGCGTCATTCTGCTTCGGACTCCGAGGTAGTCCAGGCACAAAGTCCATAGTGATGTGCTGCCACTTCCACTCCGGAATCGGAAGCGGTTGTAGCAACCCTGCCGTACGCTGATGCTCTGCCTTAACCTGCTGGCAAACCAGACACTTGGCTACACTCCGAGCCACGCTCCTCTTCATACCATGCCACCAAAAATTCAGGCGAAGGTCCTTGTACATCTTGGTCCCACCAGGATGCACAGAATACGGCGAACTGTGTGCCTCCACCAATAACTCCTCTCTGATGTCTCCCACTGGCACACACAACCTGGCTCCAAATCTCAGCGAGCCATCCTCATGAATCACGAAATCTGTCCTCAGACCGGCTTCCACCAACCCCCGAATCCTCACCAACTTCGGGTCTCTAGCTTGACCAGCCTTGATCCTGTCCACGATCGTCGACTGTATCTGCATACACATCAACGAAGAAGTCAATCCAGGAAGGATAATCTCGATACCAGACTCACAAAAATCTTGCTGCAATCTCCACTGCGAAGTCAACAACATCACCGTCGGAAGCCTACTCAACGCATCTGGAACCACATTCACTTTGCCAGGGTGATACTGCAAATCGATCTCGTAATCCGCCATGAGCTCCAACCACCGATGCTGTCGCATGTTGAGATCCTTCTGAGTAAAGATATACTTCATGCTTTTGTGGTCGGTGAAGATCTTCACCTTCTCACTCAGCAGGAAGTGCCTCCAAATCTTCAGCGCAAACACGACAGCAGCCAACTCCAAATCGTGTGTCGGGTAATTCTTCTCATGAGCCTTAAGCTGACAAGAAGCATACGCAACCACGTGCCCATGCTGATGCAGTACACAGCCAAGACCCTTGTCGGAAGCATCGCAAAAGATCTCGAAACCTCCACTCCGATCAGGCACAGCAAGAACATAGGCAGACGTCAACCTCTCCTTCAGAATACCAAAAGCCTTCTCGCAATCATCAGACCAAACATAAGGCACATCCTTCCGTGTCAGTCTGGTCATCGACTCAGCAATACGGGAGAAGTCCTTAATGAACCGCCGGTAATAACCAGCCAATCCCAGGAAACTCCGGATCTCAGATGCTGACCGCGGAACAGGCCATTCCCTGATAGCCTTAATCTTCTCGGGATCCACCGAAATACCATCTCCAGTCACCACATGCCCGAGAAAAGCAACTCTGTCCAGCCAAAACTCGTACTTGGAATACTTAGCATACAACCGATGCTTCCTCAAGATCTCCAATACTGTCCTCAAGTGCGACGCATGCTCCTCCTCTGACTTCGAGTAGATCTGAATGTCGTCAATAAAGATAACGACAAACTTATCTAAAAAGTCATAGAAGATTAGGTTCATCAGATTCATAAAAACTGCGGGCGCGTTGGTTACACCGAAAGGCATGACCACGAATTCGTAGTGTCCATACTTCATCCTGAAAGCTATCTTCGGAACATCCTCCTTCCTCACCTTCAGCTCGTGATAACCACTCCTCAGATCCAGCTTAGAGAATACCCTCGATCCTCCAAGCTGATCAAAAATATCATCAATACGAGGCAATGGATATCGATTCTTGACGGTCACCGCATTCAACTCCCAATAGTCCACGCACATGCGACGCGAACCGTCCTTCGTCTTCACTAGCAGGACCGGTGCTCCCCACGGAGACACACTGGGATGAATGTAACCCTTCTGAAGTAGTTCGTCCAGCTGCTTCCACAATTCCTCCAACTCAGCTGGTGCCATACGATAGGGCGCCTTCGAAATAGGCTGCGCACCTGGGATAAGATCAATCGAAAACTCGAGAGCTCGATCGGGTGGGAATCCAGACATCTCCTCGGGGAAGACGTCGTCGAAGTCACGCACTACCGCAAGCCGACACTGCTCCATGAGCATAACAACGATCTCCACCGGCTTGGTCCAAAACCTGACCAGACCAAGCGAATAACTGCCACGGCTGAACTCAAACACCGGATGCCACCTTCTTCCTCCGAAAATCGATCGTGGCGTAGAAATCCCCAAGCCAGTCCATTCCGAGGATGGCATCATAGTTGATGATGTCGTGGACAATGAAATCTGCGTAGAGCTTATGTCCACAGACCACCAAAGGGCAAGAGTTACAACCACTATGCACCGAGACCATGCCATTCCCTGTGGCGATATTCCAACTCTTGGGAAGAGGGGAAGTCGACAAGGAATGCTTTTCCACGAAGCTCCAGGAAATAATGCACATCGATGCACCTGAGTCAAAGAGGACTCGTGCAGGAAATGTGCACACCAAAATCACACCTAAGAGACGGTCTAACAATCAAATTCTATTCTAGCATGCATAACAAACAACCAAACAAATCCCAACAAACAAGACTAACTAAGAAAAGAACAACTTGGTTGAGAGTTACCTGCAATAACCTCATCCACCGCCTCGGTCTCAACGGCTGTCATCAAAAACGCCTGCCTCCTCGGCTGAACAGCCTGCTGAAAAGCCTGCCTCTGCAGAACGAGAGGCGCTCCACGTCCAGCAGGCACATGTGTCCTCTGCTGCAACGGCTGAGCTGCAACAGGTCCCTTCCACGGTTGCTTGGACTTCAGGCAGTCTCTCATGGTATGCGCAGGATCACCACAAACCAAACACTGTCCCAACATCTTCCGACACTGATCCTTGACATGCCCAGTCTTGCCACAGAAATGGCAAGGCTTCAGAGTAGGAGGTCCTCCGGGCCTCTTGAACTGTACCGGCTGATTGGGCCTGAACCCTGGTCTCATCACTACCCTGGCCTGCTCCATAGGCCGCTTCCCAGCTCCAGAAGCGCATCCTCTCTTCTGGTTCACGATCAGCTCCTGCCTTTTTGCCGCAATCAAAACCTTTTGATAGGACTCCGCATCAGAAGAAGTCACATAGCTCTGAAGATCCAAAGAAAGCCCCTGCAGAAACCTCTGGGCTCTCTCATCAGCATCCTGCACCATCTTCGGTGAGAAACGACTCAGCCTGGTGAACTCCTGGTGGTACTGGTCCACCGTCAAGCTCCCCTGCTTCAGGTCAATGAAGCGCTGCGCCATCTCCCTCCTGGCAGCTTTCGAAAAATACTCCTCATCAAATCTGGACTTGAAAGTAGCCCAAGATATCGGCTCCTCCAGCAACTCCTCCTCTGCATCCCACCAGTTCCGAGCATTATCCTTAAGCTGTCTCTTCGCCAAGTCAACCCATCCAGCCGGGTCGACCTTTGACATCTTCAAGTTGTCCTCCATGTTCCTAGTCCACTCATCCGCAGCTAAAGGTCCTTCGGTCCCATCAAAGTAAGCGGGGCCCAGCTCCCGAAACTGCTTCGCTCCTGGCTCGAAGCGAGGGACATTCTGGACAGGCTACGTTGCTCGAGTAGGCGGAACATTCCGGGCATTCTGAAGCATCCCCTGCTGCACTTGCATCATCTAATGCATCATCCGCATAATCTCCCCGTTGGTGGGCTCCCGGTCCGGCTCCTCAACACGAGGGGGCACACCACCACCAGCACGGGTATTCCTTCTTCCAGCCATCTAGTGACACAGAAAAATGAAATAAAATCAGACTCTTAGCCTTATGACTCGGTGTCGAAATTGTTTATCGGACATTCTATAATTCTTATCGTTGTTCCGATTAAGTCACAGTTACAGAGAGAGACCTGCATGGGCCACCAAAGAAACCTGTCACGCCCCACTTCCCAAAAATATGGAGGCGAAGCGTGAGAAGGTCCGCTCAGATGTGAAGCTACAAGGCTGCAAGTCTGATAAGCGTCAATTATCACAAAGTAGCAGGTCCCTGTAATGTGACTTGGAAACAACAATAACAATAATAGAAAAAGAGACAAATAATTAAAATTATTCAACTCAGAGTCCAGATATAAATTCAACAACCAGAAGTGCCACCAGGCAAAAAAAAGAGTCCAAAAGAAAAGGCCTAGCATGGCCGACAAGAAACTAACAACAAACGGTGCTACTCACCGACAACAACAACAACAAAGGAAAAGTCTACGAAGGGACACTAGGACTGGTCACTGGTGTCCTCGTACTCCTCGTCAGCAACTGGAACGAGCTCGAACTCCACGAACTCGTCACCCTCAACAGCAATCTCTGGCTCAGCGACTAACATGCGTCACCCAAAGAGAATGGGCACATGTCAGCAAGTCTACAAGACTTGTGCAAGGAAACTAAAGGAAGTAAAAACAACCTAGCAGTTCTAGAGTATGGTATGACATGGCATGCTATGTAAAGTGAACAGCAAGTAAGGTAAACAGCAGTTTAGGACATGGCATGGGTTATAGCATGGCAGGTAAACATGGCATGGTACATGTAATATTCACAAGGACAAGTACAAGTAAAGTAAGCACGTCATGCACAGATATTCCGCCCTTTGGCTAGAGTGGCTGTACGGGCCAACTCTTATGCTCAAGTGACCGTTTATCCCTACCCCTCCATGTGTATCGAGCCAGGGCATTACCCCAGAACATGGAATGCTCGCTTCTGGATCACAAGCCAGGAAGTGTTTTTAACAAGGATGGCGTAGGGTTATACCCGCATAACGGGTGCCTAGCAAGTAACACGGAAACACGGATTTGTACAAGGATTTGTAGCGTGTGCTACGATGCAGCATGCAACATGGTATGTAAAAATGGATGCACATGACAATTATTTGAAATGAAATTGCGTACCGTTAAAGAAAATTAAACGTGAGAGGCAGTTGTATGACATGGCATGACAAGGGAAATTCTAGCTTCGTTGTCAAACTAGAATTGAGTTTGCGCCTAGACCGCTATCATTTCACGGTCTAGTCTCTTTCACGCTAAAACAAATTATTGGCCTAACAACATGGCCTAAAGCAAGATTGGCAAGTTTCACTTGCCTGGTGCCGAAGTTTGTTGATCGCCGAGAGTCTCGAGATCGGTATCCTACGGCAATTGGGTTCGCTGTTATGGCAAAATAGAAATTAGATTTGAGAGTTCTAATCCGGTTTGCATTGGAATCCTACGTCGTCTACTAATCCATTTTTAATTAGGGTTTCTAATTTACAGTGTGGGTTACAGAGAATTAAAGATAGATCACTAACCGTTTTCGAAGCGAAGATCGAAACGCCTACGGATCTGCGGTAGGAGAAGATCTCGCCGGATTCCGGATTGCCATCTCCAAATCGGATCTAGCACGACAACGAAAGAAGCAACCCGGAAGAACTATGGTGGAAGAAGAATCCTCGCGGCCGAATTGCTACAGATCTGGAGATTTGAGTTCGTCGGGAAAATCTGGGCAAAAGGAGATTTTTAGGGTTTTTGGGGTTGGTTGGCGGCCAACGGAAAAGGTGCCGGTGCAAAGGAGGGGGAGAGGAAGCACGGAAGGATGCGGGAAGGCTAGGGGAAACTTGGGGGATGATTGGGGAAGAAGATGGGCTAGAAGAAGTGAAGAAATGAAATGAAACGTATATGGTTTAAATAGAAACAAAAGGCGGCGGCTACGACTTAACCTAGGTTTACTCGGCAATTTAGTCGGTCAGAGAAGGGTGGTCGACCGACTAGTTTGGGATCTAGTCGGTCGGTCGTCCAACTGACACCGACTAAAATCAAACAGTGAACAGTGTTTGTACATGGAAGGTAGATTAGTCGGTCTGTGAAGACCTGTCGACCGACTAGTTTGGGATCTAGTCGGTCGGTGAATGTTCATGAACCGACTAAAGGTCGAATATGAAAGATAATGAGTACTGACAGTTAGTCGGTCTGAGAAGAAACTCTAACCGACTAGTTTCTCAACTAGTCGGTCGATAGTTGTTCTTCGACCGACTAACCGTAAACAGTAACTCAGCCGACAAAAGGTACTCTGTACAAGTCGGTCTGAGAACAAGTCTTGACCGACTAGTTTCACAACTAGATAAGGTCGCCATGAAGCTCAACATAAGAACGTCTAACAGGAAAAGCACACAAAGAGGGGCAACATCCAATTTTATTCATATAATTGTCATTACAAAACCGGTCGTTACAGTATACTTGGGGGCGAGGACGCAAACGGGTCCGCATGTGCTTAAAGAAAAGAAGAGGTACTTATTTTTTTTCTGTCTCCCTTCTTTGACTTAAGCACACTAAGCGTAATTTTAGCGAAGGCAGGTCCCTGCAGGCAAATTTCTCAGAAACTGCACAAATATTTATTACATTATAATACCAGCGTCCAAAGAAAACACACAAACAATTAAGGCCTAGCATGGCCGTACAATCTGCTGAAAGCAAACACACCTGAAAATAATAATACAAATAATAAACTGAAATATAAATGTCCCGCTTTGGCCTTCCGCGGGGAGGATCTCAATGTCTTTGTAGCTCTGGTTAGCGGGGTCCACCTCTAAAGTGGGATCCTCAAAGTAGGGTCCTCACGGTACTCTGTCTCTAAACCTAACATATACTTCATAAAACATTGAAATATATGTCAGCGATAAGCTCGGCAAGATATTTAAAGTAATGAAAACGAGGAACAACTATAAAAGACAAAAGAGAGTTAGTACTCAATTATGAATAATAAGTGCAGAAAAGTAAAGTATGAGTATGCATGGGTATTTTTGCAGTTAAAAGTAAAACAGTTGTATGTTGAGTATTTGATTGTTTGTGCCCGTGATAAGTCCATGTCTGAGTAGGTATTGTTCTCGATACACCCTATCATCGGGGGTTTACCGTGACGCTTCTTGCCATTCCAACCTGGAATATGGTCAAGCAGCTACCTCCGTTAGTGTGGTTTTGGAGGTAGCCGTAAGGTGTTCAAGCAACAATTACAGACTCTACTACATGAACCAACCCCACCAAAGTATTCTGTTTAGTCATTGACCAAGTTTCATCCCATCTGTAATCGATGGTTTCACCCCATCTGTAGTCGATGGTTTCACCCCGTCTGTATTCGACGGTTTTCACATATGTGTAGTAACATACTCTTCTATTCAAAATTTGTTTATCTTCTTAACATGCGAAAAGCAATAGCAGTCCCGTTAAGTAAAAAGAGCAATAAGTAAAGTGAAACATAATGTTCGGCTACTAGAATTTGTCAAACATATTGAAACCAGGTTTAATGCTAAGTTTTAAAGACCATGTGTGCAATTCATTCTACACATGTTTCCGAGGGTCATGACACACCCTCTGTTCTGTTTGGGTTCAATTTAATAACAAGTAAAGAAAGTTACTCTTATAATGGATAAACATTGATAAAACGTTCATTTACTAAATAAACGCAACATGTGCGTTAAGAGTTTGTTAAAATGGTATGTTACACTAATTTAAGTAGTTGTCCCAAGTTTAAATACAATAAACACTTGCCTTGACGCGGGTGTGGGTGTCGAGGTGGTGGTGACGCGAGGCACGTTCTATCTGCGTCAAATTAAACTAGTGTCATTAGGCTAGTGGTTATCAAATAGCAAGCTAATTTACACTAACGTACTAAAAGGTGATATTGGCTTAGAAGAACTAATATTAAGTTCACTTAACTAATATTATGATAATCTTGACTTAATTAACTAAACTTATTAGTTGTTAACCTATACAAATCATTTACTAACTTACATGTCACTTTCATAATAGTAACTTAACAAGACTACATAGTAAAACTTTATAAAGAAACTAAATTAATAATAATCTTAACTTATAACTATAATAATAATAATAATAATAATAATAATAACTCTAACATTAATATCCTCACCCCTCTCTCTGTCTCGTTCTCCCCTCTGATTCTTCGTTCTTCCCTTTTCTTTTTCTTTCTTTTCTTTTTGTTACGAAGAGCGCAGGCGAAGGGGGCTAGGCGGCGGCGGTGGGGCGGGATCTGAGGCGGCGCGGGTGACGCTAATCTTGAGGACGACGGCGGCGGCGATTTCGAAACGGCGGCGACGCTTCCAAGGCGCGGCGGGGGTGGCTTCCGTGGTGTGGGGTACGGCGGCAACGGCTGGGCGATCGGCGCGTCCGGCGATCGGGGGTGACGGATCAGGGCAGTGCGACGCTAAACGACGGCGGCGTCGGGTTTGATCAGAGGCGCAGCGGCAATCGAGTGGCAGCGGTGGGATCTGAGGTCGGGATGGTGATTTCTCGGCGGGGCGAACGGCGGATCGGGCTCGGGGGCGACGATCGGCGTACGAGCGGGCGATTGTCGAGATCAGGCGACTCCGCGCGATGGCTTCGGGCAACGATCCACGGCGGCTTCGGGCGATGGTTGGTTTGAGTATTGGGGACTGATTGTGATTTGTGATCTGGTTTGATGCTTTTGGGTTGTAAGGAGAATGGTGGAGGGTGTGATTGTTGTTTGTATGGTGGAAGGGGTTGATGGTGTTGCTAGGTTGCTGTAGGTGGAGGAGATGGTGCTGTTGGTGGAGGGTGGTGGTGGCTAGTGTTGGGTTACTGGTTGCTGGTTGTGTTTGTTTTGGTTGCCCGATTGTTTTCTCTGTAGTTTGCTTAAGAAGGAGAGGATGTGAAGACAAGTTGAATAGAGTTGGTTGATGGTCGGGGGAGACAAGTTTAAGGGGAGGTTGTGAGGTAGAGAGATTTAAGGCTGATGTTGGATCTCACCAACATTTGGCAAGAGATGGATGATGTAGGGTTAGTTAGGTTAAGGAAATATAGATGGTAAGAGTAATTTAAGGAAGGTGACTAGTAAAAAGTAATAAGTTAATTAGAAATTAACATTTTAATTAAAGATAATTAGGGATTAAAATCATTTAGTAGCAATTAGTAATTAACTAATAATTAAAAATAATTAGTAATTTAATTTTTAATTTTAAAAATAATTACGATTTAACAGATATAAAATTACGCTACGGTAAAACTGAAAACCATGACGCGCTCGCGTCGGACGAAGAACCACTCAGACGAAAATAACTGAATCGACATGGTAAAAGCACACGCGCACAACAGTCAACTACGACTAGGAAAACAGGCCGTTACATCCTACCCTCCTTAGAATAATTCCGTCCTCGGAATTAAGAGGATCGATAATTGCCTAAGCAATTTAAAAGATCGACCGGAAGGCTTGACGAACGACTGCAATATAGTAAAACAAGTTGTTAATAATATAATGTGATATCACAACATCAAGAAAGCAAAAGATGAACACATAAATACATACTATTGATATCACCGTAGTTTCCGTAACTAGTTCCGAAACCTAGTATCGTCACCATAGTTACCGAATTTATCAAGTAGCCAAAACACGAGATAATGGCACTACATGAAAATGAGAGCTATTATGATAATGACATCTGTTCGAACTTGGAACCTGAGGTAATAAGCCAGTATCAAGCTTTAATCAAATAACATAACATGAAGATCATAAAGTTTAAAATTTCAACTTATGCTAATGATGACTTACATGGTCTCAATCATGTAAATCATCGCCATAACATACAACTGCGCGAGGAATAACCCAAAAGCATCCGCGCTGTTACAACTTCACCAGCCGATCACAAAGGATCTCTTCTGCCATGCTACCAAATTACAAGCCAATATCCAGATCGACACAAAAAGGCAGATATACAACCAATTCTCAAGGGTCAAGATCATCGCTATCACTTTTTCCAGCAATCTCCATAAAATCCAATAAGAGACCATCATCCTAGCCGTCTCCCAAATCCGAGCACAGGACCGACATCCAACTTCAACACCTAAGGCCAAAAGCAAGCCAATACTCAATCCCAATGATACTGCTGGCCAATACCATTGGTCGACATCTACGTTTATCACCATCAGTCCTAAGCAATTCAACGACCAAAAACTCACGAACCAACAAACACGAAGGAGCGGCCTTAAGATGGAATCGAAGTGGGGCAGCTCGAGGGGGAAGAACTAGAAAAAGGAGCTCCAAATAATGCCAAGAGCGGCGGGTTCCCAATATTCCGACCACACGGCAATAGCGATGGCGATGGCAATGGCTGTCGCTAAGCCCAACAATCCCCAGAGGCATTGATGGGCCATCGGCGGCTGTCGATCCATGGCGACGAGGTGCGACGGCTGCGACTGCGAGATGTGGCGGGGGCCTCCGGGATGGAGCGGAGCTGGCGGGGTTACGGGTGAGGCCGGAGGAGCTCGGGCGAGAGGGGTGAGGTGGAGGTGATGTTGGGGCGAAGGGGGGAGCCGTGGGGTGTCTTGGTGAGGAAGGAGAGGGGGTTTTAAAAAGAGGGAAAAGGAGGTGGGGGATTAAAGAGGGGTGCTGAAAGTCTTGATATGGTAGGGTAGGTTAGGCGGAAACGGGGTTCGAGGAGAGAATGAAGACAAAAGACAATAATGAGGGGAAGGTGGTATGTGGGAAAGAAGTCAAACACATGGAAAAGACGAAAGTGGGGGGTTAGAAGGAAATATGAGTTCAAGGAGGATAAACATGACGTAGTAGTCTGCACGTTGGGTCTGGCTCGATACTTCACTGGTTCTTCCGATCGGCTACCACTGAGGAACTCGAACCACGCTAGGTTGCTGTAGGTGGAGGAGATGGTGTTGTTGGTGGAGGGTGGTGGTGGCTGGTGTTGGGTTGCTGGTTGTGTTTGTTTTGGTTGCCCGATTGTTTTCTCTGTAGTTTGCTTAAGAAGGAGAGGATGGGAAGACAAGTTGAATAGAGTTGGTTGATGGTCGGGGGAGACAAGTTTAAGGGGAGGTTGTGAGGTAGAGAGATTTAAGGCTGATGTTGGATCTCACCAACATTTGGCAAGAGATGGATGATGTAGGGTTAGTTAGGTTAAAGTAAATATAGATGGTAAGAGTAATTTAAGGAAGGTGACTAGTAAAAAGTAATAAGTTAATTAGAAATTAACATTTTAATTAAAGATAATTAGGGATTAAAATCATTTAGTAGCAATTAGTAATTAACTAATAATTAAAAATAATTAGTTATTTAATTTCTAATTTTAAAAATTATTACGATTTAACAGATATAAAATTACGCTACGGTAAAACTGAAAACCATGACGCGCTCGCGTCGACGTGCGGACGAAGAACCACTCGGACGAAAATAACTGAATCGACAAGGTAAAAGCACACGCGCACAATGGTCAACTACGATTAGGAAAACACGCCGTTACATCCTACCCTCCTTAGAATACTTCCGTCCTCAGAATTAAGAGGATCGATAATTGCTTAAGCAAGTTAAAAGATCGACCGGAAGGCTTGACGAACGACTGTAATATAGTAAAACAAGTTGTTAATAATATAATGTGATATCACGGCATCAAGAAAGCAAAAGATGAACACATAAATACATACTATTGATATCACCGTAGTTTCCGTAACTAGTTCCGAAACCTAGTATCGTCACAATAGTTATCCCGAATTTATCAAGTAGCCAAAACACGAGATAATGGCACTACATGAAAATGAGAGCTATTATAATGATGACATTTGTTCGAACTTGGAACTTGAGGTGATAAGCCAGTAGCAAGATTTAATCAAATAACATAACATGATGATCAAAAAGTTTAAAATTTCAACTTATGCTAATGATGACTTACATGGTCTCAATCATGTAAATCATCGCCATAACATACAACTACGCGAGGAATAACCCAAAAGCATCCGCGCTGTTACAACTTAACCAGCCGAGCACAAAGGATCTCTTCTGCCATGCTACCAAATTACAAGCCAATATCCAGATCGACACAAAAAGGCAGATATACGACCAATTCTCAAGGGTCAAGATCATCGCTACCACTTTTTCCAGCAATCTCCATAACATCCAATAAGAGACCATCATCCTAGACGTCTCCCAAATCCGTGCACAGGACCGACATCCAACTTCAACACCTAAGGCCAAAAGCAAGCCAATACTCAATCCCAATGATACTGCTGGCCAATACCATTGGTCGACATCTACGGTTATCACCATCAGTCCTAAGCAATTCAACGACCAAAAACTCACGAACCAACAAACACGAAGGAGCGGCCTTAAGATGGAATCGAAGTGGGGCAGCTCGAGGGGGAAGAACCAGAAAAAGGAGCTCCAAATAATGCCAAGAGCGGCGGGTTCCCAATATTCCGACCACACGGCAATAGCGAGGGCGGCGGCGATGGCTGTCGCTAAGCCCAACAATCCCCAGAGGAATTGATGGGCCATCGGCGGCTGTCGATCCATGGCGACGAGGTGCGACGGCTGCAACTGCGAGACGTGGCGGGGGCCTCCGGGATGGAGCGGAGCTGGCTGGGTTTCGGGTGAGGCCGGAGGAGCTTGGGCGAGAGGGGTGAGTGGATGTGATGTTGGGGCGAAGGGGGGAGCCGTGGGGTGTCTTGGTCAGGAAGGAGAGGGGGTTTTAAAAAGAGGGAAAAGGAGGTGGGGGATTAAAGAGGGGTGCCGAAAGTCTTGATATGGTAGGGTAGGTTAGGCGAAAACGGGGTTCGAGGAGAGAATGAAGACAAAAGACAATAATGAGGGGAAGGTGGTATGTGGGAAAGAATTCAAACACATGGAAAAGACGAAAGTGGGGGGTTAGAAGGAAATACGAGTTCAAGGAGGATAAACATGACGTAGTAGTCTGGACGTTGGGTTTGGCTCGATACTTCACTGGTTCTTCCAATCGGCTACCACTGAGGAACTCGAACCACTCTAGGTTTCTCGGGCTCAACTTGCATCGATGCAATGACTAGCTCGTTCAGCTTGGCCCGAAACTTGATAGGCCCAAGTGACCGGTTTCTGCTCATGAATTCAAACACAGGATGATCTGGGATTTCAAACACTAATTTCTCGTCGCGACAATAGAAAATAGCATAGAAATGTCCTAACCAATCCATGCCGAATATCGCATCGAAGTTGGACATGTCGACTATCATAAAATATGCAAACAACTCGTGTCCACAAATCACAATAGGGCAAGATCGACAGTCAGAAGAAGTCCTCACTATCCCACTCGCAGTAGTGAAACTCAAGTGATTTGGTAGAGGGTCAACATGAATAGAATGTTTCCCTACCAATCCTCGGGATATGAAGCAGTGAATGGCTCCAGAATCAAAAAGGGATAGGGCTGGATGGGAGGCTATCAATACAACACCTAGTACATAGGAAAATATCTTTGCCAAAAGATAAGCAAATAACACATGCATATAATATAAGCATTATAAAAGAAGGGTTGAAGTAATACCTGAAATCACTTGTCCATCCGACTCAGCCTCCGTGGCTGTCATGTTAAAGATCTGACGTCTCGGCTGGTTCTGCCTCGCCAATGCAAAAGACTTCTGTGTGGAGCCAAAGGTGGTCCATGCTGAGTATTTGTTGGCTTTTTGGTGCGACGAGTGCAGTCTCTGGTAGCGTGTTCAGATGCTCCGCATATCAGGCATTACCTCAACAACACATGGCAGTCCTTCTTGACATGCCCTTGTCGGTTACAATGGTGGCACTTCATCTGATATCGGTTGTTGACAGGAGGTGCGGGCCTTTTAAACAGAGCAGTTTGTTTTGGTCCAAGAGCGTCTCTAGTTGGTTCCTCAGGATGTTTACTCCCTCCAACTTGGGCTGTCTCTCGAAGTTCATCTACATCCTCGTAGTTAAGTGCTGCTCCCAGCGTTTCCTCATTGGGTGTTAGATCGGCAGATGTCCTTGGCGCTTGGGCGTTGTAGATTAAACCTTGACTGGACTGGAATGCTTGGTCTTCAGGATCCCCGACCAGATGAGGAGAGAAACGACTGAGCGCATAGAGTAATCGAGCTTGGAGTTCCATCATTTCTCTTACGAGTCCCATGATTTTGTTGTAGGCGTCACCATTTCCATTACGAGTGTTGGATTGATATGCCATGCTGCAATCAAACAAGTAAATATTTGTGTACTAGTTTACCTAAACGATCTGGTTAGTAATAATATTTATACTATTCCTGAAGTGTCTCGTAGAGTGCAAGAGGACCTGCGTGGGCCACCACTAAAACCTGTCACGCCCCGCTTCCCAGTATACTTGGGGGTGAGGACGCGAGCGGGTCTGTATGTGCTTAAAGCAAAGAAGATGTACTTATTTTTTTCTTTCTCCCTTCTTTGACTTAAGCACACTAAGCGTAATTTTAGCGAAGGCAGGTACCTGCACGCGAATTTCTAAGAAACATCACAAATATTTATTACATTACAATACCAGCGTCCAAAGGAAACACACAAACAATTAAGGCCTAGCATGGCCGTACAATCTGCTGAAAGCAAACACACCTGAAAATAATAATACAAATAATAAACTGAAATATAAATGTCCCGCTTTGGCCTTCCGCGTGAAGGATCTCAATGTCTTTGTAGCTCTGGTCAGCGGGGTCCACATCTAAAGTGGGATCCTCAAAGTAGGGTCCTCACTGTACTCTGTCTCTGAACCTAACATATATTTCATAAAACATTGAAATATATGTCAGCGATAAGCTCGACAAGATATTTAAAGTAATGAAACCGAGAAACAACTATAAAAGACAAAAGAGAGTTAGTACTCAATTATGAATAATAAGTGCAGAAAAGTAAAGTATGAGTATGCATGGGTATTTTTGCAGTTAAAAGTAAAACAGTTGTATGTTGAGTATTTGATTGTTTATGCCCGTGATAAGTCCATGTCTGAGTAGGTATTGTTCTCGATACACCCTATCATCGGGGGTTTACCGTGACGCTTCTTGCCATTCCAACCTGGAATATGGTCAAGTAGCTACCTCCGTTAGTGTGGTTTTGGAGGTAGCCGTAAGGTGTTCAAGCAACAATTACGGACTCTACTACATGAACCAACCCCACCCAAGTGTTCTGTTTAGTCATTGACCAAGTTTCATCCCATCTGTAATCGATGGTTTCACCCTATCTGTAGTCGATGGTTTCACCCCGTCTGTATTCGACGGTTTTCACATATGTGTAGTAACATACTCGTATTTTCCAAATTTGTTTATCTTGTTAACATGCGAAAAGCAATAGCAGTCCCGTTAAGTAAAAAGAGCAATAAGTAAAGTGAAACATAATGTCCGGCTACTAGAATTTGTCAAACATATTGAAACCAGGTTTAATGCTAAGTTTTAAAGACCATGTTTGCAATTCATTCTACACATGTTTCCGAGGGTCATGACACACCCTCTGTTCCGTTTGGGTTCAATTTAATAACAAGTAAAGAATAACAAGTAAAGAAAGTTACTCTTATAATGGATAAACATTGATAAAACGTTCATCTACTAAATAAATGCAACATGTGCATTAAGAGTTTGTTAAAATGGTATGTTACACTAATTTAAGTAGTTGTCCCAAGTTTAATTACAATAAACACTTGCCTTGACGCGGGTGTAGGTGTCGAGGAGGTGGTGACGCGAGGCACGTTCTATCTGCGTCAAATTAAACTAGTGTCATTAAGCTAGTGGTTATCAAATAGCAAGCTAATTTACACTAACTTACTAAAAGGTGATATTGGCTTAGAAGAACAAATATTAAGTTCACTTAACTAATATTAAAATAATATTGACTTAATTAACTAAACTTATTAGTTGTTAACCTATACAAATCATTTACTAACTTACATGTCACTTTCATAATAGTAACTTAACAAGACTACATAGTAAAACTTTATAAAGAAACTAAATTAATAATAATCTTAACTTATAACTAAATAACTTAAGCAGAAGATATTATAATAGTTTATTTTAATAATATAACTTATAACTATAATAATAATAATAATAATAATAATAATAATAATAATAATAATAATAACTCTTACATTAATATCCTCACCCCTCTCTCTGTCTCGTTCTCCCCTCTGCTTCTTCGTTCATCCCTTTTCTTTTTCTTTTTCTTCTTTTTGTTACGAAGAGCACAGGCGAAGGGGGCTAGGCGGCGGCGACGGGGCAGGATCTGAGGCGACGCGGGCAGCGATGATCTTGAAGACGACAACGGTGGTGATTTTGAAATGGCAGCGATGCTTCCAAGGCGCGGCGGGGGCGGCTTCTGTGGTGTAGGGTACGGCGGCAACAGCTGGGCGATCCGCGCTTCCGGCGGTCGGGGGCGGCAGATCGGGGCGGTGCGACGCTGAATGACGGCGGCAGCGGGTTTGATCGGAGGCGCAGCGGCGATCGAGTGGCGGCGACGGGATCTGAGGTCGGGATGGCAATTTCTCGGCGGGGCGAACGGCGGATCGGGCTCGGGGGCGACGATCGGCGTACGGGCGGGCGATTGTCGAGATCAGGCGACTTCGCGCGATGGCTTCGGGCAACGATCCACGGTGGCTTCGGGCGATGGTTGGTTTGAGTATTGGGGACTGATTGTGATTTGTGATCTGGTTTGATGCTTTTCGGTTGTAAGGAGAATGGTGGAGGGTGTGATTGTTGTTTGTATGGTGGAAGGGGTTGATGGTGTTGCTGGGTTACTGTAGGTGGAGGAGATGGTGCTGTTGGTGGAGGGTGGTAGTAGCTGGTGTTGGGTTGCTGGTTGCTGGTTGTGTTTGTTTTGGTTGCCCGATTGTTTTCTCTGTAGTTTGCTTAAGAAGGAGAGGATGGGAAGACATGTTGAATAGAGTTGGTTGATGGTCGTGGGAGACAAGTTTAAGGGGATGGTTGTGAGGTAGAGAGATTTAAGGCTGATGTTGGATCTCACCAACATTTGGCAAGAGATGGATGATGTAGGGTTAGTTAGGTTAAAGTAAATATAGATGGTTAGAGTAATTTAAGGAAGGTGACTAGTAAAAAGTAATAAGTTAATTAGAAATTACCTTTTTAATTAAAGATAATTAGGGATTAAAATTATTTAGCAGCAATTAGTAATTAACTCATAATTAAAAATAATTAGTAATTTAATTTTTAATTTTAAAAATAATTACGATTTAACAGATATAAAATTACGCTACGGTAAAACTAAAAACCATGATGCGCTCGCGTCGACGTGCGGACGAAGAACCACTCGGACGAAAATAACTGAATCGACAAGGTAAAAGCACACACGCACAACGGTCAACTACGACTAGGAAAATAGGCCGTTACAAAATTGCTAGCTCGTCCTCTCTTTTGCACACGCTTCCAGCCATGTTAATGTTCTGATTTATGCCTTCATCGTGACATAGCTCGCTCGATATACCTGCAATAGAAGTTAAACTCGTATTAGATTCTTGAAATTGAAGTTCAAAAGAATTATTTTCTTCTAAGCAAGTAGCAATCAGAGTAAGATTTTTAATGGATTGCTGAATTTGCCGACTCCAAGTAAGGAAGTTCTCTTGGAATTGATGGGATGTAGCCTCCTGTGTTTGAATGAGCAAATAAACTTCCTCTTTAAGGATTTCAATGGTACGTCTACGCTTTGCTCCTCTTGATCAATGCATGAAGACTCTGTTGAATCACCCTTTGAAGTCTCTTTAATGGTCTGATCATTCTCGTGTAAGAACTCCATGTATTTCCACGCCTCTATCGGCGTCATGACTCCCAAGAATTCCTGCAGCTGTTGCCGTAGTCCAAATAGGAAGGACTCTATAAGCTCTTTCTTTGTGTACCCATGCTGCGGATAGCTCGATACTATATCTGTGAACCTCCTCCAGGCCTGAAAGAAAGTTTCACAATCAGTCTGATTAAAACTAACAATCTTGAGCTTCTCCATCCTATGTTTGTGTGCAATATCGTACTCTGCATCATACCAATTGTTTGTGCGATAGATATTCATGTATTCCATTTTTTTGAATTTTTTTAAAGAGAAAACAAACAAAAAAGCTAATAAAAATCCTAAACTATAAGATGGAAGGATCTCACGGAATGTTCCTCCATACGAACTGAAATTGTAGCTTACAAGTACCGTTGTCTCCGGCAACGGCGCCAAAAACTTGACTGGTCTCAAAATGTGTGAGCGCTACTCCCAAGTGCAGGAAATCAAACAAGTAATAATTATGGTGAGTCTAGGTATCGTATCCACGGGACAACTGACCTGCAAACTACGAACTTCAGTTTAGAAGGAATACTAAAACGATAATAACCAACCACCTATCAGGTATAAGGATATGGTATCAAGAGTTTAAAATAATAAAAGAAAATCCTACGATAGTTACGATGAATTCGATATTGGGGTACTAATATGGAGAGTATGTGTTGGATATGATTTCGTTGGATATGATTTCGTTAGGGTTATGCAATCAATGATTATAAATATCTTTTCTATAACTCAACGTTTCGTCCGGTTAGGACACGAGAACGTCGAAAAGTATGGCGATAAAAAGCATGAAATAGTGCCGAAAAGTTAGTCACGTATAACGTCGATTTCATAAAGAAAATAAATACAAGTGCCCACTCAGGTCGCATCACGAATAAGTCTGCAAAGATCATATTCGGTTCAAGCATGTCCACGTCTCCATATAACACACCCAAACAACATATACGTAGAAATCGACAAGGTACGTGATTACACAATGAAAATAGGGCGAAAAGATATTGAAATCAATGATTACAACACCCTAACTACATCAACACCAACACATATGAAGATTAACCACGCATGAAGAGAATATATTCAGTATTCATAGATAAATACATCATTAAAACCTCAAAATACGTGAATAATACTTAAAATACAAGCCAAAACGCAAAATACAAGGCTAAAGATAGGAAAAATGTCACCAATTCTCTCTAAATAGCCCCAAATCTCCTTCAGATGATAGATCTAGCCTCTGTCCACAGGGCATCCAAATTTCATGTGAAAATACGGCTTCTAGAGCCCTAAATACGCAAGAATACGCTCCAAAAAGGTCTCGAATACCCTCTGGAATACTAGGGTATTTATAGGGGAATTAGGTCGGTATTGGATCCGAAAATAACACTCAAATCCGCTCTAAAATCCAATCGGATCCGTAACCGACGATCGGAGCAATCACTGGCCGTTGGATCGAAGCGGGATCACTTCTCGTGTCGACATATGCCCTTCGGGTGCAGATCATCGCTTGCGAGCGCCCGCATCCTCTCTTCGAACTCAGCTCGGAGTAAATCTTGGCCGTAGGATCTCGAGGCAACGGCGGAGATGAGGCTACGTCGCCGCTTCATTTGGTCGAATTTGATTCGGATGCGGGATGCGTCATGGCCGTAGGATGGTGAATGGACGCTTCAGATGCAGCCACGTCGCTCCGTTCGAATTCGATGCTGTGCATGTATATCATTCGATTGACGCCGTTGGATTGAGCAGGCGATGGCCACGTCGCCCCGTGGACTATGGTTCGCTTTCAAATTGCGGGGTCATCCGTGGCCGTTGGATTAAGATCTCGCGGTCCGTGCCTAGCCACGTCGCCCGTTCTTTGTTTCGCTTCGGGTTGAATCGCGGTCGTTGGATGTCGATCGGATGGCTCTCGTTCAGCCGCGTCGCCCGCTTCATATCGCAGCAGCGGGGCCTCCCTCATTCGTTGGATTTGCATCCAACGTCCCAGATAAAGCCACGTCACCCCATATTCAGCTTGCCTGCAGACCGTTGGATTGAGATCCAACAGACGATAAATTGTCGCGTCGCCACATCCTCCGGAGCGTTGGATTAAGCGGGAACGCACGGATGAGTGCCACGTGTCGCGTATTTTTGTATTTACGCCGTATTTCTTCATATAAATGGTATTCTGCATTTAAAAAATCACAGTAATTAGTACAGATCTCAGAAAAATACAAGTAAATAGTCGTTGGAATCGTGAGATCGAGATCTAGCCATGAAAAATATTAAAAGGGCAGAAATACTCAATATATTTCTGTTTTGTGCTCAAATCAATGGGTTGCTCTAATAAATGATGATATACAAAATACGAACGTATTAGAGACCAATTAAGCATCACATAAACATAAAATAGTGCTAGATAAGGGGTTAATTATGCAATTTTCAACCCGAATCATTAGGCGAATGACCCAAGGCTGTGTCAAGCTGAAATCAGTTCCAGGTCAGTAACTTCTAACGGTCAAATTTTGTCATTTCAAAATTAGTCTACCAATAAAAAATCATTGGTCGACCAATTCCGTTTTGACAGTTTTTGCAACTGGTTTGTTTTATCCGTTGGAGACGGTTTTTGTCTATTGGAATATGACCGTTATAGCTTCCTTTCAGATCTATAAATAGATGAGTACCCCCTTTCTCTTCTATTCACTTCATTTTTTCAACTTTCTTCTTTAGAACTTAAATTTTATCTTCTTCAAGAGAAAGTTCGGTCATTGTTTTCATTTGAAAAAGTAAAATTCTGATATTTTCTTCATTTTAAAACTGAAATCTTCAAGAGTGTTTCTTCTATTCAAAATCTAGAAACCTTGAACTTTTATTTACACCTTTCATTTGAATTCCGTTTGAATTTCACATCAAGGCTTTAGCTATTGTTTCATTCTTTATTTTGTAAGTTGAATCTCTTGGTATAGAGATCGTACAAAGTTTAGGACACTGAGAGTATGGCCATTTTTGTATGTTGTTGCTTGCAGGGCAAGTGTTATAGTGGATTGAAAATCTCTATGGGGTAGAGAACTGGACGTAGGATCACGAGGCTCCGAACCAGGACAAATTCTTGGTGTTTGTGTTTGCTTGGCTGGTTTGCTTATTTGTTTTGTTTCATTAATTGTGTTGATTCTTTCACTGCAAGTTATTTATATTCAAAGGAATATACAAGTTACTTTGTATATCTCCTAATTGTTGGCAATACTAATCATTTCCACTATGTAGTATTGAAATAGCCATATCAACGATCCTTACACTCTGTTGCATTGGCTTGCCTTCCACTGGTGCTACTGGTCCAGAAGCCTGACCCTGCTGAGGACACTGTCTACTGATATGCCCAGTCTGACCAAATGTATAACATTGCTCGACAAGAAATCTATAATCTATCTTCTCATGCCCTGGCATGTCGCAATGCTGGCAAGACACTCCTCTCTAGGGTACTGGTAGAGCTCCAGGCCTCCTAAACTAAGTGGTTTAAACAGGCCTTGTGAAGCTCATCTGTTGTCCCGTAGGGCGTCTCTCTACTGCTGCTGGTGCACTCCCTACACTCCTCAGGTGGGCCGCATGCATCCTGACGGCCTTCAGTATGGCCTCAAGTGTAGGTAGATCCATCGTAGACATCGCTGCTCTGAACTCTGGGTCCAATCCCATTCTGAAACATCTGGCCCTGGTAGTCTCTGACTTCACCAACTCCGGGGCGAACTTGCTCGATAATGAGAACTTTGCATCATATGCATCTATACTCAGTCGCCCCTGAGTCAAATGCTCGAATCGTAGACACAACTCATCCTTCTTCGTCTTAGGAAGAAACTGAGCTTCGAACAACTCCTTGAACTTCTCCCATGAGATTGGCCCAGTCAAATGCAACTCCTGAGTGTCCCACCAGTCTCTGGCCTAGTGCATCAACTGCCTCTTTTACGGCATCTACACATCCATCCTTTAGATATCCAACTACCATCAGGTCGTCCTCCGTATATCTAATCCGCTCGTCTACCTCCAGAGGACTCTCCTTGCCCGAAAAGGACTTTGGATGCAAGGACCTAAACTGTCTAAATCCTCCCACCTTCTGTGCCAGGATGCTCGCCAACTTCTCGTCCTGCTGACTCAGATGCTCCAGAATACCTATCAGAACCTTTCCCATCAAGGATGACTCAGAAGAAGCCGCATCTGAAGCAGGATTCCTATTCTTATGCTCCATTCACACTATCCATTCTAGATGAATGAACAAAGAAAATAAAATTCAGTACAAGATTAACAGATTATAATGTTGGAGCTTTACTCGTACTACTCGGACGTATATCGTAGTGTGAGCGGCATGCATGGGCCACCACAAAAACCCTGTCACGCCTCGCTCTCCCAAATACGAAAGACACGTAACTGACTAGGCCACCGTAGTATTTGAACACTGGGCTTTGAGACCCTAATGTCCAAATACTACTAGGCATTTAATTGTGATTTAAATAATACTATACATGCAGGCCACTATGATACACTGGAATAGTACAGAAAGTAAAATACAGAGCTCCAAAAAAATTATAATCCACAAGTACTAAAGAGAAACACTGAACTAAACATTCTTTATACAAGAGTACATCGTACATCTCTAACGGTACAAGAGCACAAAAAGATCAAAAGTGGGGAATAAGTCAAAAGAAAACCACAACCCTCAAAAAGAAACCAAAAGAGTCCACACCCGGTACAATGTACACTCTAATATACCCCGGGGAAATCTCAGTGAACAAAGTCTCCCTCAGTCTCCCTCCGCACCTCAAAAGGTGGAGTGATCTGCTGAACTCGAGTTTGTTTTGGAGTCTTTACCCTGGAACCTGAAAAACGTAAACGAGACACATCAACGCGTGACCCAGTAGGATACCTAATTAAACTAGATATGACCCAGTTTTATAATCGGACTACCTATCTAAAAGGTGGTCTATAGAAGTAAACAGAATATTCATAAAGTAACACATCACATCAAGTAAGAGCTGGAAGTGAAACTGTAAAGCATATCAACATGGTTAACATGAATCATGTATTTATGGCAATTATGGTGGAGTTATTAATTTAATTATTTGGGAACCAGTATAAATTGTAGGACACTTAAGGAGCTGGACTTCACCCGGGGTGGGTGAAGAGTGCTAATCCAAACATCGACACGAGTTCTGTAGGGGCCTCTCGTTACTCCCCCTTTTGGGAGTGAGACAAATCTCGGTTTTTCTGATCAAACAGAGGAAACCATCAGTTACCTAATGGTGCATCATGAGTACACCACCGGCCTCTCTAACTCAAGCCAGCTTTCCCTTTCGGGAGCACGAGTGAGAACCAAAAGCTATGTCAGCTCCTTAACGCCTACTTTTTACACGTGCTCTCCCCCAAAATCCATATCTCGAGCTTCTCTGTTTAGAATAGACTGAAGACTCCAAATACATACCATCATATCACTCTTAATTTCATCATATCAAGATACTTTTCATTCTAGTGGTCTTAATACCACTTTCATATTTCATATTCCATTACATCATTTCATATGGATATCTTCATCATATCCATTCATCATGTTCTGTACTTTCTTTTCTTTTTCAATTTCATAAGAAAATAACATAAGAATTAACATGCTTTACTTCCTTGTATTTGCATTATGATGACAACATGAATTTCACAATTCAATATGAATTTCTTAGCATACGAACAGAAGTATAGTTGTTATATGAATAACATCCATAGCATAGCATTTGTAAAGCACATAAATCAGCAAAAGTGAAGTTTTGTCAAAACTAGGGAATGGCATGGCCACACGGCCGTTTGGGTCTTCCACACGATCGTGTGGAATGGTACTAGAATCTCAAGAAAAACAACCCACACGGTCATGTGGTTTCTTCCACACAGCCGTGTGGTACATGGTAGCTCAAAGGCTGATAAAAGACCACACGACCGTGTGGCACTCTTACACGGTCGTGTGAGGCAATATGGTCAAATCTCAAATGTAGCTTGACTGGTCCAAAAAGATGAACGGATAGTCCCAAGTATAGGACGTCGGTCAAGTAGTAAAATCTGGTGAGTCCAGAATCGTATTCCTCAGGGACAAAGAAACCTGCAAATTTCACAGTTTAGAATTAAGCAAGAAAGTTATTTGATGAGAGATGAACCACCCTTCGAAGGCGATTTTGGATTTGGATTTAGCGTGAGGTAAAAGTCGTTTTAAGAAATTACGAAAGTTGAAAACGTGAACGTGAAAATACAATTTATAAAAAGCGTGTGTGTGTTGTGTTTCCGTTAGTGTTGCAGTAGGTTATGCTATTCATTCTCCATAGTTTCTCAATCCCGCATCCATGCCAAGGTATGTGGATCGGAAGATAAAGCTTTAAAAATGATGATTTTTCGATTAAAAAGATAGCGTAAAAACAAGCGATTTCTTTGAATAATAAATTATAAAAGATGAACCTCACGGTTCATCACCCGCATTGGGCTCCTCAACGGATTTATGCACTTAGACAATGCCTCGTGGCACGTCATCCTAAGCGGATTCCTCTACGGATTGTGCGTATTTGAAAAAGTAAAGAAATCGGCGTTTTAAACGGTTTTGATTTTTGCACAATATATGGAGATATGAAAGCAATACCCTAGCAACACTAACTTCCACACAACACACCCACAATACTTTATCCAAGCATGGTAACAAAAATAGCAAGTTTCATTAAAAGAAATATAAGTTTAATACAAACCGTAATACAAAATTAATACAAACGGGTAAAGAAATGGAGTTTTTCACCACTTTTGAAGCCCAAACACCCACAAAACTCTTCCTGATCTAAGAAAACTCCTTTGGAATGGATAGAAGAACTCCTTAGCTTCGCAATGAAACGAAAATCACTCAATTTGGAGTTGTGTAGTAAAAGTTATGCCCAAAACAAGGTTTTTATAGGCAAACGGGTCTGCGGGTGTTCTTCAGCATTGGCGGGCGCAGCCCGCGTGGTCAAATCCGGGCTGCGGGTCTTCTTCAACCTTGGCAGGCGCCAGGCCCGCCTATTTAATGAAGGCGGTCGATCAATGGAGGCGGGCGCCGCCCGCGTGGGAAACGCGGGGCGGGCGCCCGCAATGTCAACATCGGGCCCTGCCCGCAATAAATAGGGGCGGGCGCCCAGTGGGGGCGGGCGCCACTGGGCGCCCGCAAAAAATTCCCGCCCGTTCACGGGCGGGCGTTTTCACACCCGCCCGCGAAGGGGCGGGTGCTGACGCCGCCTTGCGACTGCACTTTACTGTTCAGTATTTTTTTCACTGCCTTTACAAACACATTTACTGGGCCTTTTAATTTGCAGAAATTTGCCCCGATCTCCGAAAAATGTGGAAAAATAGCCGTTGGATTCGGAAAAGTGCAAGCTTCTCCTAAAAATAAAATTGAGACAAAATTAGGCCAGAAAATTGCATTTTGCGTATAAACAAGCGAAATACTCTATTATTAAATGATATTACAAAAACACACTTATTAGAGATAAATTATATATTACATATACGCAAAATACGGTCTAAATGAGGGGTAAAAATGTAATATTCTCTCAGAATCACACCCCCAACTAGCTTTTTGCTAGTCTCTTAGCAAAATAAGCGAATATTCCAACAATATGTCATACACCTCATAATCACTTCAATAAGCTTAAAATGAATTAAGAATAATATTACCCAACAAAGTTCAATACCTATCATATGTTTTCATGGACTAATGCAAAGAATCACAATCTTATCTCAATCCACACATATTCAGTATCGTACAAATGCAATTGTTTAATGAAATAGATAATCACATGTCATAGGATGTAAATTTCATAAGATTAGGCCATCACAACATCAAAAACGTAAGATCGTGATCTTGAATCTACTCAAAATATCTCATATCTTTTTTTTTCTTTTTTGATAACTTTTTAGAACAATCCATGTAACGAGCGTTAGGTCAATGACTCCCAAACCAGATGGTTTTAGGGCATTAGGCTTTGAAAACCCCCTCAGACTTAATAACTTGGAATGTCTAAAGATTTATTATGCACTCCCCCATACTTCATTTTTCGGCGCGAAGCCCCATGCTTCCTGAGGCACGAGGACCCGGCTACTTAAAGAAGCTGGAAGAACGGTGCATTTTATTTTATTTTTTATTTATTTATTTATTTATTTATTTTTTTTTGATATGAGACATGTTTGAGTAATATTCTCCATCACTTAGTAATCAGCAAGCCTGTGTATGTGATTGGCCATTATCCTTAGAATTTATAACCTTCTTCACATAATTACCAATTCGTGACATGAAATTGTGTGAACCAAATAATAGTTTCATGAGAGTACAATTGTAGATACATGCACTTGTTTACATGAAAGTCATGATAGCGTAAAATTCTACGCAGGGGTAAAACATTCTTAATCTATTTTATAATAATGAATATAGGTGTTCAATTAAATTTTGATGGAATTTTCACTTCAAATGGACATATAAATGGTCTTTGGTGAAAAACTCAACACTCTGTTTTTGTTTTTTTATATATAAATACAAATATAAGCAAACTATATATGCAAACTATTTTTATGTTTAGTTTTTATTTTTTTGAATGCAAATACCCTCCCCCCACCTAAAAGTAAAAATAGTCCTCGATGTTTGAAGGGTAAGATGCAAATTTATTTAGTAAAATATAAACTAATACTAAAGAGTTATGGAAAGAACACACCGATTCAGTTACCACCCGAAGGTGGATCTGTAAGTAGCATGGTGTCGTCCTCCTGTGGCCATGGCTCGTGATAATGCTTCAAGCGCTGGCCGTTGACCTTGAACTCATTGCCATCTTTTGGATTAACTAAGGTCACTGCTCCATGTGGATAACTCATTTTTACAATATAAGGTCCATTCCACTTGGAGCGTAGCTTTCCTGGGAAGAGATGCAAGCGTGAATTGTATAAGAGCACTTTTTGGCCTGGAACAAATTCTCTCCTCAGTATGGTGTGATCATGTGCAACTTTCAATCTTTCTTTTGCCAATTTTGCATTGTCGTATGCTTCTCTCCTCAGCTCCTCAAGTTCAACCAATTGTAACCTGCGTAAAGAAGAAGAAGAATCAGCATCAAAATTTAACTTCTTCACTGCCCAAAAAGATTTATGTTCAATTTCGACATGCAAATGACAATGCTTTCTGTAAACAATACGGTAAGGAGACATCCCTAATACAGTTTTGTAGGCAGTACGGTATGCCCACAATGCTTCAGGAAGTCGGATGCTCCAATCCTTTCGAGTAGGATTCGCCGTCTTTTGGAGAATATTCTTTATCTCCCTGTTTGCCAACTCTGCCTAGCCATTAGTTTGGGGGTGGTAAGGTGTAGAGACTTTGTGCTTCACCCCAAACTTTGTCATCAAGCTTGCAAAAAAGAGGTTGCAGAAATGGGAGCCTCCATCACTTATCATCGCCTTTGGCACCCCAAAGCGTGCAAAGATATGTTCCTTCATGAACTTGAGCACAACAGATGCATCATTCGTCCTGCAAGGAATAGCTTCAACCCATTTAGACACATAATCAATAGCAAGTAAAATAAAAGTATGTCCAAAAGAAGAGGTAAATGGCCCCATAAAATCAATACCCCAACAATAAAAAATTTCAATTTCCAATATAGGGTTTAATGGCATCATATTCCTCCTAGTGATTCCCCCAACTGCTGGCAAGGCAAGCATGACTTACAAAATGAAAAAGTATCTTTAAACATGCTTGGCCAATAAAATCCGCATTGTAAAATTTTAGCCACAGTTTTATGAGCCGAAAAATGTCCCCCACATGCGCTCTCGTGACAAAATTGCAAGACGCCATCTATTTCCTGGTCTGGTATACATCTCCTTACTATTTGATCATTGCAATATTTATAAAGCTATGGATCATCAAAGAAAAATGATTTTACCTCGTGATTAAACCTTTTCTTATCCTGAATTGACCAAGTTGAAGGGGTCTTACCAGTTACCAAATAATTGACAATATCTGCATACCATGGAAGTGAGGAGACAGAAAATAGGTGCTCATCTGGGAAGGAGTCTTGAATTGGAATGGAGGCAGATTCTGTACCAATGGTTAGTCGTGAAAGATGGTCCGCCACATGATTCTCAACTCCTTTCTTATCTTTTATCTGTACCTGGAACTCCTGCAAAAGTAAAATCCAACGTATAAGTCTTGGCTTTGCATCTTTCTTGGACAAAAGGTATTTAAGAGCGGAATGATCTGTAAAAATAATAATGGGAAATCCCAAAATGTAGCTCCTAAATTTTTCCAAAGCAAAAACTACGGCAAGCAGCTCCTTCTCCGTGGTGGTGTAGTTTCTCTGAGCTTCATTCAAACTCTTGCTAGCGTAGTAAATGACAACGGGAGATTTGTCTTTTCTTTGTCCAAGAACTACGCCAACTGCAAAATTGCTGGCGTCACACATGATCTCAAATGGCAGTGTCCAATCTGGTACCTGCAAATGGGAGAAGATATAAGTGCTTGTTTTAAAGTATTAAAAGAGTTTTTACGCTCTTCTGTCCAAATGAATTCAGTGTCATGCATAAGAAGTGTGCATAAAGGACGTGAAATCAAACTAAAATCCTTTATAAACCGCCTGTAGAATCCGACATGACTAAGGAAGGACCGAATGTCCTTAACACATTTCATAGTGGGTAGCTTCTCGATGACTTCTACCTTGGCTTTGTCTACCTGTATTCCTTCCCTGGAGACTATGTGACCAAGGACAATGCCCTCAGTGGTCATGAAGTGACATTTTTCCCAGTTAAGGAGCAGGTTCTTTTCGATGCATATATACAGCACACAAGCCAAGTTAGTCAAACAATCAGAAAAAGAGTTACCATATACGGAAAAATCATCCATAAATACTTCTACAATCTTTTCAACCATATCATCAAATATACTTAACATGCACCGTTGAAAAGTTGCTGGGGCATTGCACAAACCAAATGGCATTCTCCGAAAAGCAAAAGTGCCAAAGGGGCAAGTGAAGGTGGTCTTCTCCTGGTCCTCTGGGGCTATTTCAATTTGGTAGTAACCGGAATATCCATCTAGGAAGCAGTAAAACTCGTGTCCAGCCACTCTCTCTAAAATTTGGTCTAGGAAGGGAAGAGGGAAGTGGTCTTTTCGTGTCTTGGAGTTTAGCTTCCTAAAGTCTATGCACATACGCCATCCAGTGGCGGCTCTCATGGGTACCAATTCATTGTTTTCATTTTTTATAATAGTTAATCCAGATTTTTTTGGTACAACTTGGGTCGGACTAACCCACCTACTATCAGAAATGGGGTATATGATACCCGCATCAAGCAATTTCAAAATCTCACCCTTAACTACTTCTTTTAAGGTTGGGTTCAACCTTCGTTGTGGTTCACGGGTAGGTTTGGTATCATCTTCTAAATATATATGATGTGCACATATAAGAGGGCTAATACCTTTGATATCAGCAATTGTCCATCCTATTGCCCCTTAAGTTTCTTCAAAACATTTAACAATTCATTTTCCTGATCTAAAGAGAGTTTGGAAGATATTACCACAGGAAATGTACTGTCTTCTCAAAGATAAGCGTATTTCAAATACGATGGCAATGGTTTGAGCTCCAGCTGTGGATGCTCAAGATCGGATGGCATTTGGCACGGTGTCTCCAATGGTAGTGGCTCAAAACGTGGCACCCAGGTGGTGCGAGACACCTCTCCAGCTTCCTGCAAAAAAGATTTATCGTCAATATCGTCACATAGTTGATCAACAAAATCAATAGCAGAAACGAATTCTTCATCAAAATGATCAACAACAAGAGCGTCAATCATGCTTACTTCCTCATACTCCTCTACCCCTGTTGGCAATTTGTAAGCATTAAAAATATTTAGATCCAAAGACATGTTGCCAAAAGAAAGTTTAAGTTGACCATTCCTGCAGTTAATAATAGCATTACTAGTAGCTAGGAAGGGTCGACCTAAAATAATCGGGGTTGGAGTGGCAGACTGGGGTCCCTGAAGATCTAATACAACAAAGTCCACGGGGTAATAAAACTTATCCACTTGGACAAGTACATCCTCAACACATCCCCTCGGGATTTTCACAGATCTATCAGCTAACTGGAGAATAACAGGTGTGCATGGCTTTCAATTCCCCAAGCCCCAATTGTGTAAACACAGGATATGACAAAATATTAACACTGGAACCTAAGTCAAGAAGAGCCTGACCTATCTGTTTGGTGCCTATGGTGCAAGAAATGGTAGGGGATCTAGGGTCCTTGAATTTGGGTGGCGTGTTATGTTGAAAAATGGAGCTAACCTGTTGAGTTAAAAATGCCTTTTTCTTAACATTAAGATTTCGCTTGACAGTGCAAAGGTCTTTAAGAAATTTGGAATATGCAGGGATTTGATTGATGGCATCTAATAAAGGAATATTAATCTGACATCTTTGAAAAATTTCACGAATTTCAGATTGATACTTATCTTTCTTTGGATGCAAGAGCCTCTGTGGATATGGTGCGGGAGGAGAGTAAGGCTTCGGTTCTGGAACTCTTGGCTTTGAGGCGTCTGCGTCCTTGTTGTAGCTCTCCTCTGGTACTCCTTACGGTTCACGATCCTCTTCATCTATCACCATCTCGGAAGTGTCCTTTGGTGGCTCAGGCTTTTGAACTTCTTTTCCACTCCTCAAAGTAGTCACCGCTTGGCATAGTTTGATGTTGCTGATTGCCGATGATGAACTCGTGTTGGGATTCGGGAGTGTTTGAGCATGGAGCTTGCCCTTCTCCAGACTTGCCATAAGCTTTGTGATGCCATCATTCATTTGTTGGAACTGATTCTGCTGCGTTTGTTGTTGCTGCTGAAGTTGTTGCATCTGTTGGAACTGAGCTTACTGCTGTTGTTGAAGTTGTTGATTTTGGTTTTGCTGCAGCTGCATGAACTGTTGGAGTGTGTCGCTGAGTGTCTGAAAATGTGGATCTGCTCCAGACTCCTCCTTCTTTCTCTGATTTCCACCTTGGTAGTTGTTTTGAGATGGTGGCCTGTTTGGTTGAGAAGCTTGTGGCTTGTTTTGCCAACTGAGATTGGGGTGGTTGCGCCAATTGGAACTGTATGCATTCGGGTTGAATCCTTGACCTGCATAAGAATTTGAAATGTTATTTACCTGGCTAGGATCCTTGAGCACATCTTTAAGTGTTGGAATGGTTGGACACCCCGATCTATTGTGCTCCAGACTGTCGCAAAAAGCACACTTCTCTTCAATAGTCACCGCCTTCACTCCCTTCATCTCTAGGTTCTGGAGCTTCCTAGTGATGAGTGCTTCCATCTTTGCTTATAACGCCTCCTCGGGTTTCAATGTAAAATGGCCTCCACGGGATGAAGATTGAGGCTGGTCTATCCGATCGTAGTCAGGAGTTGCTTCCCAGGTCTGTGCACTCTCAGTGATGGACTCCAAGTAATCCCATGCCTTAGCTGGCTTTTTGTCGAAGAACTCTCCGTTGCACATCATCTCTACAAATTGCTTCATAGAAGGGGGAAGCCCATCGTAGAAGAAGCCGATGAGGCGGTACTCATCGAATCCATGGTGGGAGCATGCAAGTAGCAAGTCTTTGAACCGCTCCCAAGCCGCATCAAATGATTCATTTCCTTTCTACGAGAAGTTCACAATTTGTTTCTTTAGCCCCTGAGTCCTGTGTAAAGGAAAAAACTTTTTTAGAAACTCTGCTTGTAAATTTACCCAAGAAGTAATAGAGTGCGAAGGTAAAGCGTTAAGCCAATTCGTTGCTTTATCCTTAAGGCTAAAAAAGAAAACAGCCTAAGTGAAAATGGAAAAAGTTTAAGGTATATAGTTTCATTGCTCGTTTTTCCATCTACACAGGTTAAGCAAACATCCTCAAATTCCTTTATATGTAAATATGGGTTCTCCCTCTCCATACCGTGATAGGTAGGGAGAAGTTGAACCATTCCTGGTTTAAGACTAAAGGAATTGGCATCGGCTGGAAGCACGATGCATGAGCCAGAAGCAGACCTAGTAGGTCTAAGCACATCTCTTAGTGACCTATCTCAATGGTCGTCATTGTCATTTCCACTGGTGTCATTTGTGTTGTGTGCCATATTTACGTGTCGAACTAATCTATGTGTCCTAGGGGTTCTAAACCACTTAAACAAATAAAAACAGAAAAGAAGATATTTTTGTTGTTTTTGTTTTATCTCAAGCTAATTTTTATGGGTTTTGAAAATATTTAAAACGAAATTAAAGCAAACAAACAAAACAAAACAAAAAAGAAAAAAAATTCCAAAAAAAGAATGGATATACAAAGTTTTTATACACAAAAGAGTGGAACGATCTCACCGAATTTTCCAAGTTAATTGGAAACCGTAAAATATGTAGACCGTTGTTCCCGGCAACGGCGCCAAAAACTTGACTGGTCCAAAAAGATGAACGGATAGTCCCAAGTATAGGACGTCGGTCAAGTAGTAAAATCTGGTGAGTCCAGAATCGTATTCCTCAGGGACAAAGAAACCTGCAAATTTCACAGTTTAGAATTAAGCTAGAAAGTTATTTGATGAGAGATGAACCACCCTTCGAAGGCGATTTTGGATTTGGATTTAGCGTGAGGTAAAAGTCATTTTAAGAAATTACGAAAGTTGAAAACGTGAACGTGAAAATACAATTTATAAAAAGCGTGTGTGTGTTGTGTTTCCGTTAGTGTTATAGTAGGTTATGCTATTCATTCTCCATAGTTTCTCAATCCCGCATTCATGCCAAGGTATGGGGATCGGAAGATAAAGCTTTAAAAATGATGATTTTTCGATTAAAAAGATAGCGTAAAAACAAGCGATTTCTTTGAATAATAAATTATAAAAGATGAACCGCGCGGTTCATCACCCTCCTTGGGCTCCTCTACGGATTGATGCACTTAGACAATGCCTCGCGGCACGTCATCCTAAGAAGATTCCTCTACGGATTGTGCGTATTTGAAAAAGTAAAGAAATCGGCGTTTTAAACGGTTTTGATTTTTGCACAATATATGGAGATATGAAAGCAATACCCTAGCAACACTAACTTCCACACAACACACCCACAATACTTTAGCCAAGCATGGTAACAAAAACAGCAAGTTTCATTAAAAGAAACATAAGTTTAATACAAACCGTAATACAAAATTAATACAAACGGGTAAAGAAATGGAGTTTTTCACCACTTTTCAAGCCCAAACACCCATAAAACTCTTCCTGATCTGAGCAAACTCCTATGGAATGGATAGGAGAACTCCTTAGCTTCGCAATGAAACGAAAATCACTCAATTTGGAGTTGTGTAGAAAAAGTTATGCCCAAAACAAGGTTTTTATAGGCAAACGGGTCTGCGGGTGTTCTTCAGCATTGGCGGGCGCAGCCCGCGTGGTCAAATCCGGGCTGTGGGTCTTCTTCAACCTTGGCGGGTGCCAGGCCCGCCTATTTATTGAAGGCGGTCGGTCAATGGAGGCGGGCTCCGCCCGCATGGGAAACGCTGGGCGGGCGCCCGCAAAGTCAACATCGGGCCCTGCCCGCAATAAATAGGGGCGGGCGCCCAGTGGGGGCGGGCGCCACTGGGCGCCTGCAAAAAATTCCCGCCCGTTCACAGGCGGGCGTTTTCACACCCGCCCGCGAACGGGTGGGTGCTGACGCCGCCTGGCGTCAGCAATTGCTGACGTCAGGCTGGCGTCAGCACTTTACTGTTCAGTATTTTTTTTCACTGCCTTTACAAACACGTTTACTAGGCCTTTTAATTCGCAGAAATTTGCCCCGATCTCCAAAAAATGTGGAAAAATAGCCGTTGGATTCGGAAAATTGCCAGCTTCTCCTGAAAAATAAAATTGAGACAAAATTAGGCCAGAAAATTGCATTTTGCGTATAAACAAGCGAAATACTCTATTATTAAATGATATTAGAAAAACACACTTATTAGAGATAAATTATATTTTACATATACGCAAAATACGGTCTAAATGAAGGGTAAAAATGTAATATTCTCTCAGAATCATAGCTCCACATGGTCATGTCAGAAAGTTCACACGACCGTGTGGAGTCTCATAGTCTAAGGTGAACACAGCATAACAACACGGTCGTTTCATGTTTGACTCGATGTGTGGTTTGAATGGAGCTCGATTTACTTGCTCTGCGTCTAAGTCGATGCAGTTAAGAGATTCAGGGGTCAACATGACCATGTCGAAGTTCGACACGACTGTGTGGAGTGAAAAATAATAACATGGTTGTTCTACGATCGTGTGACCCATCTGATGATCTAACAACCTCCACACGGCCATGCCTAGGCCGTGTGGTGATTACATGACTTCCACACGACCACGACTCGGCCGTGTGGTGTCTTCCTGCTGCTAAATTTTCGACAGCAATGCAAATTAAACCCTACGATTCTAAACTAATCCTAACTAATTCAGTTAGGATCCTACCTGAACTGTCCTCCAAATGTTATGGGGCCCTTCTTCTCCTTGAAGATCCTTTGAAATATAGCTTCTTCTTCCTCCTAGAGTTAATGTTTGTGTGTGGTTTTGGCTTGAGGTAATGGCAGCAAGGGAAGGGGTTGGTGAGCTGATGCGTGAGTTAGAGGAAGAAGTAGAGAGAGTACTTCTAATTTTCCTATCTTTTCATCTTATTTTCTCCTTAATTTTTTGCCCTTTTAACTCTCCTTCTCATCCTAATCACCCTTCTCCCTCTCTCTTTCAATGCCAAGTGTCCTAGATTAGGTGGGGATTAATAAGGTTAAGACACCTCAAAGGTGGAGGTGTCTTAGTGGGATAAATTTAGAATTTAAATTTTTTTAAAAATAGTTATACTCATTTGTTAAGGCCAAAATTGGCAGCAACAGTATTTGGACTAGCGTGTACTCCTTTTGATGAAGCGGATCCTCGTCAACTAGTATAGTGGGACCCTCAATTGGTAGAACCTAAGTCGTTAGTGGTTAAGACGAATATACGGTGTTCGTTCGACCCTTTGAATGGATCAAGCCTCGAACGATGACTGGTGAGAATGGTTGTACGACCCTCCTGTTGGGTTGAGCTTCAATCTCCTGCACCATAAATGAACGTCAGGGGGGTCGGATCTGGGTTCTGACCCAAATCTCATCCGATACTTAAGTTAGATTGGGAACATAAGAAAGGCTTAGGGCTGTCGAGATCGACCCGTGGAGGTTCACCTTGAGTCAATCACCGTAAACTATTTGGTGGAAGAAATATGTATATGGAAGAGTAAGATTATTAGCACTCTCGTACCTTGAGAGTCGGAACCTTTCTTACGTTGTCTTTTCATCCATTTATAGCAGAAAATGTCTAACGATAGTGTATAACGGCTCCTCATTGATTGTGACGAGATCTTCTCCGGGATTGCAGATAATGGCTGCCCATTTATTCAGTCTCCATTAACCACACCCTAGAAATTAGCGGAACACCAATGGTTGAATGAGCTGTTCTGTCGATGGATATTAAATCGCCTCCACTAACGGTTTTCGAATTATTGGACCAAGGCTCGAGTCTTCTAAATGGGCTTTGATATGATCATATTTTACACTTTATTTCTGCATTTTTCCTTGCCACGACGATTGCTCATATCGCCAATTTAACGCTTAAATGATGATTTCACGATGAATTTCACTATTTCTATGTTTCGTTGGATTTTCAGGAAATATGGAGCAATCGGAAGCAATTTGGAGCTAAGAGCACATACACACGTGCCAGAGCGTCAACGACAACGATATCGAAGAGCTCACGGTGATTGAAGATGAGAAGAAGTGAAAGGAAGACGAGAGAAAGAGGAAGGAAGCAAGAAGAAGGAGAAAACGATGAAATATCAGCGTAGTCGGCCGAGTGACACAGCTCACTCGACCGAGTGAGGCTAATATAGCTCCAATCTAGCCAAAGAAGTTCAGCAATGTACTCGGCCGTGTGGAATTTCCACTCGACCGAGTGAGAAGTACACTCAATCGAGTGGAGAGAGGAAAAACAACTGGCAGCTTACTGTTTTCTGGAGGAGTTTGCAGAAGATCCCACTCGACCGAGTGGGCTGACCACTCGACCGAGTGGCCCGAAGATGATAGAAAGCTGTTTTCGACGATTTCTCTGCAGAATTACCACTAGGCCGAGTGACTTAACTCACTCGGCCGGGTGCGCCGACGGCCCAGGTTCAGAAATTAGGGTTTGCTTCCTCCTATGGGATTTTTGTCAGCTTTTTCTGGACTTTTTAAGAGAGTATAAATAGCTAGTTTTGATAGCCATAAAAGAGGAGAGACGTGACGGCTAGAGTTCTTAGGAGAAGTTTTGTTTCAACTTGTTTTTGCTTAAGGATTGAAGTGCAAGGATCTTAATTCTTTTGTTATTTGAAGCCTTGAACATTATTGGTTTGTTTAAACTCTTACTATTTCTATTTTTTATGATAAATTTCTGTTTATATCTATCTTTTGTGATGAATTCTATTGCATATCCTAATTATATTGTTTCAATTATGATGAATTGTGATTAGTCTCTTTGCTCTAGGGCAAAGGGATGAACCCTATGGATTAAAAGTTTGATATGTAAAATCTATTGAAAACCCATGTTGCTAAACATGTTAAAGGGTTAGATTATGATTGATTTACTACGAATAGCTAGGAATTTCTATTGGATCTTGAGAGCTCGAGAAAGAATCTTGATATATAGGTAGCCCTAGATATTCGATTTAGATCTATAATCGAGATACCTTAGAATTGGTACGCGAGAGCGACCAAAGCTAGCATCTTTATTATATTTCTTTAATTATATTTGTTTGTACGACGGTAAAACAAATACGAACTATCATGATCTAAATTCGAACTCACGTTGCACGCGAGCAAACTTGAGTTGGAGTAGAATTATATTGTCGATCTTAATGCTAGTGGTTTGAACTAGGTTTGCAAGAGAGCGAGGCTCTAGTTTAGATTACTATAGACTTGCATAGTGCGAGAGCGCGTGTTGGTTCACAACATAGTTGCGACAATTTCACCCTAAACCAAGAGTAGTGATACGGAAGAATATAATTTCACATTGATGCTTAAAATATATAGTGTGGATTCCCTAGCACTAGGCAATTTTATTAATTGAATTCATAAATGATATTTTATACGCTTGTAATACTAAACATTCCTGAATCATTATTCCATCTCCACTGAATAATAAATATAATAAACTAGAGCCTGTTATTCATAATTATATTCCTCGATCATTTTTACCCTAGATTAGAGAGCTTGTTTTTTTCCTTAGTTTTAATTCTTGTTTAGTTTTAGAGAGAGTTTTTTATAGCCGTCGCAATTTTGCAGAAGACAAAGATTGGATTTTTATATATTGCTTTTGCTTGGAATCTTGCGATCTTAATTCTCTACGATTGTCTTTCGATTTACGACGTTTTGGTAACGATTTCTAATCTTCTATTGCTTACTTTAATGTCTTCTATTGCGATGATGATCTCTCTTTTTTTTATTGAATTCTCCATTGTTATTCCTATGATCCATGACTAGTCTTATATAGGGCTAATGGAGTAGCCCTAGGACCTTAGAATTTAGATGTAAAGTTAGGATTTTTATGTTGTCTTGGTATAAAAGGGATGTGTTTTGGTTGATCCAGCCAAGTTTGTAGGAGATTCCATATAGGGTTCGTGACCATGATAGTGGCGCGTACCTCTTGGACGGATATCCTATGGACTTAATTAAGTATGTTAGTGAGTCCAATTAGGGTTCGTGACCACGATAGTGGCATGCACTTTGATGGGAATTACCGACATCTTATGTTACTAATTGATGACTATGATAGTAGCGTCAATGAGCACCACCAAATCACAGATCGAAGCTCTATCCTCGATAGTGTCATGAGTTGAGAATGAGAATAATTATTGATCGTAATGCATGAATCACGTGTGAGGCCATCCACGATGGTGGAGCTAAGCACGGGATACGTTAGACAAGTGGCATGACGATAATTGGCCATGAGTTCTACATTTTAGATGCGACAATCTCTCCCTAATAAAGCCAATTCAATGTAAGAATTCTAACCTAGCATTGACATCCGACGATCCTAGTGGTGACTCCTATTGCCCTAGTCTCTTTATATTGTTGATAACCTTGTTAGGAGATAATCGTGACAACCATCTTTGAATACGCCTGCTGACATTTTTTGAGATTTAGAAAATACCCAAGACTATATAAGTATCACCTCCCTGTGGGATCGATATCTTTCAATATTACAAAGCTCTAACACGTGCACTTGCGGTAGTTTCCAGGTGTAAATCCGGAGCGCATCAACGTTCAGTAGCAAAGGGTTGGTTCCTTTGTCTTATGGCAGACGACCGTCAATAGTCGTTCAGTGGCAAGGGGGTTGGCCCCTTGGCTTATGGCCAATGGCTAAACGAGGGTCGTTTGGTTGCATGGGGCATGGCCCCTTCGACTTATGGCCGACAACGATAATGGTGGGTTGTTCAATGGTATGGGGTTTGCTCTGGGCTTACAGTTGGCAAAAGTCGATAGTCATTCATTGGAAAGTGGGTTGGCCCCTTGGCATACAGTTGATGACTGAATGAGGGTCGTTTGGTTGCGAGGGGCATGGCCCCATCAACTTACGGCCGACGACGATAATGTTGGGTCGTTCAGTGGTAAGGGGGTTGGCCCTTGGCTTACAGTTGACGACAGTCGATAGTTGTTCAGTGGTAAGGGGTTGGCCACTTGGCTTATGGCTGACGACTGAACGAGGGTCATTCGGTTGCAAGGGGCATGGCCCCTTCAACTTACGGTCGACGACGATAATGGTGGGTCATCCAGTGGTAATGGGGTTGGCATTTGGCTTACGACTGACGACAGTAGATCTTCGTTCAATGGCAAGGGGGTTGGCCCATTGGCTTACGGCTGATGACTGAATGAGGTTCATTCTGTTGCGAGGGGCGTGGCCCCTTCGACTTACGTCCAACGACGATAATTGAACTTCTTTAGACAAAGGATTGCCAATCTCGTATTCATGTCACATTCATTAGCTCAAAAAATACAAAGGTAAATAATGACCAGTACAATTTGTCGTCTTTTACAGGAACGATCATTGATAGTACTTTCTTAAGTGCTCAGCATTCCAAGGATGAGGTAGCTCCATATCTTCCATCGTGGAAAGTCGATAGGTGACATGGCCAAGTACATCAATCACCTTGTCAGGGGCCTCTCATTTTACTGCGAGCTTTCCTTGTTTAATAATCTCGGGGGAGAAGATTGACTTTTTCAACACGAGATTGCCTATACGGAAGCCGCGCTCTCGAACATTGGAGTTGAAGTAGCGGGCCATGCATCCCTTCTGCTCGACAAGGGTCATCAGAGCATGTTCATGAACCTCGTCGAACAACTACAGGTTGAGTTCGAGTCCCTCTGAATTTCTTTCTTCATCGAAATATTGGAGGCGAAGAGTCTGCTCGTTGACTTCGACGGGAACAACCACTTCACAACCATAAGCAAGCATGAATGTGGTCTCTCTCGTCGAGGCTTTATGAGTTGTCCTGTATGACCATAGGATGCCAGGGATTTCCTCTGGCCATGTTCCCTTTAGTCTTTCTATCCTCTTCTGCAGGGGCTCAAGAATGCACTTGTTAGCTGCCATTGCCAATCCATTGGACTGGGGATGGGCAACAGAAGCGAAGTGTAGCTTGATCTTCAACTTGAAACAGAAGTCATTGAAACCGTCACTCTCGAATTGCATCCCATTGTCAGTTACGATAGAACGCGGGATGCCAAATCAACAGACAATTGATTTCCAAACGAAGCTCCTGACTTCCTTCCAAGTGATTGGGGCAAGGGGCTCTGCTTTGATCTACTTGGTGAAGTAGTCGATCACCACGATCAGGAACTTCCGTTGTCCACTTGCTGGTGTAAATGGACCAAGGATATCTAATCTCCATTTTACAAAAGGAATGGGACTGATAATGGGGATTAGATCTGTTGGAGGGGCTGAGTTGTTCTTCGTGAATTTTTGACAGGTAGAGCACTTCTGCACATACTCGATTGCCTCCTTAAACATGGTTGGCCAGAAGTAGACTTGCCTCAGGGCTTTCAAGGCTAAGGCCTTTCCTCCCCAATGGTTCCCACAATCTCCTTCATGTATTTCCTAGATCACATAGAGAGCTTCTTGCAGGGATAAGCATGTGAGGTAATGAAATACGTCATATCTGGTCCATCGCCGCTTGTACAATGAACCCTCGAGCAAAACAAATTGATACGACCTTCGTTCCAACTTTCGAGCCTCCTCGGGGTCGTCTGGCTTCTCCCTAGTATTGAGGTACTTGATTATGGGGTCCATCCAGGTGGCTCCTTGGTCGATACTCAGCAGCTCCTGCTCAAGTACACTTGGGTGGCAGAGATTCTGTAGGTACACCGTTCAACCCAGTCCTGCAGGTGAGGATGAGGCAAGCTTTGATATGGCGTTGGCTCGATGGTTCCTCGATCACGGTACATGATGGATCTCCACTTGTCTGAACTTGACTAGCTCCGCTTTGGCAATCTGCATGTAGCTTTGCATTGTCTCTTCATGAGCTTTGTAGCTTCCATTCAGCTTGTGGACTATCAGGTTGGAATCGATGTGGAGGTGAACCACCTTTTCCCCGAATGCTCAAGCCAACCTGAGTCTGTTAATGGCAGCTTCATACTCTACCCCATTGTTCGTGATTTGGAATTCGAACCGAAGAGTGTATTCGAGTATATTTCCGTCTGGTGTTTGGAAAATTATACCCGCTCTGCTTCCAGTTCGAGTTGCTGAGCCATTGACTTGCACGATCCAAGTCCCTTCATCTCCACATGTGACAACTGGAGAATTGAGACCCGTCGAGGAATAAAGGGAAAGGTTGATCTGTAAGTTAGCAACATGTACCTCTTCGGGTGGGTCGTCGTCACAAGTGAGTTCGACAATGAAATCAGCTAAGGCTTGTCATTTTATGGCAGTCCTTGGTTTATATTGGATGTCGAACTTGCTCAATTTGACTCCCCATTTTGTCATCCTCTGGGATCAATCAAGCTTCTTCAGAGTTTGCTCCAAATGGGTGTCAGTAAGGACTTGAATGGTATGCGCCTGGAAATAGGGTCGTAGCCTTCTTGCAGACTGGACCAAAGCAAATGCCAGCTTTTCTATTCTGGAATAGTTAACTTCAGCTCCACGGAGGACCTGGCTGACATAGTAGATGGGTCGTTGCATACTTGAGTCCTCCTTGATGTGGGCAAAACTTATTGCCTCCTTGGTGGCGACGAGATAGAAGATTAATTGGTCACCCTCACCAGGCTTGGTTAAGAGTGGTGGACTGCAGAGATACTCCTTCAACTCTGAGAAGGCCCTCCTATAGTCAGCATCCCACTCGATGATTGTTTTGTCGTTTGCAGTGGACGTTATAGTCTTCCTTAGCACTTTGAACAAATGTAATGATCTCTCAGCCGATTTTGAAAGAAATCGACCCAGAGCCGCTATCCTTCCATTCAGCCTCTGAAGGTCCCTGATGGTAGTAGGCTCTCTCATTGCTACGACTACCGCAATTTTGTTAGTGTTAGCTTCAATTCCTCTATTTGTCAGCATGAATTCAAGGAACTTCCCAGATCGAACCCCAAATGTACACTTTGCGTGGTTCAATCGAAGATTGAAGCGACGAATTTACGCGAATGTCTCACGAAGATCTGCAATATGATCCGTCGGTTGCCTCGATTTGACCATTATATCTTCAATATAGACCTCCAAGTTTCACCCAATTTGAGCCTTGAAGACCTTATCCATCATATGTTGATACGTTGCTCCTGCATTTTTCAAACCAAAAGGCATCTTTTTATAACAAAAAAATACCTCGATCGGTGATGAAGGATGTCTTTTCTTCGTCTTCAGGCACCATTTAGATTTGGTTGTAGCTTGAAAAACATCCATGAAGCTCAAGAGCTCATAGCTGGAGGTGTTGTCGACAAGATGGTCGATTCGAGGAAGGGGATAGCTATCTTTTGGACAGGATTTGTTGAGATTGGTGAAGTCGACACACATCTGCCATTTATCATTCGTCTTCTTCACCATCACAACATTAGAGATCCATTCTGGATACTGGACTTCTCGAATGAACCCTGCTGCTAGAAGTCATTCCACTTCTTCGGCGTCAGCTTTCATCTTATCGCCCCCGATATTTCTCTTCTTCTGTCTCACAGGCTTGGAATTTGAGTCGACTTCCAGCTTGTGGGAGATCACCCGAGGGTCAATGCCAGGCATATCCTTGGGTGACCAGGCAAAAACGTCAGCGTTCTATCTTAGGAGAGTAATTAACGGTTCCCTTAGGTCAAGAGAAAGCATTGACCCAATGGAGATGTTCTTCCCTTCTCATTTGAGGATCTGAACATTCATCATCTCTTCGACTGATAGGGGTCATCGCTCGTCATGTTTCTCCTTGTTGCTCAGATCATCTGGATTTGCTTGCTCCACCCTTCTCAACGAGGTAGAGAGAAGATAGCATGATCGGGCCTACATCTGGTTCCCTTTCACCATCCCAACCCCTTAGGAGTTTGGAATTTAATCATCTGGTGGAAAGTTAAGACCACCACCTCTACTGCGTTGAGTAGTGGTTTGCCGATAATCCCGCTGTAAGCAGAATTGATCTTCACCACGATAAAATTGGTCAGGCGGGTAACCTGTCGTGGGGGCATTTCAAGGGTCACCGGTAGTGTGGTGATGCCTGCTACAGAAGCTGAATGTCCGGTGAAACCCACAAGGGGTCCAGGACATTCCCTCATCTCGGACGAAGCCAATTGCATCTTCTCCAGCGTGGTGAAGAAGAGTACATCACACAAACTCCCGGTGTCGATGAGTAATCTCCTCACCGCCACCATGTCAATGACGGAACTGATGACAACAGCATCATCGTGCGGCAGCTCCACACACGCCAAATCTTCATCAGGGAAAGATATTGGAGGTGTAGATTCTCTTGGACGCTTCTTCCCCACCACGATAGTCATCAAACTCCGAGCATAAGAACTTTGGAGGGAGGTTGGTACTTCTGGGTTGGGCGGACCTCCTAGTTTTATGTCAATGACTCTAGTATTAGGAGATGCCATGTTGTTATCTTCATGTGTAGCTGGGTGAGTCGACATTATCAAACTGGATGAATGACTGGGATGTCGACTCGGATTTTCCTATAGACGGCGCCAACTCTTAAGGCCAAAATTGGTTGCAACAATATTTGGGCTGGTGTGGACTCCACTTGATAAAGCAGATCCTCGTCAGCTGGTATAATGGGACCCTCGGTTGGTAGAACCTGGGTCGTTAGTGGTTAAGACGAATATTCGATGTTCGTTCGACCCTTTGAATGGATCAAGCCTCAAATGATGACTGGTGAGAATGGTTGAACGACCCTTCTGTTGGGTCGAGCTTCAATCTCCTGCACCACAAAGGAACGTCAGGGGGATTAGATTCGGGTTCCGACAAAAATCTCCTCCGATGCTTAAGTTAGATTGAGAACTTAAGAAAGGCTTGGGGTTGTCAAGATTGACTCGCGGGGGTTCGCCTCGAGTCAGTCTCCACAAGCTATTTGGAGAAAGAAATATGTATGTTGAAGAATAAGAGTATTAGCACTCTCGTATTTTGAGAGTCTAAAACTTTCTTACGTTGTCTTTTCATCCATTTATAGCTGAAGATGTCTGCTGATAGTGTATAACGGATCCTCATTGATTGTGACGAGATCTTCTCCGGGATTGCAGATAACGACTATCCATTTACTCGGTCTTCATTAACCACACCCTTGAAATTAGCGGAACTCCAACGGTCGACTTAGCTGTTCTGTCGATGGATATTAAATCGCCCCCGCTAACGGGTTTCAGGTTATTGGGCCAAGGCTCGATACTTCTAAATGGGCTTCATAGTAATCGCTTCTTGCTTCGTGGGCCGAACACATGTATTAACATCATTAATACACTCAATACATCCCTCCATACTAATATTTCCTCACATATACTTCATTTAAAAATTATTAAAAATAGTTTTATCCTGACAAAAATTACGGAAAATTATAGAAACACTCAAGAATTTTATACGTACACTCTCCAAAATACGTACTTATACACATACAACAACATTAGGGTTATTACAAGAGTCATTGGCAACTATAATAAACTCAGGGACGGAGCCAGGTAAGGGCCAGGGGGGCACGTGCCCCCCTGAAAAATCGAGGAAAAAAAAATATACGTGTACCCTTGTATTAAAATTTTTAATATGACAATCATATTAAGAATAACGTTCACATTATAACAGAACTAGCATGCTAGCTCGGTGGTAGACCGCGTGAATGTTAGGGTTGTCAACTTGGGTTCAAATCCCAGTCCATGCAATGGTTAATTTGAATGTTTACTTTTTATTTTTTTCCCTTAGTGAGGGAATTATCATGGCAACATAGTATTTACATATAAATTTCAAAGAAAAACATCAACAACAAGCTGGCTTGGTGGTAGGACTGCGTGAATCCTATGTTGGCAACCTGTGTTCAAATCTCGGACGTAGCAATTCTTAAATTTTTTCAACCTCTTAAACATATTTATACCCTTATATTAAGGGAATTATCATGGTTATTTATATTTTCAAAGGCTTTTTCCCCTTAGGTTTTGCAAAGGCACCGCGGTTATTTTTTCACGGGTTTTGCAAAGGAACGAGTGGTTCGTCATTGGATTTCACATCAGCCATTATGATTTGACAAAATGATTTGCTTTATAATGACTTCTTTTTTGCTCGCTTAAAATACGCAATTTGTATTTTTGCCTCTTTAAAATACAAAACAGGGATGCGTTCTAAGAATCTCAACTTGTTAGCTAGTTATCATTGTTATTTGGCATTGTCCTCAGAATCTCAAGGTATATAAATTTTTACCTCCTTAAAGACATGTATTTTTTTCCTTGGTTTTGCAAAGGAACAGTTGTTTGTCAACACTTTTGATCTATCCTTGGGTTTCGCATCAGCCATCAGGCAAACAGGTCGGCGATCTCAAGGTAGTTATTTTTTTATAGTACTTTCGAGGTAGTTATAGCATAAATAGCATTATGCGAATTTCTTTAACTTATAGTATGTTAGTTTTTTCGAAATTTATGTGACTCTTTTTCCAAAAAACTTGTTTCGTCTAAGGAAATTGTGCCCCCTCTGAATTCAATTCCTGAATCCGTCGCTGAATAAACTGATCATAAAAAAAAGGACTAATAGGCCACAACACAACACTTGGAACAATGTCTGGCTCTTGATTACAAAGGAAATCTCGGAACAGTGTCTCGCCTCGTGCAACTACATACTGGTGTGCATGCGTTGCTTCGCGCATAATCTGTCAGGAGCTCCCCACGTGGTCCCATGCACTGTGCATGTGCTGAATGTGCAAAGGCCATGGCCGCGTGTTGGGCCACACTGTTCACTGTAAAAATCCCTAAACATCTCTATGTTGGGCCGAGCACTATTCACCCTCTCGACTTCAAAAACTTGAAGTCTTGGGCTTCGAAAAATCTTCAAAAAATGATAAATCCAAGGTTGGTCAGGGTTATTTTGGGTGCATTGTATCATGCATTTCAACAAGTTCTGTTTATAAATCAATGCGTCGTTTACGATCCGAATTGATATAATAAATACCATGCCCTTCATACATTGTTTTCATCCAACGAAAATCATAGTCGTTGGACTACTTCACAAACTGTCATGATCAAAACAATGAGCTGCTCAGTTTCCATGCCCATTGTGCAAGGCAGTGTACGCCACCGATCCCGACCGCGGCCCCGGCGCCCGAGCAACGTCCACCGCCACATCATCCCCAGTCCCCCCATGACCACCAATCTGACACGACACAAAATTCACAGACGGGCAGTGCCTCGGCTTCGCGAAGAAGCACGCGCACTCCTCCGGCGATCTCTGGCCCCGCAACCCCGCGATGCAGTTGTTCCGAACATCCACCACCCCTTTCTCTATCAGCTCCCAGCAGCAGGACCCGACCGACGTAAAATAGTTCCCCGACAAGGACAGATTCAGCAGCTTCCCGTCCTTTGCCAGCTGGCACACGGCGTCCGGCACCGTCCCGTACAGCAAATTCCCCGCCAGATTCAGCTGCTCCACCTTCCGCAGGCACCCGAACGACAACGGTATCGGGCCGGTGATCCTGTTGAAGCCCGCGTCGAACACCGTCGCCTTTCGGAGCAGCCCGATCTCGTACGGCAGGCATCCCGACAGCTGGTTGTTCAGAAACAGGACCTCGATGAGGGTGTTCGACGTATTGCATATCGAGGCGGGTATCGGGCCGGTGAACCGGTTGTTGGCGAGGGTCAGGTAGGAGACCGGCGAGGAGCCGAGACTGGCTGGCAGGTTTTGGGAGAAGCCGTTGTTGTTCAGAAAGAGGACGGCGACGTCGAGCAAGAAAATGCCGCCCAGGACCGAGCCGGAGAAAAAGTTGAAGCGAATGTCAAGAAATATGAGCTGCTTCAAGGGGAGGAGAGTCGTGGGAAAAGGGCCCGTGAGCTTGTTGTTGCTGAGGTCGAGCTCGTAGAGAAACGTGGAGTTTCTCAAGTCAGGGACCGAGCCGGCGAAATTGTTGGAGTTTGCGTGGAAGAGGGCCAGATCGGGTAGCTGGTCGACGAACCCGGAGATCGTCGGGGCGCAGAGACTGAGCCCGTTGAAGTCGACGGACGCGATCGTCGGAGTGTCTTTGAGCCCCGGCGGCGTCTCGCAGAAGAAGCCGCGGTAATTGCACGGGCGGTATCCGACCCAGGTGTCCGTCACGTGTTTTGGGTCGCAGGTGATTGTTCTCTTGAAGCGCTGGATGACATTGTATGCGTTGTATTGCTTGAGGTTAGGGAAGTCGCAGGGTTGCGGTTCGGACGGCGGCGACGGGGCGGGTTCGGCCCCGCCACCACCGATGCCGATGCCGATGCCGATGCCGATTCCGATGCCGATATCGACGGATTGTTGGTGGGTGAGGAGAGGGAAAAGGGAGGAGAAGGCGATGATGAACTTGAGGAAGTGAGAAGCGAGGCGGTGGTGGTGGATGAGCATTTTGGAATCTTGAATTTGAGAAGTGAGGTAGAGAGAGCATAGAGATAATATAGGCGCAGCGTGGGGGCCAAGAGTCACAAGTGGGAAAATGACGGGAACAAAATTGTCCCCTTGTTAGTGTGCGTAGTTGTTCACAAGAGCATTTAGAATAAATAAGGGACGAGATTATGGATGAACGCATGATTGCTTGAGTGAGTGTATGCGCTTGAAAAGTTCGATTTTTGGGAATATTCAGTAAACAAAATCATGCTCAAAAATTCGATTTCGGGGAGAGACCCACAATCCCATATTGGTGAACTATCTAGAGTTACTTCAGATATCACCGACCTAATCCTCCTCGCGAAACCTATAAATAGATGGACAGTCGATGTCTTTAGGTATAAGAAATCTGCCCCTAAACTCTAGTCACCTCAACTTCTTGAGTTTCATTTGAGCATCTAAGGGTTTTAGGTCGGAAGCTAGGCTTCAGCCGAAGCCTAAAAATCCCTTTCTCCTCCATCCTCCGGTGATTAAGTCGGCCCTTCAAGTTTCACTATTCAGAAATCTCATTGTGTGATGTGGATGTTAAAACTGTGCTGCAACACCCTTAACTTCGTGGCAAGTTGATTAATAAATCTTAATCCAATGTAGCACAGAGTTATCTGATTATTAAAGCCAATGATCCAATACTGAACTTTGATTAGATCACTGGTGATATACCACTCAATAAGATGGTCCAGGGCATATTGTTGGCAAAGAGGCACGTTGAATAACCAAAATGCCTATTCATAAACTCTATATATAACCTCCTATTTGGGTGGAGCTGAGTTCATTCTCATTCTCATACACACTCGCTTAATTTCATTTATATTATATCACATCTCTCATGTCCTAAATTGAGTTTCGGAGCATCAAAAGCTGGAGCATCTAAATAAGTCCTAGAAAAAACTTAACTTAGATAGAAGGCCTGTTCATAAACTCTATATATAACCTCCTATTTGGGTAGAGCTGAGTTCATTCTCATTCTCATATACACTCGCTTAATTTCATTTATATTATATCACATCTCTCGTGTACTAAATTGAGTATCGGAGCATCTAAAGCTGGTGCTTCTAGTCTAGGTTAAACTTACTAATTGTTAAGGTCAAAAATGACCGAGACAGTTGTCAAGCTGACATGGGCCCTTTACACTGGGTTGGAGCCTCGTCAGCGGGTGAAGTGGGAGCCTAGGTTGGAAGAACCTGGGTCGAGTTATGGAGGTAGCTGACGATGTGGTACTCGATCGACCATCGATCAGCTAGTATACATCGATCGTTCGAGGTTGGGAAGCTGGAGGACGACACTAGTGGGAGATGGAGATTCGTCGCTCTACACCACAGAGACGCGTTAGGGGGGTCGGATCTGGGTTTCGACCCAAATATCCTCCGATGCTTAAGTTAGTATGAGAACTTAAGGAAGAAAGGGAGCTTGGTGCAGCTGACATCGACCCACAGAGGTTCGTCTCAGATCTGACGCCGCAAGATCTAAAGTGTAAGAAATATCAGCTGAGAAAGTAGAGTTCTATGTCTTAGACCTCGTACCTTGAATTGGAAACCTCTTTACCTTTGTCATTCTGTCTATTTATAGGTTGTTCCTCTTTGATTGTATGTAACCGTCCCTCATTGATTCGGGCACGATCTCCTCCAGAATTCGAGATAACTGCTACCAATTTATTCGACCCCATTAACATCCCCCTGAATAGTAGCGTAAGCCTAATGGTGGAACGACCCGTTTGTCCGACTCGGCAACACCCCGCTTTGAGCGACGGGTATCGTGTTGCAGGTGTCAAATGGGTCGGGTACGTGGATACTTCCAGCAGGATCTGTACCCGTGCACTAACAATGGCCCCCATTATTTGTGCCTCAGAGACTGCGCTGATTGAGACCGAATGACGTGTAATCTTCTTAAATGCGCACGGTTTTCAAAACATTTGATTTGATTTGTGCCGCCAAAACCCTTTCGTCTTTGAATTGATCTTCGCCATTTCTGGTCGCTGGCTTTGGACACGTGTCGTCCATCGATCGTTAGTCGGTTGAATTCATTTGTATAAAAAGAAAAGCAAGGAAGAAGAATGGTCTTTCTGCTTCGCCCTCTTCCTTGTTTCGAAAGCTTGCCTCCAGCATCGCCTTCCCAGAGATTGCTTGGTCTTCCTAAGGTATTTCCCCCTGACCGACTTTGATTCTCTTTAGATCCGTCAGGTATGTTAGCTCCAGTCATAATGAAGGAGCCGACCTACGAGGAGCTCTTGGCGCGCCTTCGGCACCCTCGATGCGAGGAAGTTTTTAGAAAGGGAAAATGAGTCTGGACTGAACCAAACCTTCCCATTCACCAGAGGGATCTGAGTTTGAAGGTTTTCAGAGTTATCTTAGAGATGGCCCCTAGGTTTTCCCCTGATCTGACTGTTGAGGTCTGCCGAGGTTGTTTCTGTCATCCTTTTAGGGTTAGAGTGCCTAATTCGGATGAGTGAGTGTGTTTTCCATGGAAGAGTGAGGCTGGGGTGTATCTTAAAGCTTTTCACCTAGGACACCGGTTTCCTCTTCATCCCTTCATTGTAGAGGTTCTGTGCTCTTCGGAGCTTTCCATTTGTAGACTCGCTCCCCAAGCTTTTCCCCCTTAGTTGGCTTCATAGTGCTTTGCGAGCTCGGTGGGGTTCGACCATCCCTTGGACTATTCAAGTATTTCTTCCGGATAATACCTGACCCTCTCCAAGTGTGGTACCATATCACTGCTTGACCGGGAGTGAGGCTTATAAATGACTTTCTGATTTCTGACCCTGGGTGGAAAGATACATTTGTGTTTGTTGTCCTTCCCGACCTGGGTCCGATGCTCAATAGTTGGAGTTCTCTGAATCCTGAGCTTGCGAAAGATTCTCGATTATCATCGGATGAGGTCAGACCCAGAAGAGGCTGAGGCAGTGAAGCTTCTTCTGGGTCGACTAAGACGAGAGAGCTCGACTCAGTATTTATTGGATGATCATGCATTGAAGACCCTTTTGTGGAGCCTGGGTAATGTATTTTGACTCTATGTCTTTATCTTCGCCACTCACGATAATTAATATCCGTTGTCTGCAGATATGACTAACGGAAACCGACGGAGTGGTGATTTTGGAATGGACCGAGTCTGGAGGGAGCAGCGAAAGAAGATGAGGAGCACCAAAAGGTCGAGTGTTCGTGCTGAAAGGTCGAGCGCCCGTGCTGAGGGGTCGAACTTTCGATCTCCTCTCCCAGTCAACCAAAGCTCTTCTTCCGAGGGAGGTGAGGTTAGGCAGATCTCAAGGTCTTCCTCCCGAGCCCCCTCAAGAGAGGCCTCGAGTCAGGTCTCTTAGGATGAGCTTTTCTTCCTTTGGTGTGCCACCTAGTCACGTGTCGTCTGTGAGGACGTCACTGCACTTCCACGATAAGTCCTCTATGCTGGTTCTTGGCTGAACCAAAGATTTCTCCACACATTCGCCAGCCCACTCTATCACATTTGCTGTGGAGGGTTTATCACTATTATTGCAATGATTCCTCGTGTTTCCTATAAGATCCCTGACGACATGCATCCTGTTCCAGGCCCCACTTCTCTTGACCTATTTATCCTCTCCAACATGCATATGATCAAATCCTTTTAGAAGGATAAGTGTTTTTGGCTTCATGGGCTCAACCAGACCCCATACACTAGGCTCTTGAACCTTGCACGTTTTGGAGCTGGGACATCCATTCAGTGGATTTTTTCACCTGATCCTGATCTCACCCAAGATGCTCAGGTATCACCTGCACAGCCTCAGCCTGACCCTGCCCAGCATCAGGCCCAGCCCCAGCCTATCCAGGATCCCGTTGTCCCACATGCTTCCACTTCTAACATCATCGTCACGCCCACCCTACGTCAGTTCCATAGGAGATCTCCCCAACATGACAAGGGTAGCAGCATCACTTCTCCTCCACCACTTTTCCATCTCGAGCGTTTCACTTATGTAGAGGATGAGCCTAGAGATTTCAAAGCATCCACCATAAACATCCTGACTGGATTCAGAGACACTCTTTCTGAGTTCAGATCCTCGGTAGAGAGCCTCATTGCAGTTTTCGTGACCCTCCAGTCACAGTTCGGCACCCTCTACCGATACCACCATACCCAGGGTCATTACCTTGCTGCTGAGCCTTATCTCCTACCCATTCCACACCCACCTCAGCCATCTTAGCATGTGGTCACTACCACCCCCACACCTCACATTTCTACCACCCCACCTCATATTCCTATGCCGCCACCATCTCCACATGCCCCACCATCATCACACCATGAGACTATGATCCCATCTATTCCCTCACCACATCCAGACCCCGTGGTTCCACACATTTCTTCACCACACCACGGATGTCGCAGACATTCCTTCTTCTAGAGCACCATCATCTCCTACTCCATCCACATATATTCCATCACCTCCTCTCGCTGATATTGCTCCACACACTTCCCCACCAGCTGAGGATGTCACAATCATCATTTCATCGTCTCCGAACGACTCATCACCATCCCCACATCCTCCATCATTCCACCCATCTGAGATAGTTCCATCCACTTCATCTCCACCTCCCATAGACACCACAGTTGCACCATCAGCTAAGCCATCCATTCCACCCACACCATCCACCCAGCCACCACCTGTCGGTGGCTCTGTGTGATTGGATGACCCTTTGCACACACTCTCATCACTTAGCCCATTATTCCATGCACTTTACTTTTTGGATACGTTTCACTTTAGCTTAGGGGAGATGCACCTGGATCTCCTTTTCCCTCACTTTTTATGTCCTCACGATATATTTTCCGTGTTTTTATTGCGTTGAGGACAACGTCAGTATAGCTTGGGGGAGGAGCGTTTCCACGCTTATTTTTCTACTTTTCTTCTATTTTTCTCATTATTTTCTCCTTATTATCTTATCTTTTCATTTTCCTCTTGTTTTCTTTCTCATTTTCCTTTTTTCGCGCTTATTTTCCTTTCTTTTTCATTTTGCATCATGTTTTATTCCGTATATGCATTCAAAAAACAAAATAAAATGAAAATTCAAAAACTCCAAAAATATCTGCATTTGCATCTTGCATCTTGCATCATCACACATACATTTGTCTATACTTGCATTCACTTCGAGAATTTTTCGAAAACGGGTTTCTATTTGCGTGGAATCTCGAGTTGAATTTCGTTTTCTAAACTTTTATGCTCGATTTCCACAATGTCGATTAGGATATTTGAATCGGACACGTCCCAAGCTTTAAATCCCTTGTAATATCCTAGCTTTGGCCGTCATCATAATCCCTAAGATAGAAGTACTTGAAACCGACCTAGGTTGAAACTTAGGAACCCACTTTATGCATGGACCGTAGAGCCGATAGTTGAGTATAATGGATTATAATCCATCGAGACTTGGATAACAACATATCACCCAACACAGAGGATTGATATTGTTTGACCTATCCTTGCTTTCTTAAAAAAAAGAGAGAAGAAAAAAAAGTTTGTGAATAGAATATGTGGGTGGGTGGGTGGGTGTGTGCACCGTTCCCCCAGTGACACTGAGTAACCGGATCCTCACGGTAGAAACCATCGGGGCCTCGCGTCAAAAGCTTTAGGCTGGAGGAGTGCATATGAATAAGGATTTTACATGGTTTAAGTTAGTAGTCCGAATGGGCCTTCTTGGCCCGGTACCCTAAGGTCGTCTGATCTGGGAGTCACCGACCCATTAATCCTTACACAAACCAATTGTAAATCCCAAAAAACATTGTATATATATGTATAATATATATATGAAAGCATGAATAAACCTAGCAATTTCTTGAATCAAGGAAAGTTTGATGTGTTGTGAGCGCCACTTTCTCGATCGACCAATATCCCATTATCCCAAACTTATCCCTTCTTCAACCATTGTATAACTTAAATTCCTATCCCTTCGATCTAAGGACGGGTTAGAGGAAATATCTTAGAATTTTGAGTATGGACCATTGTCTAGTATAGTACTTGACGATTTGGTTTAGCAACAACGTCCTAGGACTATATTCTTATCTACGGAAATAGAGCGAAGCGTTTAAGTTTCTTGAATTCGAAATTTCGATTCGCCCACGTAAATAAACTCAATTTTTAGAAATTTGCGAAGTTTCATGTCATCATTTGTGTGCTTGATTGCATGCTTCCAATCTACGCTCTCTATTGTCTTCCTTGAGGACAAGGAAGAGTTTAGCTTGGGGGATTTTGATGAGTGGTTATTGTTTATACTTTTTATCCCTTCTTATGCACATCTTACATTGTTTCTTTCACCGTCTTCCCTCCTTCCCTCGTTTTTGCTTACATTTTGCTTTTATTGTCCATTTTGTGCATTTCAGGAAATACATGTCGAATCGGGACCATAAAGCATGAAATAGGCGCAAAAGAACGAAAGGAGCTAAAGATGGGAGTCAAAGTGTGCAAATGGGATAAAAGAGGAAGAAATTGTGACAAAAACGGCCGCGTCGTCATACTTCCCAGAAAGCTATTAAAGATCAACTCCCATTTGAATACTCATTTTGTTAGGAGACGTTTGGAAGATTCCTTGTGATATACCTTCTAATACCAAGTGTAAAAAATTAGGTTGAATTTCCTAATAAACGCTCGGCCAATAGGTATATTTCTATAGGAATACTAATCAATAAGAATTCATCCTTCCATATGAATCCTAATATATAAGCATTCACCTTTGCATGTGAAGATGTTGTTGCTAACTATTACCATCCAAGCCAAGCTAATATTAGTCTGTATCTTATCAAACAAAAGTAAAAAAAGAGTCGTACATAAAGGTGAAATATGGCATCCACAAAAACGCTCTCTTTAATCTAACCCAAAGCAAATTAGGATTGCGCTAAGGGGTTACTACCACCCAATAAATTGGCCCAAAACCCATCAGTAGCGAAGACCGATGGGCCCAGAAGCTAAAGCATGACCACCAAAGGCCTATTCTAGATGGAAGTCCCACTTTCAACGTTGAATTGTCAAAATCCCATTTGGGAGGAGATGAGCTCATTCACATTTCCATTCCCATTATCTCTCGCTCTCATACAATTTCATATATATTACATCTCATCTCTAATTTCCTAACTTTCACATTGAAGGACATGAATCCAGTTTCTCACGCACGTGTACGACTCATTAACGCTCATAGCTATTGTGGTGCGTTTAGATCAGTGTGAGGTCCCAAGGGATGTGGAAAACAATCGTCCGGGCCCACTTATGCACGTGATAGGTGGAAGGAAATACCAGACCCAATTACATACCTAACGGTAAAAAGGAATCATTTGAATCCGCGCAAAGGAATTGTCCAGATCCACGTACGCACTGTGGTTTTTTGGCTCGATGGCAGCCCCATTGGGCAGCCTTTTGATTTTCTTTGGGTTGGTGTACCAACCGACGGGGGATTGGTGCACCACCGAAGGGGGGTTGGTGGTGGGTTGGTGCACCAACCCAAGGGGGGTTGGTGGTGGGTTGGTGCACCAACCCAAGGGGGGTTGGTGCACCAACCCCCTCCCCTTTGAGTCCTATAAAAGGATACCGAATGCATGGTTATTAGCATCGAAGAAGTGTTGATCCAATTGAGCTTCTATCGAAGCATTGCAAGAGTTTGTATGAGATCCTAGTGGAAGTTCCATAGGATCATTGTGAGCGATCTTTGAGTGAGCCATTTGTTAGGATTTCTTTGTAGTGGTTGAGTGTTTTATTTGAAATTATGAGAAGTGTTCCCTTGGTCGTTTAGGCGACCTAAATCTTTTGTTTGCTCTCTATTTGTTCTTCGTGCTAGATACTTCGACGATCTGACTGCTTCCGCTCGGCGCACAACAATTGGTATCAAAGCTTTGGCGACGAAGATCTAGACGAAGAAGATGGGCAAAGTGGCGACGACACTTCTACTTCAATGGCGCAATCTTCAACAACGTGAACTATCGTATCCAATACGAAGTTCGAAATTGAGAAGTTTGATGGGCGAATCAACTTCGGCATGTGGAGATGCGAGGTACTTGACATCTTGAACCAACTTAGTCAAGATCAAGTACTATATGAGAGGCCGACTATGACGTCGGACTCGGAGTGGAGGATGATGAACCGGAGTGCTTGCGGCACGATCCGGCTCTACTTGACGAAGGAGAAGAAATATCCATTCATGGAGGAGACGAACGCGAAAGCGTTATGGGATGCTCTTGGCGAGAAGTACATGAAGAAGAACATCCAGAATCGCCTACACCTAAAGAAGAAGCTCTTTGGCCTCAAGATGGAGGAAGGAGTTTCAGTTGAAGCACACCTCGACTACTACAACAAACTCCTCACAGATCTGAGGAACATCGATGTCAAGGTGGAAGATGAGGACAAGGCGATGATTCTCCTCAACTCCCTACATAAAGACTACGAGCACATTGTTTCAATCTTAACCTACGGTAAAGAATCTATCACCTTCATTGAAGTTTCTAACGCTCTCAGAAGCAATGAATTTAGAAAGAAGGATGATGAGAAGATGAGGGGCCAAGGGTCCGATGCACTTACCGTGGTGAGACGTCGAAGCAATGAAAGGAGTGGAGGCCGCAAAGGGAACCAAAGATCCAAGACGAGGGACAAGAGTAGAGCTTCGCGCACCGACATCGAGAAGGATCAATGCGCCTTCTGCAAAGAAAGAGGACATTGGGCGAGGGAGTGCCCAAAGGCCAAGAAGAAGAAAGCGGCTACCGCCAACATCGTCAAAAGCGAGGAGGTGGATGAGTGGGTCCTAGTTGGTGCGACGGAAGGGGTGATGAAGGGGGGATAGGTGCTCGACTCGGGTTGTTCGTTTCATATGATACCCCACAGAGAGTACTTTACTACTTTCCATGAAGGTAGTAAGCGTAAAGTCCTTCTTGGAGACGATGGAGCATGCACGACGACGGGCGTTGGCACGGTCCGCATAAAGATGAGTGATGGTGTCACACGGGACATAGGTGATGTTCATTATGTGCCCGACGTGAAGTACAATTTGATATCGCTTGGTTCACTTGAAGCCAAAGGTTGCAAAGTGACTATGGAGGACGGCGCTTTGAAGGTGACACGAGGAGCAAAGATCCCGATGAAGGGAAAGCGTGAAGGCAACCTCTATTACTTGGATGGTAGGGTGATGATGAAGACGACGTGAGTTCCAGATGAGCGAGCTACCGACTCAAGCTCGGACGCAACAAAGACATCATTGAATGATCTCCGGAGAGGTGGGGCTAATAGAGGTGATGGTTCAAGTCTGTATGGTGGAGATACCTTATCCCCACAACTTGCACATCAGGAGGATTCTATCAAAGTTTGGAGACCAATGTATGAGAGATGCTAACCTGTAAGAAAGGTCTTGTTTGCTTTCTTTGTTAGGTGTGATAAGTCTCTGACCTTATGTGATAAGGTGGAGCACAATGGCGACCTATGTGAACAAAGAAAAGATTGGTGTGATGAGATGGAATCAACAAAGACTGATGAAGCCAAGGATCAGGTGGAGCTACTTGGCACTAGTGACTGTTCGACGGATGAACTTATGAAGGTTGATATTGGAGTTAAGTTTGAGTCTGGCTCGGACTTGCATGTTGACGATATGAGATGACTTTGCTGGCCCCTTCTAGGGCAATGAGGCTCTGCAAAGCCATATGAGCCTTTCGAGGCAAGATGACGGGAACACGAGATGATTCTCACCGAGGAGGAGCGTTGACGGTCGATTGTGTGACATAGACCCAATATCTCGCCAAGGTGGAGATTTGTGGTTTTTTGGCTCGATGGCAGCCCCATTGGACAGCCCTTTGATTTTCTTTGGGTTGGTGCACCAACCGACGGGGGGTTGGTGCACCAACCGAAGGGGGGTTGGTGGTGGGTTGGTGCACCAACCCAAGGGGAGTTGGTGCACCAACCCCCTCCCCTTTGAGCCCTATAAAAGGATACCGAATGCATGGTTATTAGCATCGAAGAAGTGTTGATCCAATTGAGCTTCTATCGAAGCATTGCGAGAGTTTGTATGAGATCCTATTGGAAGTTCCATAGGATCATTGTGAGCGATCTTTGAGTGAGCCATTTGTTAGGATTTCTTTGTAGTGATTGAGTGTTTTATTTGAAATTATGAGAAGTGTTCCCTTGGTCGTTTAGGCGACCTAAATCTTTTGTTTGCTCTCTATTTGTTCTTCGTGCTAGATACTTCGACGATCCGACTGCTTCCGCTGCGGACAGGGGGTTGGTGCACCAACCGAAGGGGGGTTTGGTGGTGGGTTGGTGCACCAACCCAAGGGGGGTTGGTGCACCAACCCCCTCCCCTTTGAGTCCTATAAAAGGATACCGAATGCATGGTTATTAGCATCGAAGAAGTGTTGATCCAATTGAGCTTCTATCGAAGCATTGCGAGAGTTTGTATGAGATCCTATTGGAAGTTCCATAGGATCATTGTGAGCGATCTTTGAGTGAGCCATTTGTTAGGATTTCTTTGTAGTGGTTGAGTGTTTTATTTGAAATTATGAGAAGTGTTCCCTTGGTCGTTTATGCGACCTAAATTTTTTGTTTGCTCTCTATTTGTTCTTCGTGCTAGATACTTCGACGATCCGACTGCTTCCGCTCGGCGCACAACACGCACTACAACATTGATCACAGTTTGTCACTTATTAGTCCCTGTGCTAGCTTAATTTATTAGACAAATGCTTGTTGAACTTTTGAGTCTATTGAGATGCTCATGATTTCGTAGGCCAGATCGACATCGTTCCCTCCCGAAAAGTTTCAGTTGATGATCACAACTAGATTTGAGATGCTTATTGCTTTGCCTTTGTTGAGCCACTTAGAAAAAGGCTTGAGTGTGATGGCCACATTGTTCCAATCAGCAAAAGACGACATCTCAACAAGATTATTATTATTAATTAATTTTCTATCTTTTCATCAACCCAGTCGAAGTCTTGATTTGATAGTGGACTAAAAAGATGATAATCTTTTGCCAAACCAGTGATTGTTTTTGTGATGAATATTAATGCTTTAATAGTAGTAATAACTGAAATAATAAATGAAATGAGGCCAGCGCTAGTTAAACAAGAAGTCATAGCTAACCGACTGCAGACAAGGCTTGAGACAAATTGAGAAGATCGTAAGATGAGCCGTTGCTTTCAGAGGGCTTGGTGAGTGTCATAGAATCACAGTGTCAGATCCTACTTGCTTCATGCCTTGACCATTCTCAGAGAGAGAGAGAGAGAGAGAGAGGTTTTACCCTACTGTATTGTATGTCAATGGAAGCAAAGAGAACGACAAAGACGAGGAAAAGGGCAAAGTTCCTGCATGGCTGTCATCTTGGTTTTAGTAGAGAACATACGGATTCTGTTGGGACGTCCCCAGAGAAATCTGCGAGAATGAGAATAGTCTCTTTCTGCTTGTGGTTGACAAGACACTTGCACATGCAAGAAATGGGGCGGCTGTGCTAGTTGTCGTTTCTCATCAAGTGGCACAACATGTGGGCCTGGTTCTAAGTCAATTATTTTAAGCCTAAGTCAATTACTTTAAGCAGAGTGGTTTACAAGCCCGTTTGTAAGAAGGGGTACTGGCAAAATGAAGCCGATCCAACTGAATCCGACTCGATTCGTTCCAAACCCGGCCTCTTTAACTGGGTATGCGTTCAAGGTTAACCGGGACGGGTTCCAATCGGCTCGACCTGGTCGACCCCGATGAAATTCGGTTCTACTGCGGGTTTAACATGCTAACCGGATTGACCCGGATCCTAAAGTGTAAACCAATCAAATAAATTAAACACATCAATATAACATATGATTCTATAACTTGGTTGGTGATTTGTGCATGCATAAGATAGGTCCTATGATCAAGGTTTGCTATATGCTTCTTATATCAAACTACACTTTTTAAATTTAAAATTTTAACCAAAATTGATCCGAACCTGACCCCTGAATCCGACCAGTCAGGAAAACCAGGTCGGGTTCAGATGACCCGGATTATACATGGGTAGGATACGTGTTTCCTAATCCTGATCTTGATTTAATCCGGGTCGGGTTCATGTTTACCCCAGTTGAAAATGTTTAACCCAAAGGAGAACTTACCAATTACCTTTAATGCGTAGTGGAAGGATCGATTCGCCAATGTTTCTATACACCGGTTGTTGTAGATGATCACACGATGGAAAATCTATCGATTTCAACAACCTAAAACTCTCTTCGTTAGTGCAGCAATTTGGGTTCGAAAACTCACTCTTTTGGTGCACTCTCTCTTGGAAAATAAAGACTAAATGCAAGTAGTTGCTCTCTACTTCAAGTGTCTAGCCTTCCCACATGGTGGGAGTTACAAATTCTGCCAATAACTACCTTGTGCAGTTATAGAACCACCCAATAACCAATTAATTAATATATTTGTGACATTTCCTAAGTCTTCAACTTAGGTATCACATTAATGGGTGTAATTGCTTCATTCAGCCCTCAAATTCCAACATCTCCCACTCACACATGAATGAGATAAACAAGGAAACTTATTTCCTTTATTCTGCGCCAATTCATACGAGAGAAATAGGTCGTGCAACCGACATACTGCATAAGTTCGACGCTATGTAATAGTTGGAGTATATATCAACTCATATGAGTAGTTTAGAAGTATGCATCACCCTAGATCATTTAATCACATTAAGTACCTTCCCTTGATGTCATATACTTTGCATTCACAATTGAACTTCGTATAAGTGACTCGTCTCAAAATGTGTGAGTGCTACTTCCAAGTGCAGGAGATCGAATAAGTAATAATCCTGGTGGGTCCAGGTATCGTATACACGGGACACCTGACCTGCAAAACCACGAACTTCAGTTTGTAAAGAGTACTAAAACGATAATAATCAACCACCTAAAGATATGGTATCAAGAGTTTAAGATAATAAAAGAAAATCCTACGATAACTACGGGGAAGGCAATATTGTGGTATCAATATGAAGAGTATGTGTTGGTTGTGATTTCGTTAGGATCTATGCAATCAATGATTATCAATACCTTTTCTATAACTCAACGTTTCGTCCGGTTAGGGCACGAGAACGTCGGAAAATATAACGATAAACCAACATCGAAAAGTGCCTTAAGTATCGCATACAATACTAGTTTCATGAGGAAGATAAGCTTATGTGCCCGCAAGGGTCACGGCGATGTCCGCAAGGATCATATTCAATCTAAGTACACCAACAACGAATATACTTGAATAATACATGTAAAAAATAGCAAAATACGCGATATAACATGCAAATTATGGCAAAAAGATATTAAAATCAGAGATTTCAGAGATCTAACGACATCACAACCAGCACATGAGGGTATTAGCCATGCATGGTGGGTAGAGAATCAATATTCATAGCCAAATACATCATCAATACATCAAAATACGAGCTAAATACGCCAAATACAAGGGTAAAGTTTAGAATTTTATCACAAATCTCTACAATTGAACCCCAAATTCCTTCAAATGATAGATCTAGCCTCAGAATCAGTGTAACCCTTCAGTTGCAGATCACCTCCTTGATAGAAGTGTGTATAATCAGTAGTCCCCTTTAGATATCTCAAAATTCTCTTAACTACCTTCCAATGTGCTTGGCCAGGATTGGATTGGTATCTACTAACCATTCCAACTGAAAAGCAAATGTCTGGTCTTGTACACATCATAGTGTACATAAGACTACCAATTGCACTAGCATAATGAATCTTGCTCATTAAGTCCTTCGCTTATTCAGTCTTAGGACATAAACTTTGACTTAAGGCCTCAACTTTACTGATAGACGTGTCAAAAGGCTTGCTATTTTGCATATTGAATCGTTCAAGTACTTTCTTTATATAAGTCTCTTGTGAAAGAGATAAAAGTTTTGTTGAACGATCTCTTAAGATCTTAACCCCAAGAATATATGTGACTTTACCCATATCTTTCATTTCAAAGTTGGATGAAAGCCAAGCTTTGACTTTAATCAAATACTCCTTATTATTTCCAGCTATAAGTATGTCATCTACATATAGTGACATAATTACAAACTTATCATTAGACCGTTTGGTATAAACACAATGATCTTCATCAATCATAATGAACTCATGTGACATGATTACATTATGAAAGTGAATATACCATTGCCTTGAGGATTGTTTAAGGCCATATACAGACTTCAAAAGTCTACAAACCTTATGCTCGTGGCCTTCTTTAACAAAACCTATAGGTTGATCCACATAGATCTCCTCATCTGATTCTGCATTGAGAAATACAGTTTTTACATCCATTTGATATAATTCTAGGTCTAAGCTTGCAACTATAGCTAAAATTAGGCGAATCAAGGTAAAACGTACAACAGGTGAGAAAGTCTATTCATAGTCAATCCCTTCATGTCGTGTGTACCCCTTCGCAACAAGTCGAGCCTTATATCTTTCTATTGATCCATCAGCCTTATGCTTTATCTTGAGAACCCATTTGTTCCCAATGGCTCTTCGTCCTTTTGGGAGATCAACCAGTTCCCAAACTTTGTTGCATCTCATAGACTCAAGCTCCTCTTCCATTGCCTTGGCCCATTCTCCCTTAGCAGGTCAAGAGAGAGCCTCTTTCAAATTTCTTGGCTCATCATCTTTTAGTAGACTAGTCATGAAAGCTTCTCCACCTTCGATCTCAAATCGTCGACTGGAATACTTACACGACTACTATGTCTTCTTTGAGATTCATCGAGTCTCATTTAAATCTTATTTAGGTTAGTCCTTAATTGACTTGGGTCAATCCTTACTTGACTCCCACTTGGATCAAGATCTAATTGACTTGCTTGACTACCATTTGGGTTAAGTCTCAATGGACTCCCACTTAGACCTGGATTTTCATTCGCACTTTCATTCAGATGAGGTGATCCTAGTGGAATATGATCATTATTGGGATAAATAATTAATTCATCATCCAATTCCTTCCACTTAAATGAGGTGATCCTATTTGATCCACAATCTCAAATAGGGATAGGTCTTGTCCTATCTCTCCCTACTTAGGAAAATCCTCCTCTAAGAATATAACATCCCTTGATTCAAACTCAGTTGTACTCCCACCATCCTCCTGACCTATGAAGACATATCCCTTTGAGGTTTCTGAGTATCTTATGAAGATACATTTCCTCCACCTTGGACCTATTTTTCCATACTTATGGGGGGAAACATATGCATAAGCTGCATAACCCCAAGGTCTTAAGATATTTAGGTTAGGCTTACGACCGGTTCATAACTCATATGGAGTGGTTTCAACTGACTTGGTAGACACTCTATTGATAATATAGGTTGTAGTCAATAATGCATCTCCCCAAAAAGTGATAGGAAAGTTAGCTTGTGCCATCATTGACCTAACCATCTCAAGTAGTGTTCTATTCCTTCTCTCTGCAACACCATTTTGTTGCGGAGTATAGGGAATACTTAACTGATGAATGATTCCATTTTCATCACATAACTCTTTGAATTGAGTTGATAGGTATTCTCTACCTTGGTCGGTTCTTAAGACTTTAATCTTTTGGTCTAATTGATTCTCAATTAAAGTTCTATGGTTTTTGAAACAACTTATTACTTCATACTTGTGAGAAATCAAGTAGACATATCCGAACCGAGTGAAGTCATTTATGAATGTGATGAAGTAGGACGCTCCATGCCTAGCCCTTATATTCATGGGACCACATATATCGGAGTGGATTAAGTGCAAAGGGAATTTGGCTCTCGTTCCCATACCAAATGGCTTCCTTAAAGTCTTTCCTACTAAACAATGCTCACAAGTTGACATTTTCAACTTTACCAATATCAGCTAATAAACCTTCCTTGGCTAGTCTACTCATTCTAGTTAGACCGATGTGACCAAGTCTAGAGTGCCATAAATCCACATTACTCGTATAGTTATGCGAAATAGACATCATTGAAAAACTAATATTACAATCAGACGAAAAGATTGTATCTAACGCAAAGAATCCATTTATTACATTGGCTGAGCCGAAATAAGAAGTGCCAAGACAAAGGTCTATATTATTAAATGAAAGTTCCAACTGAAACCAAATCGAAGCAATACCAATACAGATATGATATTTTGACGAATATCAGGGGCAAATTGTTGGGGTTTTGGCGGACCCCCAGAGCTCGGATCCGTATCCGTCCTAAGTCGGACGGACCACGGAGGCACAAAAGGCGCATCGGAAAACCAGAAATCAAAATTTCTACACTAGCTAAACAATTTAGCTATGCTCTGGGGAGCCAGAACCTAGCCCGATCTATGCCGACTTGGAGTGGGTCTGACCACCCCAAGAAGGATCTACACTAAAGCGACTAATTAAAAACTACACTAGAAAATGCTTAACCACATACCCGAAATCTTGGCCCTGGAGCAGGCAAGATGTACCGCACCGTCTTGAGAAGCTCCTCGTAGCCGAGCCGCGTTGACCCGATCTCCCTGAGCCGCCTCGCACCCTCGCACCGATCCGCCCGAGCTGCTTTCGCCTCCGAGCCGATCACACGCGGTAGAAAGTTTCACTTGAGAAGAAACCCGCGTCTTAGACGTCTGGATCAGATCCAAACCCCCTTCGTAGTCGTGCTAGGACTACTCCGGAGAATAGGAAATAGAGAGAGAGAGATTAGTCGCGGATCGAGCTTGCTCTAAAAATCTGGAGCTACCCGATCGTTGACTGGTGTCTTTTTCAACGAGGACAGTGCACCCCTATTTATATAGGGAGTGAGCACTCAACTTCTCGTTGCGGGCAATGTGGGACAATTCTCATGAAGAGAAAAATTCAATTAAGCCATTTGGCTTAATTACAACTTTAAAGTTAGCCTTTCACAAAGTCAAACTTTAACGAATTAATTCTCCTCACATACTAAACTTCAGACACCAAACAAGCTATCAATCAGAAAAGCTTGGAATGGTGATCGCGTAGGAACTGACGGTGACAAATTTCGACTTCGTTTGACCCCTCAAACAATTGCTCAAAGTTTAGCAATTTACACAAAATTCGTAGTCGTCATTAGGGGTTTCAAAACCCTAATTTTGACTTAAGTTGCAGGCGCGCCCGCCCAAGGAAACAAGGGCGGGCCGCCCGCCCGTTGCTGCAGCGGGCGGGCGCCCGCTGCTGCAGCGGGCGCGGGCCCGCTGCGTGCAGCGGGCCGTGCCGCTGCATCAGCGGGCGCGGGCCCGCTGATGCAGCGGGCGCCCGCCCGCTGCTGCAGCGGGCCGCGCCCGCTGTGCAACGGGCGTGCGCCCGTTGCAGCCAGCGGGTGTCGCCCGTTTTGCCTTTGCACATGGGCCTTTTGGCCCAGTGGGTCTAACCCACTTCCACTTGAACTCTTTCTGCGTTTCTGGGCTCGTTTGAGCTCCGATTTGGACGCGGTTTGAACCTTTGTTTAGACCGGGACGATCCCGTCATCCAGGTAACCCTTTCCAACAAGTTTGTTCCTACCAAATTCGTCGTAACTAATTTACAACACGTTTAGTTAAAGTTAGCATCTAATGCAACGTTGTGTCCCTATTGCTAATGCGACTAACTTTCACAACTTAACTTGTGAATATCATCAAATGACATTTCTCTCTATTCTATATTCCTATTACTAAGACACGAGCACTACTCGGTGTGAGACCCTACAGCCTGACCTTACTACAGGTTGGGGCTCGAAACCCCTAGACGACGGTCACTACGAGCAGTAGCTGTCGTCCCTGTTTCAGAGTCATCATAACGTGATCGACCCTTTGACAAAAGTATCATAGGGTTTGCATTGGCTGTGTCAGTGATGAATTCCGTTAGCTAAAATCCCTTCGTCAAGACTGTGTTATTGTTGGCCTAGGGTATGGTTTACTGTCAACCCTATTAGACAACATTGGTCAGTATACGGCGGTCTTTATTGTATACACGTTGTACTACTTGCAACGTACCCCGGCCGAGGATTAACATAAAGACCGTACTGAGCCTATAACACTAACTTCCCTTTAATGGAAGTGACGAATCCCATCTTAGTCACTTACTCACCTTGGGAGCTTCAGGTGCAGCCCAACCTAAGATCTTTCAGCAGGACTGGTCCTCGAAGCTAGATCATGGGTCTAAGCTATACCGTCCGCTCACAGGTTTGTACAGATGACTTCAGGTCTTAAGGATCAACTAACCTATCATCACCCTAGAGTTATTAAAGACAGATCATTAAAGTTAACCATTTAATAACTCTAACTTGGTCGTTCAGTGAACTCATTCTCCAATGAGCACCTGTGTCTCGTCTCCGACTTCACCAAGTCGAATGACTATGAGATCATCATTACCCGAAGGTAAGACGAAGACACGGTGATCTATTCGATATGTCGATATCCAGTTCTCGACACATCTACGATCACGAACCGTTTTAGGCTTACGTTTTTATTCGGTCTCTTACTTACTCATAATCGAGATCTCATCTAGATATGTAAGGGCCTAACTATAAGTCTATGGATATTATCTAAGTATATTAATACAAATGATTTTATACTTAGAATAATACGTACCATATACGGTATGAACAAGACGTATAATCAAGATAAATTGCATTATGGGCATATATCTTCCTACATCTCCCACTTGCACTTAGGCTATTTATCTCGGTATCTCATGCCGTTATAGCATATCAGTCACTTTGACATTTGATATGGCAAACCTAAGAATGGTTCTACTAATAAGTATCTACAACGAATTTTAATGGATTGAAATTACATCTCTTGATCACACAGGGTTGATCCTTTGAAAAAATGATCTGGATCAATTTTCCTAACTTCGAATAGCTAACAGTTAGCTTATATGATTTAGATGTGGGGTCTAACATTTCCGTAAGTCAGTTCTAGCTCAATTCACTTTATTGTGTCAATATGTCAAGTACATATTTGACACCCTAAGTCTCTATATGTATACGATTAAATCAAAACAATTTTGACTTAATGATTTATATAGAAGATTCATTAAAGTGAAAAATCCTTTTTACTTAGTCCGAAAAACGGAACTAAGTATATTAACTCGCTCCCACTGACTTTAAGAATTACCTGGTCAAATTTCTTCAACATAATATCTAAATTATATTTAGATTTATGTGCAAAAATAACCATTTGGTAAGTGCCTCAGGTGGAATGCACAAGTGTCAGGTTCGGTTTGACGAATGAGTCAAGTCAAGATCGTTTTAAGGAATCTTGACATTGATTCATTCAATCAAAACGTCCTACACTGCACTTATTCCTTTAACCACATTTAGTATTAACTCTTTTAACAACTAAATGCAGTTCATCAAGAATTAATCTTGATATGCGTATTATTGTGATCGCACACAATTTATACGCCCCCTGGAACCTATACTTAACTACTGATTGACTTTTAACATTTAGTCAGCTCCAAAATCAATATTATCGAAGCTATACACCATTATTCGAAAATATACGCAACCATCACAGAAAAGCCACATCCACAGAATTTAAGCCAATTCAATTTCAATTGCAACAAACGAGACATCCATTCCAAAACAACGGGTTCATTAAAAGAACCTTAATTTGTTTATCAAAAATAAACCTTGAGTGCAAAGCACTCATTCATTGTTTTCGATCCTTAAAGATGATACATTTTATTCAAATAAGAAAAATCTCATCTCCATCACGATCATCGTCTCCAGAAGTCTTTGAGCGGTCCCAGCAGCAACTGTTGCTTTGATTGCCGACCGATCTCCGTACTTCTCCAATCTCCAGTTCTTATCAGACACCTGTATACAGTACACAGATGTCTATAAGTTTCTCATACTATATGAATGGAAATAATTGCATTTAATTGAATTTTAATTTGTACCTGAGGTAGAGGCATCAGTATGCCCCTTCTTCTTCTCTGCAAGATAGATCTTGCAGTTCCTCTTCCAGTGGCCAATCTTGTGGCAATGGAAGCACTCAGATTTCGACGGGGCCCCTTTGTTCTTCTTCTTCCCATTCTTAGCCTTTGCAGGTTGTGGGACCTGCCTCTTCTTCCCTTTGCCTTTTGGCTGGTCGGAAGTAGCAGAGCCAACAACCAGTGCAGTCGGCTTCTTCTCAATCTCCTCAAACTGCCTGAGCATATTGAGAAGACCAGGAAGATCCGTCTCAAGGCTGTTCATTATAAAGCCAGTTATAAAGGGCTTGAACTCGGGAGTTAAAGACTTTAGGATAATGTCTGTGGACATCTCATTGTCCAGGATAAATCCTAACTGGGCGGCATCCTCTACGTACCCGATCATCTTGATAACATGATCTTGTATGGGTCCTGTCGTCATCTTCGTGCCCCAGAGGTTGCTAGTAGCTTCGAACTTGGCAGCTCTGGATCGCTTGCCATACAACTCTTGTGCATTAAGGAGTATGCTCTGAACATCCATATGTTCATGCTTCCTTTGCAGTTCGTTGGTCATCGAAGCTAGAGTAAGGCATCTTGCCTTCTCTGCATCCCTCTGGTACAACTTGAAGGCTTCTTTCTCTTCGTGGGTCGAATCCTCATCGGGCTTATCCGGAGCGTCCTCGAACAATATGTATCCAATCCCAGCTAGGGAAAGGACCAACTTAATGTTCCTAAGCCAGTCTTTGTAGTTGGTTCCATCCAGCACGTTCTTTTCTACCATGTATTTTAGACCTGAGTCCATTCTGCATTTTATAGATACTTTAGTTAGTATATGTTCGTAGTATAGTTTTAATGGTTTTAATAAAACTATATTCTCCCACTAAATTTATTTAAAGCCATAATAATAAACAATTTATTATAAAATAATATTTGTGAGAGAGGGATCCGACTACCCTGAGTCTGACAACCTTGAGTGTATCTCAACAAGTTGTCCGACTCTGCAGTCGGTAGACAAACTCGTCGTCAATCATATTTACTATGATTCCATATCGATTTTTTACCCCTAGTCATTTGTGATCATGAGTGTGCTCAACCGGATCACAATGGCTAGCCTAGTCGGACCCTTGTTTTCGTGTCTAGCCTGACGTGCCCCTTTGCTCGGTGTATGCACGACGCGCCGGTTTGGGTCAGGTCTTAGACTACATTCTTGGTTAGACTTACGCCGAAGCTCGAGGGATGAGACAACGGTTTCAGTCAGGTTAAGATGTCAATCAAGAAATCGGTTTCTATAAGATTGACATGTCACGGCTTGAGTGTAGCTCAACAACCAGAACATGTTTCTTACAGTTGCCAACTCCTAAAACAAGGAGGGCTACGATTTATCTTGAACAAGATTATTATCGTATTGACTTAGGTATAGTCGATGGACTTACATAGTCATGAATCGACTCCTTGCGGTCCAGCGGACGCGGCCAGGGAATTGACTAAGCCAGGACCACTTGTTACCCAGTCTAGCTAGGTTGGTCCAAAAACTTTAGCCAAGCACATTGACCGACATCATGATCCATTGAAGGAGTTGTCATCAATCTTATGTTTTCCAAACAACTAAATGGCTTTTTAATTAAGAGAACTAGTTAATCCTTATCAACTAGTTGATCCTAAAAATTCAAAATTTTTTAGATTGGTTGAACATCTTTTATTAAGTCCTTATCAACTATAAGGTTCTACGTTCAACTCACTACCCCAATCTAATTAGGATTTTAATAAGACAATTCAACATCGTCTTTTATGAAAATCATTTAATTGAACGTTTTAATGAAATGATTTACAAAACAAAAGGACTACCCTAATCTGGTATTGGGTTCGATGTTGTTTTGTTTTATCAAACATATCATGTCACTATCATGTTTTAATGGCTAACCTAACAAGGTTTGTGAATACATTATTCAACATGAAATGAAGCAACTAACTTTATCCGCATAAAAGAAATTTTCATTTTTAGTGACATATAAAATGTATTTGCAAGTTTTAAAAAATTATCTACATAATACAAACATGCAAATCTAAATTTTAACACTTAAAATTAAAGATTAAAATTTTAAGGCCTTCATAAAAAAATTTTTATCGCATAAAACTAGGCCGTACAAAATTATCTAATAATTTTAAACCTAGGCCTTTATAAAAAAAATTTTAACCTTATTTCTAAAATTAAAATGTCACAAAATAATTTTAGAAACATATATGTAACAAAAAGAAAATAATTTATGTTTCATCTCATGAAATAAAATCAATTCTATACTTACATATTTTAAAATAATTTTAAAACTCTTTTAAAACTTTTAGAAACCTTTTAGAAGCTTTCAAATAAAATTTTAAAGATCTCTAACTTTATGTAACTAAAGAAAAATTCTTAAATTTCAAAAAATAAAATTTTTCTAAAGTTTACATAAACTTTAAACACTCTTTTAAAATTTTTAATGTCTCATAAAAATTTTATAAAGTATTTAAAACAAAGGAGACTACTTTTTAGATTTATCGCATAAAAATAATTTGTCCCAAAATTAAAATAAATTTCCGTGTTTGCAAAATTAATTTTTGAAACACAAAAATATTTTCAAAACTAATTTAACATAAAGCTAAAAAGTTTTGCACATGAAAGCTAAGCATTTTTAACGATTAAAAAGTCGCTATAGTAGATCTATAGCATAACCGTGGCTCTGATACCACTGTTGGGGTTTTGGCGGACCCCCAGAGCTCGGATCCGTATACGTCCTAAGTCTGACGGACCACGGAGGCACAAAAGGCGCATCGGAAAACCAGAAATCAAAATTTCTACACTAGCTAAACAATTTAGCTAGGCTCTGGGGAGCCAGAACCTAGCCCGATCTATGCCGACTTGGAGTGGGTCTGACCACCCCAAGAAGGATCTACACTAAAGCGACTAATTAAAAACTACACTAGAAAATGCTTAACCACATACCCGGAATCTTGGTCCTGGAGCAGGCAAGATGTACCGCACCGTCTTGAGAAGCTCCTCGTAGCCGAGCCGCGTTGACCCGATCTCCCTGAGCCGCCTCACACCCTCGCACCGATCCGCCCGAGCTGCTTTCGCTTCCGAGCCGATCACACGCGGTAGAAAGTTTCACTTGAGAAGAAACCCGCGTCTTAGACGACCGGATCAGATCCAAACCCCCTTCGTAGTCGTGCTAGGACTACTCCGGAGAATAGGAAAATAGAGAGAGAGAGATTAGTCGCGGATCGAGCTTGCTCTAAAAATCTGGAGCTACCCGATCGTTGACTGGTGTCTTTTTCAACGAGGAGAGTGCACCCCGATTTATATAGGGAGTGAGCACTCAACTTCTCGTTGCGGGCAATGTGGGACAATTCTCATGAAGAGAAAAATTCAAGTAAGCCATTTGGCTTAATTACAACTTTAAAGTTAGCCTTTCACAAAGTCAAACTTTAACGAATTAATTCTCCTCACATACTAAACTTCAGACACCAAACAAGCTATCAATCAGAAAAGCTTGGAATGTTGATCGCGTAGGAACTGACGGTGACGAATTTCGACTTCGTTTGACCCCTCAAACAATTGCTCAAAGTTTAGCAATTTACACAAAATTCGTAGCCGTCATTACGGGTTTCAAAACCCTAATTTTGACTTAAGTTGCGGGCGCGCCCGCTAGACTTAGCGGGCGCGCCCGCCCAAGGAAACAAGGGCGGGCCGCCCGCCCGCTGCACAAGCGGGCGCTGGCCCGCTGCGTGCAGCGGGCCGTGCCCGCTGCATCAGCGGGCGCCCGCCCGCTGCACACAGCGGGCCGCGCCCGCTGTGCAACGGGCGTGCGCCCGTTGCAGCCAGCGGGTGTCGCCCGTTTTGCCTTTGCACATGGGCCTTTTGGCCCAGTGGGTCCGAACCCGCTACGTCTTTTGTTTGCGTTTGTTAATTCTTGTTGATTGTTGTTTATTCCGCATTGTCGTTTGTTCATTGCACAATAGTTAGGAATAACTCTCTTAATTATTTTAAGTACTATTCACCCCACCTCTAGTACGTGTGCAGTAGCTTCCCAGGGCACTACAACTCTACCAAATAAGATCATGGTGACATATAATAGGCATGGATTACATAAACCAATTGTAACCCAATTGTAAAAGACAATTATCATGCAAACATGCAAGGTTACAATTATCATGCAAACATGCAAGGTTTATCTAATCCCATATATCTCTCCCCATAGATATATCTATCCCCATATGCATATGAATATATCTCCCCATATATATTTACATAATGCATATATCTCTCCCCCTTGACATCGTCAAAAAGATGGACATCAAAAATATCCCCCTTTGTCATCTTAACCAAGATGTGATAATATGCAAGAAAAGAAAGATATGTATGATACCAAATTGAAAATTTTAGTGGGTATCAATTCACTAGCCCATGCTTCCCCTAGATCATAGAAATGGTCAACTTTTGACTTCTAGGATCTAATACTAATTATACAAAATGATGGAGCCATGGGTCGGACATGTATCAAAGCAATAGATATGGAAAAATCAAGCTTTAATGATACACAAAGAATATTGCCAAAACAAATATATCATGAAGTATGTTGGCAATAAACAAGAGGTTTGGTTTGAGATCAAAAACAACCAAATGTGAATAATGATCTCAAATAACCTCCGAAATGAGAGTTAAAATATGTCTTAAAATACTTTAAACATATAACATATTAACTCTCCCATTGACATACACATGGATCAAAAATGCATGCATGTCAATAAACCCCAAGGTCCTCATTTTCATGAAAAATAAGTTTGAAAATATTTTCAAAATCATGAAACACAAACAAACAATGGGTATGCTAAAAATAAACATTCAAGCACAATACCCATGCAATATGCATATGTGTGAGGAACCTAAATATTAGGCAACCAAACCCAAGAGGAGTTTGATTTCCTAATATAATCACATGAGGTGATCACATCCCTAACTAGAGAGTTGATGTAGCTATCCCTCTCTTGCACACTAACCTTAGTGAGAATCTATAATCTCAAGGATTTCCTAGGCATGGGTTTTGCCTTTGCAAGAGGGGTGGATGTGGCATGCATAGGTGTAGAAACGAATTTCTTGGCATGCAAAGAATGAGGATTTTGCTTTTTAGCAAAAAAAATGAAGATTTTTCATCTTCCTCATTACCTTGTGATCTACATGCTTCTTGCTGATGTTATTGTTGTACAAGAAAGCGTGGTGATTCTTCTTAGGTGCTTTAGCAATATTTCTTGTATTTTTGCCATAAGAAGAATTAGAGGTGGGTTTGGGTACCACATTTTGAATATAACCCAAACCTCCTCTATGATTTGCCGGATGTTATTTTTCCAACAAATTGTGGAGTGCATCCCTAGAATACACAAAGCTTATGAGCTTACGGGATTCCTCTTCACATTTCAACGTAAGTTGTTGAATGTGAGACTCTAAGCTAAGGTTTTGAGCAACAAGTTTTTCATTTGTAAGGCTCAATTCCTTAACATGAGAGAGAAGTGTGTCTCTCCCACTAGTGTCGCAAACATGCATTTCATCATGAATATTTATACTAGACGATTCTAAATCATGCACCCTACTCATAGCATTATCAAGTTTAGCTTTTATTTTATCATATGAATCGATGCACTTACTTGCCAAATTGGAGACCACATTTAGGCGATATTCAAGCTCCTCATAGGATGGCTTTTCCTCCTCAGCTTCCTCATTGCTTTCCTCCTGGACTTCCTCATCGCTTTCCTCCTCGCTTGAGCTTGACGAAAACTCTTCCCCATTAGCCATGAAGCAACATTCTTCTTCATCATTTGATGTGTCTGGTCGGCCCCCGGATATACACCCGGAGATCGATTGTAGTTTTACCGCAAGCGCATGGTCAAGTGGCGAGCGGGTATCGAACACGAGGAGGTGGTGTTGGCTCCAATCTATCCTAGGTTGGTTTGACTACGAATGTTTTCTTGGTAGAGATGGGTATGGTATGATTTAATGACAATGGTGATGGATGTCGGTATCGGTGATGGAGAAGTCGGTCAAATATCGATTCAAATACAATATAATAAAAGTGTCTAGGGCTAGGGAATCCCCACTACGGGTCGGCATTCATCCTTGTGAATCGTGAGTCTCAATATTACTAGACTTGCATTGAGGTGAACTAGTCGTAATTGAACAGAGAACCAAGCTCACGCTCTCGTGCTATTGCCGGTCTATAGCAACCTAGATTAGGGCCCACTCTCGTGCAAACCCTAACCTAAGCCACTAGCATGAAAATCGACATCATCGTCCAATCGCACCTCGAGCCCACTCTCGTGCAAACTCGAGTTACGATATAGGTTGTGATAGTTCGTATTCGTCCAATCTCTTGCAAACGAATATGGGTATAGATTTATAATAAAAATCCTATCTTTGGTCCAATCTCTTGCAAACCAAGTCTAGAGAATCTCGATTATAAACCTAAATCGAATATCTAGGCCTTCCCATCGATTAGAATCCAATCTCTTGCAAACCCCAATCGATGGAAATTCCTAGCTATTCGTAATAAATCAATCACAACCTAACCTCCTAGCAATTCTAGCAATTTAGGAATTCATTCATCACAAAACTGAAATTAGATCCATAGGGTTCATCCCCATGCCCTAGAACAACAAATCTACTCAAGCATAGCAATAACAATATGAGAATCAATAAAAATCATTGCTTGCATTCAAAAAGATAGAAAAACAAAGATTCAAATAACAAGAACAAAATACTTAGCTTTGATGAAGATCTTCAATCCAAATACAAGCTTTTAGATCCAAGAGGAGGCCTAGGGCATGGCCTAACCTCTAAAATAGAGTCTAAGAAAACATTATGGAACCTCCTCTAATGGTGGCTACAAAACCCTTATATAGTCTCCCAAAACCCTAGCAAATAACCCTAGAAAAACCCTCAAATTCGTGCCCAAAAACAGCCCAAACCGCAACTTAAAATCTGGGCCCAGGCCGCACTCGGTCGAGTGGAACATGTGACCCGGCCGAGTGGAAATTCCAGCACTGCAGCATCAACTTGCAGAAATTCCCCAGATATCATCCGACCTCCGATTGGCACGTTCTTGGCGGCGTTGGAACCGTCATGAAGTCTACTATCCATAAAAAATATGAGAAAAATACTTTGACCTTTGGAATGATAGCAGATTTCAAAAGAGTGAGAGGTTGTATAAAAATCTGGGCGCTGCGTGTCATCGGCTTCACTCGGCCGAGTGGCATGCTGAAAATGCCCAATCTTCATCATTTCGCTTCCTCGTGCTCCTACGACGTTCTTTCTTCTTCCACTCGTCTTCTATCACTGATAGGTCCTCAATAAGTCCATGAGCGATGCTTCGCTACGCGTGCAAGTCCTTTAAGCTCATTTTTGCTCCCAATTGCTCAAATTTCCTGCAATCCGACAAAAACAAGAAATAGTGAAAAGTAACACAATATCATCGAATAATCGTGAAAATCGCAATATGAGCAACCGAAATGGAATGCAAATATGCAGAAAAAAGGTGTAAAATATGGACCGATCAAAATCCCCCAAGCTTACCTCTTACTCGTCCTCGAGGAAGATAAGTAGAGAGACGAACTCGGGAGATGAAAATAAAGAAGATGAAATGAAAAAGAAAGAACACGAGGTGGAAGGGGTCACTAGATTCTTCTCTCAGATCTCAAGCCATAAGCTACACATCACGATTACTTGGAAAATACAAATCACATGCTATAAGGATTTCATATCTTACATAAACATGGTACTTGCAAGCTTTTAAGAACAACAAAAGGGATTTTCTAAATTCATACCATCAATTCATATCCACGTCACGCATTTCATAGGATTTAATATACAAATGTTGGCGATGCACTTTTCAATCAAGAGTTATAAATGAAGCATATAAGAATCACACCAAACATGCAATGGAGAATGGAATAAATCATGGCATTCACATATTTATATCGATTCATAAGAAATCTCCATAACTAAAGTATTTTGCTAAGTTTCAGCATTATCAAACTTCCTCATTCGTGCACCTCTCTACTCTAATGTCGTACTCACTCATATGGTCAAACGAGTTCACCCCCCCAAGCTTAGCTTGAGGCATCGCATCTAAAGGAATATGATAGTGGAAAATGGGATTTTTGCCTTGGTTTTCCCAAGTATTTTGTGGCTCCAATAATGAGATAGAGAAATATCCCTTTTTTTCTTTTGGACTTTGTTTCTCATTTTTCTTTTTGGATTTTTGTAGGAGCTATATGATTTGTATTTTTGGATTTTGGCTCCTTTTTGGCTTTTTGGACTTTTTGGAGCTAACTTTTTCTTTTGTGGGGATTTTTGGGAAATAGATGCGATATAAGTAGCTTTAGGAGGTGAACTCAAGTGACATGTAGAGAATAAAAAGATATATGTGGAGAAAGAAATAATGTAACACTCGGTTCACTGTAAGATGTGCACGAACGGTTCAATAAAATAATACTTCAACTAAAACTCATATGTAAGCATGGATATTCTCAATCATTTCAATAAATAGTGAAGTTAAGCAGTAAAGTTTACAACCATATCAGGCATACAACAGAAGGTGAATAAGACAATAAAACTGATGCTTCAGATATACTAATGATGCGTGAATCTTGGTGCATTTCCAACAAAAGCATACTAAACACTAATCCATACATTCAATTTCAATTAATATCATGCATTCATGTAGAGGAATCATCAAAAGAAATAGATTTGCAAGCATATGTGAATAGCAAGACTATAGAATACACTAAATAGCATGGCATGGAATAATAAGCCTCGTGATGGTTGCTAAAGCAATAAGAGATATCATCATAAGGAACGCATCTAGCAAAAGAAGAGAAAGGAAAATAAAGAAATAAGAAAAAATAAAAGAGAGGAAGAAAAGAAAAACAAGCACACAACATGATGCATGAACACACATAAAAGGAAAATAAGATGGAAAATTCAAAAAGATGATGCAAAATTTTGAAAAATTCTAAAAACCCTAAAATAAAGTAAAAATGCAACTAATGCATCTAAATAATGCATCTAAATGGCATGGAAATGCACTCCCCCAAGCTTAAACTTCACATTGTCCTCAATGTGATCATAAAAGGAAAAATATGAGGAACAACGATAAATATGAGGGAGGTGAATGAAAAATGATGAAATGAATGACATGAAATCCTAATGCAACTACATGCACATACAATGATGCATGAGAGCACCTTCCCCCAAGCTTATACCAAACAATCCTATTCAAATGACTCAATCAAAAATGTCATGGCTTTGCAAAGCGTGATCAAGTCAAACGAATAAGAAAGTGAGTATTCACTTGAAAGAAATGCTCGATGGTGGTGAGCAAAAGGATGTGGCGTATCAAAATATGGAGAGGGGAATTAATATATATAATGGGTTTGGGATGTAAAAGATTTTTGTTGCCGTCATATAAGGTGATATTTATTCAATCAAATCTATAAGGTCCCCTCGCTGTCGAGAGGATTAGGGTTTATTGAAAGCATAAAAATTTCTACACTACTGGATTGATATCACCTATAGCAAAAGGCGGATCCAGTATCTTTGCAGGTGCAGGCAACTGCTCCAACTGCTCTTTCCGTGGCTCAGCCAGGCGCGTATGTCCACGGACTCCAACGAACTCCAGCAATGCATCCTCTAGCATTCCCACAAGGACTCCACCTGTACCCTGCAGGGAATAGGATGCATCAGTTCGCTGCAAAGAATTCACCCTCGTAATAAAAGGATTCCAAAGAGGATCATCTATTGAAATATATGAAATAAATAGTGGTGGACGATACTTCCCTGGAAATAATTCAATATCCTCTTGCGATGTGATAGCTATCTTTGTGGTATCCTCTCGCAACTGCTCAGGTAACTCTGCTCCCAAATCAATTGAACTGCAGCTCTCCTCTTGTTCGCACCTGCCATCAAAGGATAAGTCAGTGTATAAACTGGTGTCACAAAAGGATTCATCAAGTATACTTCCCTGAACGTGGGCATCCCAAGGTAGCTCTTCTCGAGCGTTGATCTCTTCGGTGCATGTTTCGATGACTTCATTCATTGGCGGCTGAGGGACTCCATCAACTTCCAGATACAGCTTGTCATTTCTAATATCGACCCTAATGATGCCTTTGATTGTTCCTTCCGGGGAGAGTTGATCAATGATGTAGGTGGCGAATAGTTGTTCAAGGTGATCCTCTATATTGATGGCAATAGGTCCCGTGGTCTGAACTTCATCCATGAGTTCCTCCAATAGGGATGCAAAAGTTTCATCGTGTTGCAGGTTAGAGTCTGTACTCATCATTGCACTTATCGGATAACCTGATCAACAAAGACAAATACCTGAAGAAAAATATCAGTGGCACAAAAGAATATAGAAATGATAATAATGGTGGCGGGGGTGAAAATCCCCTTTTGTTAAAAAAAATTTCGTAGTCTAATCAACCTAATTGTGAAAAATTAGCACCCAACGGGAAATAAATCCTCGGCAACGGCGCCAAAAACTTGATTGCGCCCCGGATACACGTCCCGGAGCGGCGACACTGTAGTCTTACCGCAAGCGCACGGTGTAGCGACGAGCGGGTATCGAACACAGGGAGGCCTAATAACAGTGTCTTCTTCAATCACCTGGCTATAAGAAAAGTCGAGAAATGTGCGCAAATATGCGGTCACAGTCGTTCAAATGTATAGAAGAAATAACAAATTAATAAAGACGCTTAGGGGATAGGAATCCCCGCTACTTGCCGTATCTCATCATTATGATTCGTAGGTTTCACAATTGCTAGACTTGAAATTCGTGTGAACTAGTTGCAACTAAATGTAGAACCAAGCTCACGCTCTCACGCTATTGCCGGTCTATAGCAAACCTAGGGTAGGGTCCAATCTCTTGCAAACCCTAACCTAGGCAAGCTAGCGTGAAGAACAACATCATCGTTCAATGGTATCTCGAGCCCACTCTCGTGCAAACTCGAGCTACGACCCAGGTTGGGATAGTTCCTACCCGTTCAATCTCTTGTAAACGGGTATTGGTATAGAATTGCAATCGAAAACCCTAGTTTCGGTCCAATCTCTTGCAAACCGATTCCGGAGAAATTCAATTGCAACACAATTCGAATATCTAGTGCTTCATATCAAATTGGGATCCAATATCTTGCAAATCCCCAATCGGTATGAATCCCTAGCTATTCGTATTATAGCAATCCCAAACTAATCCTAATCAATCCTAGCAATAGTTTCACCAATTCATCACAATTTTGAAATTGGGTTCGTAAAGTTCATCCCTACGCCCTAAGACGATGAACTACTCACAATTCATAATCAAATTCAATAGAAATTCACAAGTAAAATGAATGGAATTCATAGCAATATTCAATAAATCAATAAAAATGGAGTTTTTGAGAGAAAGAGAGACGAACCAATGAAGAACAAGATAGCATCCAACAAAATCTCACTTTTCTCTCCTCCCTAAAAGTTAAATCTAATTCCTAAAAAGTCAATCAAAAAAGCTGCAAAAAGTTCTGAAAAATCTCTCTAAACTAGGTTTAAAACTGGGGTTAAATACCCCCCAAAATCGCCCAAAAAATCCTGACGAAAATGCACATGCGCAGCCTCAAAATCGCAGTTTATGCTATAGGCAGCGCGGCTCACTCGGCCGAGTGACTCACTCAGCCGAGTGAGAGACCCTGACGGATTCCAGAGAGTTGGGGGTCTTGAGGGTCGTCTCCTCGGAGGTCACTCGGCAGAGTGACTTTTCTTCACTCGGCCGATGGGCGTTCTTCACTCGGGCGGACGGCATTGGTCACTCGGCCGAGTTGGAGCTTGGGACTGTACAGACGAAAAACAGAGAGTTCAGCATCTTTTGTTGCCGTCGTCTTGGCTCCACTCAGGCGAGGGATGACTCGGTGCTCGGCCGAGTGGTCTGGCGATGCTCGGCCGAGTGCACGCTGATATTAGCCTTGTTGCGTGTTCAATCTGTCCGGCCGAGCGGGCTGTCTATGCTCGGCCGAGTGACTCCTTCACTCGGCCGAGTGGCATGCTGAAAATGCCCATTCTTCATGTTTTTGCCTCCTCGTCGCTCCTACGATGTTCTTTCCTCTTCCACTCCTCTCCAATCGCAAAATACCCCTCAAGAGAGTCGTCGGTGACACTCCGGAGTGGGTGCATCTCAGAATCACTCCAAATCGCTCCAAATCTCCTGAAATACGACAAAAACAACAAATCGTGAAAAGCATCGCAATATTGTCGAATAAACGTGAAAAACACGATTTGAGCGATCTAAATGGCATGCAAATATGCAGAAAAAAGGTGTAAAATACGTAGTGATCAACGACTGGGTCTAATAGCAGTCATTGGTGGCGGCCTTCTGGGAGGGGAAGCTATGGACTAACCTCGCTTCTATTCTCTTTCGATAAATTCATGCTCGCTAGTTGCAGCTACGACTTCAGTATGGGTATACAGTTTGTGTCCGACCAAGTTCCGTCGAATCTCGATGTTCAGTCCTTGCTTAAAGCGTTGTGCTCGAGCCAGAGGGGTATCAACCATTCCTGGAGCGAATCGGCTCAGCATGGTGAACTTAGCATCATATTGTTCCACCGTCATGGATTCCTGCTTCAAGCCGACGAACTGGGCATGCAGTTCCATCTGTGCCACGGGCGCGAAGTACTGGATTTTGATGTTGTTGGTGAACGTGGCCTAATCAATTGGCTGTCTTAGGCGACTCTCAGCTGAATCCCACCAAATCCGAGTTCCGTCAGTAAGTTGTAGCTTAGCAGTGTCTACCCATGCGTCTTCCACGATCTGGGCTGCTCTCAAGTCGTCATCGGTGCTTTGTAACCGTCCTCGGCCTTCAGAGGACCGTCCAAACCATTCCAATGCTTTGGGCGGAGCGTCCTAAATTGTTGCACTCCTCCTTCACGCTTATGTTCCCCTCGTAAGGCTTGAACAAGTTCTCGCACTGCGACATCAAATATTTGGTGTACCGAAGGAGGTGGTTGTTGGGGTTGGTTTGATTGGTGGCTCCGGACACATCAGCTCCATTCGGACTCCTAGTAGTGTTTCCGTGCATCATCGGCAAGGTCCTGCATACTTAGGAAAAATGTCAGCTTTATTGAGTATTTTATGTCGTACATCCTGATCTTACTATACTGTTCACGAGGTATTTTGCGCGGACCTGCATGTGCCACCAAACTTGTAACGACCCGCTCTCAGGGGGCCATTACTTATTTGATATAATTGCAGGTCTGCAGATCACCAGTGAAAACAATATAGCCACAATACAGAGATGTAGTATACTCAAACCGGCGTACATTATTACAATCCATAATTGAAAATACATCACACAACAGCACTCGCATACTGAAATACATGAAAGGAAATACGAAAAGGAAATGCATCTGAAAGTACAATACGTAAACCAAACTTAAGCTAGCTCAAGAAATCAGCAGTTTCAGGGTCAAACTCTGGCTCCTCAAACACATGGGCCTCTTCTTCAACCTGTTCGTCATCTGAAGGTGCCACGAAGCGGAACCATAGGTAAGTCACAACAATTCTAAAAAAATAGAAAGGAAAGTAGTGCACAAATATAGAACATGCTAAGTAAAGAAACAGGCTAAAGAAGTTGTTACATGCAAGGACGAAAAGTATAGTAAATACAGTCATGTAAACAAGAGTGGTAAGTAAGGTACGGGTGGCTGCACAGGTGTGGTAAGTAACGTGCATGTAATGCCTAAAGTAAATGTGATTGTGCAATCAATAACTACACTAGAACTACATGACTCAAGTAGGAGAAGATGATTTGCAACCATAAGTCAAACACTTTCGCAACGGGGAGCTAATCACACGCGTCTACTTATAACATACTCTTGAAAACTGGACGGGAGAATACTTTTGAAACTGGACTAGGCTGGATATGAGAGGTGACTCCGGTCATAGCTCCCACACACTCTCTACAATGAGTTACCCAAAACCCAGTGACGTGTCAAGTGTATCAAGTTCAACTTTTTCGTTCCATTTATGATATTCCAACATGAGATTACACCGGGGATTCTTTCAATGAATTCAACATGAGACTTCTACGTGAGATTCCAACACGAATTCCAAATGAATTTACACGATATTCCACGCTTAGTTTTCATGTGACAAGCATCAGGAAAGGGTGAACGAGACAAGGAAGTTATCATGGTGAATAAGAGTTTACATGCAATGAAAGGTTGAAGTAACTCATTTAAGGAATTTATAATCAATGTTAGCCTTAGGTGATAATTGGAAATCTAATATTGATCCACACAAACGGGCTTAGTCAAGGTTGACCAAGCAGGTCACTATTCCCGTAGGGTGATCCAAAACTTGGGCACACGCGATTCCAGCCGGCTTGCTTAGAGAATACTCGTGTTTTGATCGAAGATGTCGTTAATGCACGGCAGCGGATACTTGTTCTTTATGGTTACCTTATTCAGTTCTCGATAATCCACACACACATCCTTCTCGAACCGTCATTCTTCTTGACCAAAAGAACTGGCGCACCCCAATGAGATACGCTGGGATGAATCAATCCCTTCTGCAACAGGTCGTCGAGTTGTTTCCGAAGTTCTTCCAGTTCAGCAGGAGCCATGCGATAAGGAGCCTTTGAAATAGGTTGAGTGTTCGGCATAAGGTCGATAGTGAATTCCAGAGCTCGATCAGGCGGTAATCCTGAAATATCTTCAGGAAATACGTCTGCAACCGGCGGCGGGGTGGCAACCGACAGCGGGTCGACGCTCGGGGCTGGACCTCCGAAGTGGTTATCATCAAGTGAAGGTCAGAAGTGAAGACATCCGGAAGACGGCATTCCAAACCTGCATGGGCCACCACTAAAACCTGTCACGCACCGCTTCCCATTATAACTGAGAGCGAGGACGCGAGCGGGTCCGCATGTGCTTAAAGCAAAGAAGAGATACTATTTTTTTCTTTCTTCTTTGACTTAAGTACAATAAGCGTTAATTAGCAAAAGCAGGTCCCTGCACGCCAATATCTTAGAAGCAGCATAAATAGTCATTACATTACAAATACCAGCGTCTAAAGCAAAGTACAGAAGCAATTAAGGCCTAGCATGGCCGTACAATCTGCTGAAAGCAAACACACCTGAAAACAACAATTTAAATAATAAAACTGAATAGAAATATCTCACTCTAGCCTTCCGCGGGAAGGATCTCAATGTCTTCGTAGCTCTGATCAGCGGGGTCCACTTCTAAGATAGGATCCTCAAAAGTAGGGTCCTCGAGGTATTCTGTCCCTGAACCTAACAAATATTTCATCAACACGTTGAAATATATGTCAGCGATAAGCTCGGCAAGATATTTAAAGTAATGAAACGAAAAACAGCTAGAAAAGGACAAAAGGGAGTTAGTACACAGTTATGAATAATAAGTGCAGAAAAGTAAAGTACGAGCATGCATGGAATTGCAGCTTAAAAGTAAAACAGTTGTATGTTGAGTATTTGATTATTTGTGCTCGTGATAAGTCCATGTCTGAGTAGGTAATTGTTCTCGATACACCCTATCATCGGGGGTTTACTGTGACGCTTCTTGCCATTCCTAACCTGAAAGATGGCCAAGATGCTTGCCTCAATTAGTGTGGTTTGGAGGTAGCCGTAAGATATTCAAGCAACATTTACGGACTCTACTACAGGAACCAACCCCACCCAAAGTGTCTGTCTAGTCATCGACTAGGTTTCACCCCATCTGTATTCGATGGATATCACATAAGTGTTTCGAGTTTGTAACATAATCCTTTTTCCAAATTAGTTCAACTTGCTAGCATGCAGGTAGTAAAAGTAGTTCAATTTAATAACAGGCATGTAGTGAATTGTTCCAAACGATCAACATTAATATGACACGTCCATTTAAATTAGAATACAACGAGCGAAATGAAAACGCACTATTTGGCTACTAAAAGTCGACAAGCATATTGAAATAAGATTTAGCACTAAGTTCGAACGGTACGATTTGAAATTCATTTACCATGGGAGATCGAAGCAAGGGCGGCGGGGCGGCAACCGGCGACGGGTCGGCGATCGAGGCGCAGGCGGCGGCAGCATGCAACGGGGCGGCGACGGTGGCGTGGCCTACAGAGAGGCGACGTCGGTTCGGGGCGCAGGCAGCAATGCAAAGCAGTGGCGGCGGGTCGGATCGGCGGCGGTGGGGTGCAGGCGCACGGCGACGGCCTGGAGTGGGCGATCGAAGCAAGGTTTTTCTTTCGCAGGGGAGATCAAAGCACGATTTTTCTTCCCAGGTATAATGGGAAGCGGGGCGTGACCGGTTTTTCTTTCGCAGGGGAGATTTAAGCAAGGGCGACGGGGCGGCAACCGACGGCGGGTCGGCGATTGGGGCGCAGGCGACGGTGGTGTGCAACGGGGCGGCGGCGGCGTGGCCTGCAGAGGGGCGACATCGGTTCAGGGCGCAGGCAGCAGCGCAAAGCAGCAGTGGCGGGTCGGATCGGCGGCGACGGGGCGCAGGCGCACGACGGCGGCCTGGAGTGGGCAACGGCGCACGGGGCGACGACGATCGGCAGCTGCGCGTGGCGATTTGGAGGGGCACATGCGACGGATCAGGTGAGATGCGCAGGGTTTTGATTTGGGTTAAAATTGATCATCCACTCTTCAATTTCAATCTCTGCTTGTATTTGATTTCAGATTTGTTTTCGATTTCTGGTTTTGTTGATTTGGGTTGAATGGAGGATGTGGAGTGGCTGATTTGGGTTGGCTTGTGGTGGTGGTGGTGGGATGGCTGATTGTTGTTGTATGGAGGAGGGGATGGCTGATTTGTGTGGCGATGTAATTTGGTGTATGAATGTGGCAGGGAGATGGAATGTTGGCGTTGTTGCTGCTGCAGTTGGTGTGGTTGTTTTAAGGACGGAGGTGGGAGAAGCAGGTTGTTGATGAGGAGAGCTGAAGGTAAGGGGGATGGATATGAATGGGGCAGTTCAGATCTGATTATTTCGGATCTGAGCTGCCCAATTGCTATTAATCACGGTGGGGTTAGGGGTAAATGTAATAAGGTAAATATAATTAAGAAAGGTAATTAGTGATCTAAATTAGTTAGCAGTAATTAGTTAATTAGTAATTAAATTTTAACCAGTAATAATTAGTTCGGGTCAAAAACAAATAGTTACGCTACGTTGAGTGACCTGCATGGGCCACCACTAAAACCTTTAACGCCACGCTTCCTATTATACCTAGGAGCGAGGACGCGAGCGGGTCCGCATGTACTTAAAGCAAAGAAGATGTACTATTTTTTTCTTTCTTCTGACTTAAGCACAATAAGTGTTAATTAGCAAAAGCAGTTCCCTGCACGCGAATATCTTAGAAGCAGCATAAATAGTCATTACATTACAAATACCAGCATCCAAAGCAAAGTACACAAACAATTAAGGCCTAGCATGGTCGTACAATCTGCTGAAAGTAAACACATCTGAAAACAACAATTTAAATAATAAAACTGAATAGAAATATCTCGCTCTAGCCTTCCGCGGGAAGGGTCTCAATGTCTTCGTAGCTCTGATCAGCGGGGTCCACTTCTAAGATAGGATCCTCAAAAGTAGGGTCCTCGATGTACTTTGTCCCTGAACCTAACATACATTTCATCAACACGATGAAATATATGTCAGCGATAAGCTCGGCAAGATGTTTAAGGTAATGAAACGAAGAACAACTAGAAAAGGGCAAAAGGGCGTTAGTACACATTTATGAATAATAAGTACAGAAAAGTAAAGTACGAGCATGCATGAAATTGCAGTTTAAAAGTAAAATAGTTGTATGTTGAGTATTTGTCGTGATAAGTCCATGTCTGAGTAGGTAATTGTTCTCGATGCATGGTCTAGTTAATGGGCTTGATAAGACGACACGCAGGTCCTGCCCCTCTATGCGAAATACTTCAGAAGCAGTGTGAATATCATCACTAACCAGATCGTTTGAATAATTTTGTACACAAATGTTTAACTTGTTTCTTTTGCAACATGGTAGGAAGACCGCACACTCGCAACAGAAATGGAACTAGCGGGAATGGTGCTCCCAACCTCCATGAACTTGTGAGTATCATGAGAGGAATGTTGGAGACTCAACATCAGCTAATCCAGCAGGGTCAGCAGCCTGCACCACCTGCACCACCCCCACCTCGAGCTAAGCCCGGAGCGAAGCAATTTCGGGAGATGAACCCGAAGAGCTTTTCTGGGAGAGAAGGCCCGTTAGCAGCAGCAGGATGGGCCCGAACCACAAAAGAGGACCTGAGTCTTGCCCGCATTGACCAGGCAGGCTGGGTAGAAATTGCCAAGAAACAGCTGACTGGAAATGCTCGGAACTGGTGGGACACTGAAGAAGCTTGTCTTATCAAGCCCATCAACTGGACCATGTATCAAGAACATTTACCTACTGAGACATGGACTTATCACGAGCACAAATAATCAAATACTCAACATACAACTGTTTTACTTTTAAACTGCAATTCCATGCATGCTCGTACTTTACTGTTCTGCACCTATTATTCATAATTTTGTACTAACGCCCTTTTGTCCTTTTCTAATTGTTCTTCGTTTCATTACTTTAAACATCTTTCCGACCTTATCGCTGACATATATTTCAACGTGTTGATGAAATATATGTTAGGTTCATGGACAGAGTACCTCGAGGACCCTACTTTTGAGGATCCTATCTTAGAAGTGGACCCCGCTGATCAGAACTACGAAGACATTGAGATCCTTCCCGCGGAAGGCTAGAGCGAGATATTTCTATTCAGTTTTATTATTTAAATTGTTGTTTTCAGGTGTGTTTACTTTCAGCAGATTGTACGGTTATGCTAAGCCTTAATTGCTTGTGTACTTTGCTTTGGACGCTGGTATTTGTAATGTAATGACTATTTATGCTGCTTCTAAGATATTCGCGTGCAAGAACCTGCTTTTGCTAATTAACGCATATTGTGCTTAAGTCAAAGAAGAAAGAAAAAAATAGTACCTCTTCTTTGCTTTAAGCACATGCGGACCCGCTCGCGTTCTCGCTTCCAGGTATAATGGGAAGCGGGGCGTGACAGGTTTTAGATCTCAACGTCCTCGTAGCTCTGATCATCGGGGTCCACTGCTAAGATAGGATCCTCAAAAGTAGGGTCCTCGAGATACTCTGTCCATGAACCTAACATATATTTCATCAACACGTTGAAATATATGTCAGCGATAAGCTCGGCAAGAAATTTAAAGTAATGAAACGAAGAACAATTAGAAAAGGACAAAAGGGCGTTAGTACATAGTTATGAATAATAAGTGCAGAAAAGTAAAGTACGAGCATGCATGGAATTGCAGTTTAAAAGTAAAATGGTTGTATGTTGAGTATTTGATTATTTGTGCTCGTGATAAGTCCATGTCTGAGTTGGTAAATGTTCTCGATACATGGTCCAGTTGATGGGCTTGATAAGACGAGCTTCTTCAGTGTCCCACCAGTTCTGAGCATTTCCAGTCAGCTGTTTCTTGGTAATTTCTACCCAGCCTGCCTGGTCAATGCTAAAGCCTTCTGTTGCAAAGAAGATGTACTTATTTTTTTTTCTTTTTTGACTTAAGCACAATAAGTGTTAATTAGCAAAAGCAGGTCACTGCATGCGAATTTCTTAGAAGCAGCATAAATAGTCATTACATTACAGATTGTATTTGTAATGACTATTTTTGCTGCTTCTAAGAAATTCGCGTGCAGGGACATGCTTTTGCTAATTAACGCTAATTGTGCTTAAGTCAAAAAAGAAAGAAAAAATAAGTACCGCTTCTTTGCTTGGAGGACCAATATTAAGAACATCACTTATCGACTTAGCTCCATTGATTATTAACAAACAATAGAGTAGTTCCCTGTTTATTTAGGTCTCTATGTTGGCAAAGTTGTATGTTTCAGTTATTAGTCGTTTTGATGCTATATGATATCCTAAGTTCATGCTGGTACACTATCTAACTTTCGAAATTTAGAATTTCAGGTGACTTACAGGTTTCGAGGTCGTCGTAGTAAGCCAGGGGTGGAGTTAGAGCTTCCAAGGGTGCTTGTGCGCGAGAATCGATACTTGCAATCACAAGAAATTATCGGTTATATGTCGTATATTTTCTATCTATTTATCTTGACCGCTTTTATTTTTACGATAGCTTGAAAAGGTGTCAAAATACGTTCTAAAATTTTAGATAGTCTAGATATGAGAAAAATAATTTTACCTAAGAAGAAAATATTTTTCTGAAGCTTATGGATATTTTGTAAATAATTTTTAGAAGCTTAAAACACATTTTCTAGATTTAAAATGAATTTAAAACTAATTTTCTAAATTATAAAATAACTATTGTAAATGTTCAATGATTTGTTTAGATAAAATTACACGCCTAAACTTTCATTTAATATATCAAAATTTTCCTCTCGACTAGTAGAATACGAAAGTACTTTTTATATTTTGAAGTTTACGTGAAATTCGATACCGATAAGTCATTTATCTAAATTAGCATAACTTTGACAAAACATGACTTGAAAAATAAAAATCGGATTGGGATGAAACTGGCGACAACGCGTTCGCGACAACGCGTAGAACATTTTGGTATTTTTAGATTTTCTGTATGGGTCCTATATTTTGGTTTTCTAATTTTTCTCATTAAACCCCCTTTCTCTCTTTAATTCTCTCTCTAAAACCCATATAAAAACACAATTTTCTTTTGTGTTCTCCAACTTACGCATGCACTTAAAGAGTGCTGCCAGGGGGCTGTCGGCCAGCGGGGTGGTTGGCCGGGGGGTGGGCCACGGTGGAGGGTGGGCCGTCGGTGGCGGTAGTGGTCGGAGGATCGTCGACGAGGATGGGAGAGGAGGATGCTTGTGTGGCTCACCGGAGACGGGTAATTAGTAAGTTGAGTATAAAATTACCATTTTGCCCCTAAACTAAATGTCTTCGAAAAATTCCCAGAAAATTATCACGGGTTCCTTGCGATGATCATAAAAATAACGTCCATTTTTAGATTTGAGCGACGAAAAAATAGAACAAAATTACTTACTCATTTTGAACTCGTTCTGTATACAGGCCTTTACAAAGTCGCTCAATCTATTCTTCCATCCATGCATTTGGTTGCATATGTTCTTTAAACATAAGCTAGCATTTCATTTGGTTAACTATCATTTAGCGACAAAATATGTAAAGAAAGTAAAAGTAATAACAGTTTTAATAAATTAAAACAAATACATCATGTGTTTAGTTATGTTTAATTACAATAATGAAGTAATGTGTTCTAATAAATTAAGGTCGTATGAGTTTGTATGTTATTTTCCAAGTGCATTGACATGAAGTTAATGCCATTGCATTTCATTCCAGATTAATTAGTACTGCGAAATAGTACTCACTAATGCATACCCTCCAAGTTAATTTATAAACGCATCAATCCAGGTATAAACACAATGGACCAGTGCTAAAACAAGAAACATTATTTTATCATTCTGCAAACAAATAATGATGCAAGATCTTATAGAGCATATAAAGATATCTAAAAAACATTTGTGTACATATCATGTATGTATACAGTGTTCATATGTAAGCACTGTGTTCATATGTAAGCATGGGTCTATTATTTAATTGGAATTAAAACTTCCTTTTTGTTTTGTTTTACTGAGGCCATAATCAAGAACTAAATATAGTCTCGTAACCTGTCAAGACTGAGAGAAATCAGAGGGCAGTGAAGTCTCAGATTGAAGACACATGCTACATCTGTTCAATTCCATTGGTCAGATGCATTGTCTTTCTTGCTGGGGACAACAGTTTCAGAGGGTTTAATCATTGTTATAGTTCATTATTTAATATCATCCATGATCATATAATAAAATTCAGCAGTCATTTTAAATAAAATTGAGAAGTCAGTTTTTGACACGTGTCTTCAAAATCCGAATCTGATAAAAATTAAGTGATTCCTATCCAAACACAAGTTTCAATCTGAATTATGATCAGTTTTTGGGTAGGATACACATGAATCCAAACCAATTTCTAACTGTTTACACCCTCACTGCCAGGCATATAGGCATGCATGATGCATCCCAGGTTTCGATTTACAGCCTTGCATCGGCTGGTCTCCAGGATTAATAGAATTTTGTCAAATTTCAAATGGATCTCGTATGGTGGATTGCTTAACAATTTTGGAATTGATATATTCAAAAGATCACCTTGATGTGAGACTGCTTAGCCTTGCACATCATAATCATGTAATCTCTGATAACCTGGAGCTACAAATAATCAACTAAAAAACTCATGTTTATTAACATGGAAATGATGTGTGGAGATTTGTTTTAATACGTATTCCTTGATAGCAGGCTTTATCATGATTAAATTACTAGTCATAACCCGTGCCCGCGGGGCACGGTGCATTTAAGATTTTTCCCTGCAAAATCTTTGTCCCCAAAAAATATTTTTACAGCCAAAATCTAAGCCAATATTTTTACGGACGCCTTCGGCGAGGAACACTAAATTCTGTGCGGGCGCCTTCGACGCAGAACAACAAATTAGCGTATAAAAATTTAGCGGGGGCCTTCGGCGCGGGAAGACATCTACTTGAGGGGTTAATTGAAACGGACTCCCAAAAAGCTCAGCCCGCCTCTTTGAATGCACATTCACTGTGTTTTTTTTTGTTTCAATTTTTTTGGGTCTAGCCGAAATAAAGTTCAAGCGACGTCCACTTTTGGGTTTCATTTTTTTGGGTTTTTTTTTGGTTTCATTTTTTGTGTGTTTTTTTTGGGTTTCATTTTTTTGAGTCTCATTTTTTGGATCATTTTTGAATGAATGGTATTAAGGGCTGATGCTGCCAATTTCAAAAAAGAAAAGCTTTTGTTTTCTCCCAACAAATTTCTCTTCAACCCAAAAATTTCCATCTAAAACTTGATGTGACATTGCCACATATGACAAATTCAAAATCTGCCCGCAATTGTAATATAGATTAGTCATGATTAATATTTATCATTAATAATTATCATGATTAATATTTGCAGACATTTTACGTGAGTGATCAAGAATCAAATTAACACCAAAAAAATAAAGTAACAATGCAAGGGAAAGGGGAACCTACTGTCGCACGGCTTGAGTGGGGAGAAACGGCGTGAGCTCGGGGATCGTGTTGCTCGGCAAACACGACATGGCTCTCAACGAAGTCGCTCGCCATCGTGGTGCTCGAGGGTCGGCCTCATGGATGTGGTCGAGGGGACTGACAGGAGCGTCGAGTGGAGGGCTCGGTCTCTCTGTGCTGTGCCCGAGAGGAACAGGAGGAGCTCAGGAAGAGATCTTTGACATTGGGGATTTTCATCAAACAGTTGGCGGATGGGGAAATTCTGTGGTGCTGGGTGGTGCCAAAGGGGATGACAGATGGTCGCGATGCTTGGGAGAAGATGAGGGGAAGCTAGGGTGAGGTCGTTGGTGGTTAGTCGGAGTGGTGACAGGGCGATGGTGGCACTAAGGGGAGGCGAGGCGGTGGGCACGGTAGAGGGAGCTCAAGTCACGACAAGGCTCGCCAAGGGTCTCGGCACATGGAGCCGCTAGCACCTCAACGGAGCAATGGTGATCTCGCACGAGTGGGGGGGTGTTGGAGACCCCCGCCTTCGACCGCCGGCGCCAAAGATCCCTTAGGCGATGGGAGGAGAGGGGAGCTGATATGCGCATCAGCTCCATTGAACGAGGACCGCTGGATTTAACCACAAAAGAATGGTGTCCGTTGGATCCTGGGATTGAAGCTGGTTGCTGGGATTGAGATAGGAGAAGCAATAGCCGTGGATGCTTGCCACCTCAGCTGAGGGGTCTACAGTGAATCTAGCCGTTGGGTCCGAATTCGTATAAACGGGGCGGATGTTGCTGCTGCTAGCTGGAATATTCTAACAGAATTCTGTTATCAGATGGCCTACAAAGGGATGGATGGGTGTAAGAATTGGGCATGAAAATTGTTAACAATGAAATTGCTTCAGACTTTCTGAGCAACCACGTTTTCCATTTTAATTTGCTCTTTGATTTATTTTGAGTAATAGAGTTGCCTTGCAATTCTATCCTAATTCTGTCTTTCAGGATATTGGAGGGCTGAGCAGCCATGGCGAAGAAGAAGAACGTGCAAGCGGAAGCTTCTCAGTCGTCGAGGATGCCGGCAGGAGGTCAAGATGGCGATCAGAGGGCGCCATTGGAGTTCGGACTTCAACAGGGGGGCGGAGCTCCAACGACACGTAGCTTGGGGCTTGCGGATGGAGGTGGGACTGGCTGGGCTCGGCCATGTCTGGTGGCGCCCGAGACAGAGAGATGGGGGGAGGTCGGCTATGGAGATGGCCGCGGGCTGCAGTGGACTCGGGGGTATTTGAGTTGACGGAGGGTGTCAGTGGCAGTGCAAGGGGTTGAGGGAAGAGGGAGGCTCGGCCTGTACCGAGACAGGGCAGCAAGGGGGATGGCGGCTCGGCCCTGTGCTCCACCTGCGCCCGGGGTCAAGCGGGCTGGACTTTGGAGTGGGGGTTGGCTCAGCTGGGCACGTGTATACATCCTGCAGAGGGATTTAAGAAGATCATGAGCCGAGTTTGATTTATTGAAAAAATGAATATTTGTGGGGTTTGTTAATGAATGGGGTTGTTGGGTACTCCTCTGCTAAGGTGAATGACGGTGGGGTTTAAAGAAATTAAAGTAACAAGGATGTGGGGAGTTGGATCCAACCACTCTATTAATGGGGCAGGGTTCCTCTGGAATCTGGATAAAGGGATGCGGGTTACGGATGGATTAGGGCCTGTTCTTTTGCAGGAAAGTATAATTGGAGAAAGTTGAGAATTGTGGATTCTGATGAGAGAGAAATTTGGTGTAGTGTGTTCTTTTGTTGGAAAGTGGGGATAGATTGTGTAGTTGGAAAGTTGAGGTGGGGCCCACTCCGTGTTGTGTGTTCTTTTGATTGAAGAAAATTGGATGAAGAAAATGGTGTGGGGTCCACTCATATTTAATTTTTTGTATTTATACCTATAAACTAAATAATTAAAGCTAAAATACTTATTTAATATACTATTAATTACTAACTTATTATACCTAAACGTGTGTTTGGAGCAAGGGGGCCCCACACTTTTGTGGGTTGGGCTGCAACGGAAAAAAAAATAAGGAGAGAGGACAAATGCTGGGCTGCGATTGGTTCTAGGAGAAATTGGGTCCCACAATTTTGGGGATTCCTTCGTTTTCAGCGTGTTTTGCGGAAGATACAAAAACATCTTCGAGAATCCAAATCCGGCTGCCACATCAGCGTTTCTCCCCTCCAAGCCGAGATGACAAAAGAACACCAAATCTGAATTTGGTCAAGGAATCCCATGAACAGTCCGTAAACAGTAGCATTCTTCACTTTCTCACCGAACTATCCACGAAAAGAACAGGCCCTTAAGTGCGGGGGTTGGAGTTTAAATGAGGGTTAATGGGATGTTTGGTTGTGTTTCTCCAAAAGGAAATTAAAGTAACAAGGACGAGGGGGAGTTGGATCCAACAACTCTATGGGATGTGGGTTATGGAGTGATTAAGTGTGGGGGATTGGAGTTAAATGTAGGTTAATGGGATGTCGTGTTGTGTTTCTCCACCGTTTGGGTTGGTTCGTGATTAAGGATTTGACAGACACAGTTGGGGGTAATTTAAGGTGGGGGTAAAAGTGACAGTAATTAACATAATAACGGTTTCGCCACTGAAAAAAATAAACCTCTCCAAAAATTTCGAAAGAATTACTAGACGTTCGGGACGATGCGAAACGTATGACAATGATTTCCGTTAAATTTTTCGGACGACGGAAAGATTTGTTTCGGGAACTAAAACTGTTATCGGGTCTTGGGACGATCACGACTCCGAAAATAATTAGAAATTACGAAAGATACGGAAAATGTTCAGAATCATCCAAAAATACTGACGGTTTCAGGCCGTCACAGGTGAATTGGGAACCAACCTTTGGGTTATAACCCAAACCACCACGATAATTTGCCTTGAACTTGATCATGTCATTCTCTGCCTTCGTCCTTTTCGTCGCGATCTTTTTAGGCTTCTCAAATGGAGAATCGGTGATGTCCCAAAGCTCTTGACCTTCAAGCCAAATCATCATATGACCTTCCAAGGTAGACATTCCCTCGTGGGGTTGTGATGAAGCTCTTAACGCCATAGTGCTTGCTTGAGCGTAATCAACCTGCTCTGATACCAATTGTAGGATCCATGTCTACTAAGCAACGCACTGGGGGGAATAGTGTTTTGGCAATTAAAATTTCTACTTAAACAAATTAAGAAAATGCGAAAAATTAATTGCAACAAAATCACAAAAAGAGATACGCCAATGCAAATGCAAATAGAAAGACGTAGCCTAGTTCGGATCCCTAACCGGTGATCCTAATCCAACACTACACTTGTAACCCATGATGTGGATTTTCACTAGTGCTAACCGGGGCACGAAAACTCTAAACGAGTACAATCCCTAACCAGGACAATGCTCCCTAACCGGGGCAACAAACTCACATAAGAGTACAATCCCTAACCGGAAGAATCTAAAGAGTGACCCTCCAAGGATGCAAAGGAGTAACCCTCCTAAGTTGGAGTAACCCTCTAATTTGCTCTCATAACCCGAGCGCTAGGTTAAAATGAAATTGTAAAATAAACAATTACACACTTACGTATGCCTTGAATAGATTTACATATAGTGAAGATGAATGCATAAGTGTGATGAGCCAAAGTGCTTGAGATGGATCTTGGTTGCACTTGGAAGACTTCCTCTCTTAATGAAAATCAATGCATAAAATGAAAGTGAAAATAAAAGAGAGAGGAAGGAATGCTCCTAGAGTTTTGGCTCAAGAAAATGTGTTCTTATGTTCAACAATTGATGGTCAAAAAAATCCCTCCAAACCGAGCATAAATACGCCATCAAATCAGCATTAAAGACAAGAAAACGGCTCATTGAGAAACACACCCAACGGTTATAAATGTGCAGATTTGGGGTCTGACAGACGTCTGGAGAAGAGTTTTCAGCCACCTGATCAACTGCACAGATGCCTGGAAACATAACTCCAGACGGATAGCAGAATGCGATGGGCATATAAAAACAAAGTGAAGTCCAATCTCATAATGATAGACGTCTGATGAACACTTACCAGGCGTCTGATCGACTGTGCAGACACAGTCTGGTAAGCCTTCTACAGACGGCAGCCCAATTAGGTCCAAACAAGCAAAGAGCACAAAAAATTGGCTCAACCTAAACAGGCGCCTGAAGCACAGTTACCAGGCTGCTGGATCACTGTTCAGACGCCTGGTCATATACCATTAGGTGACTCGTATCAAAATGTGTGAGCGCTACTTCCAAGTGCAGGAGATCGAACAAGTAATAATCCTGGTGAGTCCATGTATCATATTCACGGGACAACTGACCTGCAAACCACAAACTTCATTTTAGAAGGAATACTAAAACGATAATAACCAACCACCTATCAGGTATAAGGATATGGTATCAAGAGTTTAAAATAATAAAAGAAAATCCTACGATACTTACGGTTAATTCGATATTGGGGTACTAATATGGAGAGTATGTGTTGGATATGATTTCATTAGGTTATACGCAATCAATGATTATAAATATATTTTCTATAACTCAACGTTTCGTCTAGTTAGGGCACGAGAACGTCGGAAAGTATGGCGATAAAGAGCATGAAATAGTACCGAAAAGTTAGTCACGTATAACATCGATTTCATAAAGAAAATAAATACAAGTGCCCCTTGGGTCGCATCACGAATAAGTCCGCAAAGATCATATTCGGTTCAAGCATGCCCACGTCTCCATATAACACACCCAAACAACATATACGTAGAAATCGACAAGATACGTGATTTTACAATGAAAATAGGGCAAAAGGATATTGAAATCAATGATTACGACACCCTAACTACATCAACACCAACACATATGAAGATAACCACGCATGAAGAGAATATATTTAGTATTCATAGATAAATAAATCATTAAAACCTCAAAATACGTGAATAATACTTCAAATACAAGCCAAATACGCAAAATACAAGGCTAAAGATAGGAAAAATGTCACCAATTCTCTCCAAATAGCCCCAAATCTCCCTCAGATGATAGATCTAGCCTCTGTCTCCAGGGCCTCCAAATTTCATGCGAAAATACGGCTCCTAGAGCCCCCAATACGCAAGAATACGCTCCAAAAAAGGTCTCGAATACCCTCTGGAATACTAGGGTATTTATAGGGGAATTAGGTCTGTATTGGATCTGAAAATAACGCTCAAATCCGCTCTAAAATCCAATCGGATCCGCAACCGACGATCAGAGCAATCCCTGGTCGTTGGATCGAAGCGGGATCGCTTCTCGTGTCGACACATGCCCTTCGGGTGCGGATCATCGCTTGCGCGCGCCCGCATCCTCTCTCCGAACTCAGCTCGGAGTAAATCTTGGCCGTAGGATCTCGATGCAACGGTGGAGATGAGGCCACGTCACCGTTTCATTTGATCGAATTTGATTCGGATGCGGGATGCGTCATGGCCGTAGGATGGTGAATGAACGCTTCGGATGCAGCCACGTCGCTCCATTCAAATTCGATGATGTGCATGTATATCGTTCGATCGACGCCGTTGGATTGAGCAGGCAACGGCCAAGATCTCGCCACGTCGCCCCGCGGACTATGGTTCGCTTTCAAATTGCGGGGTCATCCGTGGCCGTTGGATTAAGATCTTGCGGTTCGCACCTCGCCACGTCGCCCGTTCTTCGTATCGCTTCAGGCCGAATCGCGACTGTTGGATGTTGATCGGATGGCTCTCGTTCAGCCGCGTCGACCGCTTCGTATCATAGCAGCGGGGCCTCCCTCATTCGTTGGATCTGCATCCAACGTCCCAGATAAAGCCACGTCGCCCCATATTTAGCTTGCCTGCAGACCGTTGGATCGAGATCCAACGGGCGATAAATTGCTGCGTCGCCGCGTCCGCTGGAGCGTTGGATTAAGCGGGAATGCATGGATGAGTGCCACGTGTACCGTATTTTCGTATTTACGCCGTATTTCTCCATTTAATGGTATTCTGCATTCAAAAAATCACAGTAATTAGTACAGATCTCAGAAAAATACAAATAAATAGTCGTTGAAATTGTGAGATCGAGATCTAGCCATGAAAAATATAAAAAGGTCAGAAATACTCAATATATTGTTGTTTTGTGCTCAAATCAATGGTTTGCTCTAATAAATGATGATATACAAAATACGAACGTATTAGAGACCAATTAAGCATCACATACACATAAAATAGTGCTAGATAAGGGGTTAATTATGCAATATTCACCCCGAATCACACCCCCAACTAGCGATTTGTTTGTCCGTAGCAAAAAAGAGCGATGAAGTCGAATGATTACTAAAACAATAAATTCTATCAATCGCTTATGGCATGGCTCAATAATACGCTTCCCAACGTGATTTAGACCATCAATATACACAATTCATGACAAAGATCAATCACATGATGTTTTCTCTAATTTAATTCGAATAAATAACATGCAAGCATCGTTTTGCACAAGCGAAAATATAACACGTCGTTATATTCTAGTTTTCTTATTTCCAAGGAATTGGCATCTCAAAAAGCTCGTTCAAATCATGGTATTGAAGTTGCTTAGTTTATTCACACTTTTTTTCCTTTTTCTTTTGACGACTTAGAATGATCCATGTAGCGAGCTTTCAGTTAATGATTCCTAGGCCAGACGACCTTTAGACATTAGGCTTAGAAGAGCCCCTCGAACTTAATACTCGAATCATCTAAGTTTTATTTTCTCTTTCTTTTTTTTGAATGCACTCCCCATTCATCCATCTTTCGACGTGAATCTACAATGCTTCATGTGGCACGAAGACCCGGCTAATCAATGAACTCAATGGAACGATGCATTTTTTCTTTTTCACTTTTTTTCTTTTTCTTCTTTTTTCTTCTTTTTTCGTAAGCAACTCACTACCCATAAATATGAACATAAAATTTAGTAACAATGGCCAAATTCCTCTTCAGCTTGAAGACTGTTCTAATAAATCGTGTATACTTAAGCTTTTTCATCACCGTAGCATGCATGAAATATATTCAAGCTATTTCGAGATATTAATCATGGTAATTGAAAATTTTCATAAATATCATATTAATGAGTAATTCCATGAATGAAAAATAGTTAATTTAAGCCATAAACAATTTTTAGAACTCAATCAATGCATAATCATCTGCATTTGTGGTATGTGAAGGAGTTTTAAATGATGAGAATGGTGATTTATTCTTTTATCTTGCCTTATTTTTTTAAAAAAAATCCTAAGGTCGCATACACTCCCCCAACTAAAGATGGATATTGTCCTCAATGTCGAAAAGGGTACGAGTTTATTCAAAAGAAATTATCGTAGAAAGTATATAAAAATCTACACTAATGGAAAGAACACACTGTGGTCAAATGGCGGATCCCGAATCTTTAATGGTGGAGGAAGTTGTTCTATTTTCTCCTTGCGTTCATCGGCGAGTAATCTTCCTCCAATGGCTAAACTGGATCCCAGCAACGTAACTCCCAGCATCTCTATAAGCTATTCACCTGTAACGTGCAAGAGATGAGTTACGTCAATCCAATTTAGTCTTAAATTCCTTTCAATAAAACTATTCCAAATGTAGTCATCAAAATAGGTGAAATAAATTAAAGCATGTTGATGACTACTCCCTGAAAGATATGCACTACTCTCGGTATGATGCTCAATCATTAGGGAGAGGGATGAATGATTTTGGGGAAAAACTGGGGGAGAGAATGGTTCGGGCCCCATATCGATAATCTCTAAACCCGTGTCCATAGCTGTCTCCTCCTCCTGTTCATCCAAAATTTGTCACGCCCCGCTTCCCAGTATATGTCACGCCCTGCTTCCCAAAAATATGGAGGCGAAGCGTGAGAAGGTCCGCTCAGACTTGAAGTTACAAGGCCGCAAGTCCGATAAGCGTCAATTATCACAAAGTAGCATGTCCCTGTAATGTGACTCGGAAACAACAATAACAATAATAGAAAAGGAGACAAATAATTAAAATTATTCAACTCAGAGTCCAGATATAAATTCAACAACCAGAAGTGCCACCAGGCAAACAAAAGAGTCCAAAAGAAAAGGCGAGCATGACCGACAAGAAACTAACAACAAACGGTGCTACTCACCGACAACAACAACAACTAAGGAAAAGTCTACGAAGGGACACTAGGACTGGTCACCAGTGTCCTCGTACTCCTCGTCAGCAACTGGAACGGGCTCGAACTCCACGAACTCGTCACCCTCAACAGCAATCTCTGGCTCAGCGACTAACATGCGTCACCCAAAGAGAAGGGGCACATGTCAGTAAGTCTACAAGACATGTGCAAGGAAACTAAAGGAAGTAAAAACAACCTAGCAGTTCTAGAGTATGGTATGACATGGCATGCTATGTAAAGTGAACAGCAAGTAAGGTAAACAGCAGTTTAGGACATGGCATGGGTTATAGCATGGCAGGTAAACATGGCATGGTACATGTAATATTCACAAGGACAAGTACAAGTAAAGTAAGCACGTCGTGCACAGAGATTCCGCCCTTTGGCTAGAGTGGCTGTACGGGCCAACTCTTACGCTCAAGTGACCGTTTATCCCTACCCCTCCACATGTATCGAGCCAGGGCATTACCCCCGAACATGGAATGCTCCCTTCTGGATCACAAGCCAGGAAGTGTTTTTAACAAGGATGGCATAGGGTTATGCCCGCATAACGGGTGCCTAGCCAGTAACACGGAAACACAGATTTGTACAAGAATTTGTAGCGTGTGCTACGATGCAGCATGCAACATGGTATGTAAAAATGGATGCACATGAAAATTATTTGAAATGAAATTGCGTACCGTTAAAGAAAATTAAACGTGACAGGCAGTTGTATGACATGGCATGACAAGGGAAATTCTAGCTTCGTTGTCAAACTAGAATTGTGTTTGCGCCTAGACCGCTATCATTTCACGGTCTAGTCTCTTTCACGCTAAAACAAATTATTGGCCTAACAACATGGCCTAAAGCAAGATTGGCAAGTTTCACTTGCCTGGTGCCGAAGTTTGTTGATCGACGAGAGTCTCGAGATCGGTATCCTACGGCAATTGGGTTCGCTGTTATGGCAAAATAAAAATTAGATTTGAGAGTTCTAATCCGGTTTGCATTGGAATCCTACGTCGTCTACTAATCCATTTTTAATTAGGGTTTCTAATTTACAGTGTGGGTTACAGAGAATTAAAGATAGATCACTAACCGTTTTCGAAGCGAAGATCAAAACGCCTACGGATCTGCGGTAGGAGAAGATCTCGCCGGATTCCGGATTGCCGTCGCCAAATCGGATCTAGCACGGCAACGGAATAAGCGACTCGGAATAACTATGGTGGAAAAAGATTCCTCGCGGCCGAATTGTTACAGATCTGGAGATTTGAGTTCGTCGGGAAAATCTGGGCAAAAGGATATTTTTAGGGTTTTTGGGGTTGGTTGGTGGCCAACGGAAAAGGTGCTTGTGCAAAGGAGGGAGAGAGGAAGCACGGAAGGATGCGGGAAGGCTAGGGGAAAGTTGGGGGATGATTGGGGAAGAAGATGGGCTAGAAGAAGTGAAGAAATGAAATGAAATGTATAGGGTTTAAATAGAAACAAAAGGCAGTGGCTACGACTTAACCTAGGTTTACTGGGCAATTTAGTCGGTCAGAGAAGGGTGGTCGACCGACTAGTTTGGGATCTAGTCAGTCGGTCGTCCAACTGACACCGAATAAAATCAAACAGTGAACAATGTCTGTACATGGAAGGTAGATTAGTCGGTCTGTGAAGACCTGTCGACCGACTAGTTGGGGATCTAGTCGGTCAGTGAATGTTCATGAACCGACTAAAGGTCGAATATGAAAGATAATGAGGACTGACAGTTAGTCGGTCTGAGAAGAAACTCTAACCGACTAGTTTCTCAACTAGTCGGTCGATAGTTGTTCTTCGACCGACTAACAGTAAACAGTAACTCAGCCGACAAAAGGTACTCTGTACAAGTCGGTCTGAGAACAAGTCTTGACCGACTAGTTTCACAACTAGTCGGTCGATGAATGTGCTTAGACCGACTAATTGTAAACAGTAACTCAGTCGAGATTTATAAGATGAACTAGTCGGTCTGAGAAGAGTTTCCGACCGACTGGATTGCGATCTAGTCGGTTGGCTCCCCTTCTCGAACGAGCTAAAATTCACGAAAAGTGCCGAATCGAAGCGCGAAGCTTCAGGAAGATTCCTATGGCCTCTAGGATCACTCTAGCTCTTAGATAAGGTCACTATGAAGCTCAACATAAGAACGTCTAACGGGAAAAGCACCCAAAGAGGGGCAACATCCAATTTTATTCATATAATAGTCATTACAAAACCGGTCGTTACATCCTCCACACCTTAAGAAAAATTCCGCCCTCGGAATTTCCTAACACTCACATGTCAGAGAACAAAAGTGGGTAACGCTCTCTCATCTCATCCTCTCTCTCCCAAGTAGACTCTCCTAGCGAGCCGTGTCGCCACATCACCCTAACAAGATCGACTGTCTTGTTCCGAAGTGACTTCTGACGCCTGTCCAAAATCTGCACTGGCTGCTGGTCATACGTCAGATCAGGGTGAACGGTGATCTCCGAGAAATCCACAGCATGAGATGGATCGTTGATGTACCGACGAAGCTGCGACACATGGAAGACATCGTGAACTCCTTCCAAGGATGGCGGCAAGGCTAAGCGGTAGGCTACCTCGCCAACCCTCTCCAGAATGTCAAACGGTCCAATGTATCTCGGGCTCAGCTTCCCTCACTTCCCAAAGAGAATCACTCCTTGATTCGGGCAAATTTTCAAGAACACTTGATTACCTGGCTGAAACTCCAATGGACGCCGTTTAGCATCAGCCCAATGCTTGAAACGGTCCTGAGCAATCCTCAGCCTCTCCCGTATGTTCCTCACAACATCCACGGCCTCTACAATCATCTCAGGTCCTAACAGCTCCCGATCTCCAATGTCATCCCAACTCAGTGGCGATCGACATTTCTTCCCATAAAGCGTGGCAAAAGGTGCCATGTCAATACTCGACTGGTAGCTGTTATTGTAAGAGAACTCCACCAGATGTAGATGGTCCTCCCACGAACCCTTGAAATCCAACATACACGCCCTCAGCATGTCCTCCAAGATCTGGATCGTCCTCTCGGACTGGCCGTCCATCTGCGGATGATACGCCGTGCTGAAACTCAGCCTCGTACCCAAACTCTTCTGCAGACTCTGCCAGAACTGAGACGTGAACCTCGTGTCTCTGTCCGACACGATACTTACAGGGACTCCGTGAAGTCGTACGCTCTCCTACACGATTCATGCTACATCACCATCTAAACTAGGGAAAGGAAAATAAAACGGAGAGTAAAAAGATTTACCTCCATATATCTCCTCCCTAGCGCCTCAGTGGACTGTCCTACTCGGAAAGGAATAAAGTGCACAGATTTGGTTAATCAGTCTACGATCACCCAAATCGCGTCATTCTGCTTCGGACTCCGAGGTAGTCCAGGCACAAAGTCCATAGTGATGTGCTGCCACTTCCACTCCAGAATCGGAAGCGGTTGTAGCAACCCTGCCGTACGCTGATGCTCTGCCTTAACCTGTTGGCAAACCAGACACTTGGCTACACTCCGAGCCACGCTCCTCTTCATACCATGCCACCAAAAATTCAAGCGAAGGTCCTTGTACATCTTGGTCCCACCAGGATGCACAGAATACGGCGAACTGTGTGCCTCCACCAACAACTCCTCTCTGATGTCTCCCACTGGCACACATAACCTGGCTCCAAATCTCAGCGAGCCATCCTCATGAATCACGAAATCTGTCTGCAGACCGGCTTCCACCAACCCCCGAATCCTCACCAACTTCGGGTCTCCAGCTTGACCAGCCTTAATCCTGTCCACGATCGTCGACTGTATCTGCATACACATCAACGAAGAAGTCAATCCAGGAAGGATAATCTCGATACCAGACTCACAAAAATCTTGCTGCAATCTCCACTGCGAAGTCAACAACATCACCGTCGGAAGCCTACTCAACGCATCTGGAACCACATTCACTTTGCCAGGGTGATATTGCAAATCGATCTCGTATCCGCCATGAGCTCCAACCACCGACGCTGTCGCATGTTGAGCTCCTTCTGAGTAAAGATATACTTCAAGCTTTTGTGGTCGGTGAAGATCTTCACCTTCTCACTCAGCAGGAAGTGCCTCCAAATCTTCAGCGCAAACACGACAGCAGCCAACTCCAAATCGTGTGTCGGGTAATTCTTCTCATGAGCCTTAAGCTGACGAGAAGCATACGCAACCACGTGCCCATGCTGATGCAGTACACAGCCAAGACCCTTGCCGGAAGCATCGCAAAAGATCTCGAAACCTCCACTCTGATCAGGCACAGCAAGAACATGGGCAGACGTCAACCTCTCCTTCAGAATACCAAAAGCCTTCTCGCAATCATCAGACCAAACATAAGGCACATCCTTCCGCGTCAGTCTGGTCATCGTCTCAGCAATACGGGAGAAGTCCTTAATGAATCGTCGGTAATAACCAGCCAATCCCAGGAAACTCCGGATCTCAGATGCTGACTGCGGAATAGGCCATTCCCTGATAGCCTTAATCTTCTCGGGATCCACCGAAATACCATCTCCAGTCACCACATGCCCGAGAAAAGCAACTCTGTCCAGCCAAAACTCGTACTTGGAATACTTAGCATACAACCGATGCTTCCTCAAGATCTCCAATACTGTCCTCAAGTGCGACGCATGCTCCTCCTCTGACTTCGAGTAGATCTGAATGTCGTCAATAAAGATAACGACAAACTTATCTAAAAAGTCATAGAAGATCCGGTTCATCAGATTCATAAAAACTGCGGGCGCGTTGGTTACACCGAAAGGCATGACCACGAATTCGTAGTGTCCATACTTCGTCCTGAAAGCTATCTTCGGAGCATCCTCCTTCCTCACCTTCAGCTCGTGATAACCACTCCTCAGATCCAGCTTAGAGAATATCCTCGATCCTCCAAGCTGATCAAAAATATCATCAATACGAGGCAACGAATATCGATTCTTGACGGTCACCGCATTCAACTCCCGATAGTCCACGCACATGCGACGCGAACCGTCCTTCGTCTTCACTAGCAGGACCGGTGCTCCCCGCGGAGACACACTGGGATGAATGTAACCCTTCTGAAGTAGTTCGTCCAGCTGCTTCCGCAATTCCTCCAACTCAGCTGGTGCCATACGATAGGGCGCCTTCGAAATAGGCTGCGCACCCGGGATAAGATCAATCGAAAACTCGAGAGATCGATCGGGTAGTGATCACTCCTTATTTTACACCTTTTTCCCGCATGTTTGCATGCCATTTAGATCGCCCAAATCATGTTTTTCACGATATATCGACGATATTGCGATGCTTTTCACGATTTGCTGTTTTTGTCGCATTTCAGGTGATTTGGCGCGATTTGGAGTGATCTCGAGATGCGCTTACTCCAGAGGGTCACCGACGACCTCCCCGAGGGGTATTTTTGCTGGTGGAGAGGAGCGGAAGAAGAACGGACATCGCAGGAGCGACGAGGAGGCCAAAACAAGCAATCTGGGCATTTTTAGTGTCCCACTTGGCTGAGTGAAGGAGTCACTCGGCCGACCAGCGAGACACCGCTCGGCCGACCAGATCAGACACGATTCATATGTGCACTCGGCCGAGCGACGGATACCACATCGGCCGAGTGACGAGACCCCGTCCGCCTGAGTGGCGCCCAGACGAAGCCATTCAAAAATCGCCAAGTTACTGTTTTTCGGCTGCCTGAGCTTCAGAAGACCCACTCGGCCGAGTGGATAATCCCGACCGCCCGAGTACCAAGAAGCCATCGGCCGAGTGACGACAACTCACTCGGCCGAGCAACCCCCGAAGTGAAGACCCCTGAAGATCGAGACTTACTGGAAATTTACAGGGTTTTCACTCGGCTGAGCGACTTTTGTCACTCGGCCGAGTGCGACGCGCTGCCTGTAGCGGAAATTGCGGAAAACAGGCTGCGCAGGGGTATTTTGGTCACAGTTTTTGGACGATTTTGAGGGATATTTAACCCCTGTTTTTACCCTAGTTTAGAGAGCCTTTCTCTTAGATTTTTTGCAGCTTTTAGATTAGCTTTTTTTAGTTTTATTCTAGTGATTGGAGAGGAGACAAAATTGGATTTTTGTTGGATTAATTGAAGAACTCCATTGGTTTGTGTTTTCTCTTCTCTAAAAATTCTATTTTTATTGCATATCTCAATATTGTGATGAATTCTATTGCTTATTTCATTGATTATATTTGTGATCTTGCTATGAATTGTGAGTAGTCGCCACGTCTTGGGGCGTGGGGATGAACCCTACAAGCCCTATTTCATGATTGTGATGAATTGGTAGGAATTTTGCTAGAATTGCTATTAGGGATTAGATTGGGATCAATTTACTACGGATGGCTAGGAATTCATACCGATTGGGATTTGCAAGAGATTGGATCCTAATTCGATAGGAAACCCTAGAAATCCGAATTGGGTTGGAATCGAATTTCCGTAGTATCGGTTTGCAAGAGATTGGACCGATACTAGGGTTTCCGGTTCCAATTCCACGCCAATACCCGTTTGCAAGAGATTGGACGGGTAGGAACTATCCCAATCTAGGTCGTGGGCCGAGTTTGCAAGAGATTGGGCTCGGTGCGCGATTGAACGATGATGTTGATCCTAATGCTAGCTTCCCTAGGCTAGGGTTTGCAAGAGATTGGACCCGAGCCTAGGATAGCTATAGACCGGCAACAGCGCGAGAGCGTGAGCTTGGTTCTACATTCAGTTGCAACTAGTTCATCCAAAATCTTATTCTAGCGATTTTGATGCCGATGAACCACTTTTACGAAATATGGTGAGTAGCGGGAATTCCCCATTCCCTAGACGTTCTTTATTTGATTTGATATTTCCGTACTTTGTCTGACGATTGTTGACAGGATCGCCAAAGGAAAATTTCTCTCTTCTTAAATAGCCAGGTTGATTGGAACAAGTACGGTCATTCATCCTCCCTGTGTTCGATAACCCGCTCGCTGCTACACCGTGCACTTGCGGTAAAACTACAACCGTTCTCTGGGTGTATATCCGGGGTTGATCAGGTGGGAATCCAGACATCTCCTTGGGGAAGACGTCGTCGAAGTCACGCACTACCGCAAGACGACACTGCTCCATCAGCATAGCAACGATCTCCACCGGCTTGGCCCGAAACCTGACCGGACCAAGCGAACAACTGCCACGACTGAACTCAAACACCGGATGGCCTGGAATCTCGAACACCACCTTCTTCCTCCGAAAATCGATCGTGGCGTAGAAATCCCCAAGCCAGTCCATTCCGAGGACGGCATCATAGTTGATGATGTCGTGGACAATGAAATCTGCGTAGAGCTCATGTCCACAGACCACCAAAGGGCAAGAGTTACAACCACTATGCACCGAGACCACGCCATTCCCCGTGACGATATTCCAACTCTTGGGAAGAGGGGAAGTCGACAAGGAATGCTTTTCCACGAAGCTCCGGGAAATAATGCACATCGATGCACCTGAGTCAAAGAGGACTCATGCAGGAAATGTGCACACCAAAATCACACCTAACAGACGGTCTAACAATCAAATTCTATTCTAGCATGCATAACAAACAACCAAACAAATTCCAATAAACAAGACTAACTAAGAAAAGAACAACTAGGTTGAGAGTTACCTGCAATAACCTCATCCACCACCTCGGTCTCAACGGCTGTCATCAGAAACGCCTGCCTCCTCAGCTGAACAGCCTGCTGAAAAGCCTGCCTCTGCAGAACGAGAGACGCTCCACGTCCAGCAGGCACAGGTGTCCTCTGCTGCAACGGCTGAGCTGCAACAGGTCCCTTCCACGGCTGCTTGGACTTCGGGCAGTCTCTCATGGTATATGCAGGATCACCACAAACCAAACACTGTCCCAACATCTTTCGGCACTGATCCTTGACATGCCCAGTCTTGCCACAGAAATGGCAAGTCTTCAGAGTAGGAGGTCCTCCGGGCCTCTTGAACTGTACCGGCTGATTGGGCCTGAACCCTGGTCTCATCACTACCCTGGCCTGCTCCATAGGCCGCTTCCCAGCTCCAGAAGCGCATCCTCTCTTCTGGTTCACGATCAGCTCCTGCCTCTTTACCACAATCAAAACCTTCTGATAGGACTCCGCATCAGAAGAAGTCACATAGCTCTGAAGATCCAAAGAAAGCCCCTGCAGAAACCTCTGGGCTCTCTTATCAGCATCCTGCACCATCTTCGGTGCGAAACGACTCAGCCTGGTGAACTCCTGGTGGTACTGGTCCATCGTCACGCTCCCCTGCTTCAGGTCAATGAAGCGCTGCTCCATCTCCCTCCTGACAGCTTTCGAAAAATACTCCTCATCAAATCTGGACGTGAAAGTAGCCCAAGATATCGGCTCCTCCAGCAACTCCTCCTCTGCATCCCACCAGTTCCGAGCATTATCCTTAAGCTGTCTCTTCGCCAAGTCAACCCATCCAGCCAGGTCGACCTTCGACATCTTCAAGTTGTCCTCCATGTTCCTAGTCCACTCATCCACAGCTAGAGGTCCTTCGGTCCCATCAAAGTAAGCGGGGCCCAGCTCCCGAAACTGCTTCGCTCCTGGCTCGAAGCGAGGGACATTCTGGACAGGCTGCGCTGCTCGAGCAGGCGGAACATTCCGGGCATTCTGAAGCATCCCCTGCTGCACTTGCATCATCTGATGCATCATCCGCATAATCTCCCCGTTGGTGGGCTCCCGGTCCGGCTCCTCAACACGAGGGGGCACACCACCACCAGCACGGGTATTCCTTCTTCCATCCATCTAGTGACACAGAAAGACGAAATAAAATCAGACTCTTAGCCTTATGACTCGGTGTCGAAATTGTTTATCGGACATTCTATAATTCTTATCGTTGTTCCGATTAAGTCACAGTTACAGAGAGGGACCTGCATGGGCCACCAAAGAAACCTGTCACGCCCCACTTCCCAAAAATATGGAGGCGAAGCGTGAGAAGGTCCGCTCAGACATGAAGCTACAAGGCCGCAAGTCCGATAAGCGTCAATTATCACAAAGTAGCAGGTCCCTGTAATGTGACTCGGAAACAACAATAAGAATAATAGAAAAAGAGACAAATAATTAAAATTATTCAACTCAGAGTCCAGATATAAATTCAACAACCAGAAGTGCCACCAGGCAAACAAAAGAGTCCAAAAGAAAAGGCCTAGCATGGCCGACAGGAAACTAACAACAAACGGTGCTACTCACCGACAACAACAACAACTAAGGAAAAGTCTACGAAGGGACACTAGGACTGGTCACCAGTGTCCTCGTACTCCTCGTCAGCAACTGGAACGGGCTCAAACTCCACGAACTCGTCACCCTCAACAGCAATCTCTGGCTCAGCGACTAACATGCGTCACCCAAAGAGAAGGGGCACATGTCAGTAAGTCTACAAGACATGTGCAAGGAAACTAAAGGAAGTAAAAACAGCCTAGCAGTTCTAGAGTATGGTATGACATGGCATGCTATGTAAAGTGAACAGCAAGTAAGGTAAACAGCAGTTTAGGACATGGCATGGGTTATAGCATGGCAGGTAAACATGGCATGGCACATGTAATATTCACAAGGACAAGTACAAGTAAAGTAAGCACGTCGTGCACAGAGATTCCGCCCTTTGGCTAGAGTGGCTGTACGGGCCAACTCTTACGCTCAAGTGACCGTTTATCCCTACCCCTCCACATGTATCGAGCCAGGGCATTACCCCCGAACATGGAATGCTCCCTTCTGGATCACAAGCCAGGAAGTGTTTTTAACAAGGATGGCATAGGGTTATGCCCGCATAACGGGTGCCTAGCCAGTAACACGGAAACACAGATTTGTACAAGGATTTGTAGCGTGTGCTACGATGCAGCATGCAACATGGTATGTAAAAATGGATGCACATGAAAATTATTTGAAATGAAATTGCGTACCGTTAAAGAAAATTAAACGTGACAGGCAGTTGTATGACATGGCATGATAAGGGAAATTCTAGCTTCGTTGTCAAACTAGAATTGAGTTTGCGCCTAGACCGCTATCATTTCACGGTCTAGTCTCTTTCACGCTAAAACAAATTATTGGCATAACAACATGGCCTAAAGCAAGATTGGCAAGTTTCACTTGCCTGGTGCCAAAGTTTGTTGATCGACGAGAGTCTCGAGATCGGTATCCTACGGTAATTGGGTTCGCTGTTATGGCAAAATAGAAATTAGATTTGAGAGTTCTAATCCGGTTTGCATTGGAATCCTACGTCGTCTACTAATCCATTTTTAATTAGGGTTTCTAATTTACAGTGTGGGTTACAGAGAATTAAAGATAGATTACTAACCGTTTTCGAAGCGAAGATCGAAACGCCTACGGATCTGCGGTAGGAGAAGATCTCACCGGATTCCGGATTGCCGTCGCCAAATCGGATCTAGCACGTTAACGGAAGAAGCAACCCAGAAGAACTATGGTGGAAGAAGAATCCTCGCGGCCGAATTGCTACAGATCTGGAGATTTGAGTTCGTCGGGAAAATCTGGGCAAAAGGAGAGTTTTAGGGTTTTTGGGGTTGGTTGGTGGCCAACGGAAAAGGTGCCGGTGCAAAGGAGGGGGAGAGGAAGCACGGAAGGATGCGGGAAGGCTAGGGGAAACTTGGGGGATGATTGGGGAAGAAGATGGGCTAGAAGAAGTGAAGAAATGAAATGAAACGTATAGGGTTTAAATAGAAACAAAAGGCGGCGGCTACAACTTAACCTAGGTTTACTGGGCAATTTAGTCGGTCAGAGAAGGGTGGTCGACCGACTAGTTTGGGATCTAGTCGGTCGGTCGTCCAACTGACACCAACTAAAATCAAACAGTGAACAGTGTCTGTACAGGGAAGGTAGATTAGTCGGTCTGTGAAGACTTGTCGACCGACTAGTTTGGGATCTAGTCGGTCGGTGAATGTTCATGAACCGACTAAAGGTCGAATATAAAAGATAATGAGTACTGACAGCTAGTCGGTCTGAGAAGAAACTCTAACCGACTAGTTTCTCAACTAGTCGGTCGATAGTTGTTCTTCGACCGACTAACCGTAAACAGTAACTCAGCCGACAAAAGGTACTCTATATAAGTCGGTCTGAGAACAAGTCTTGACCGACTAGTTTCACAACTAGTCGGTCGATGAATGTGCTTAGACCGACTAGTTGTAAACAGTAACTCAGTCGAAATTTATAAGATGAACTAGTCGGTCTGAGAAGAGTTTCCGACCGACTGGATTGCGATCTAGTCGGTTGGCTCCCCTTCTCGAACGAGCTAAAATTCACGAAAAGTGCCGAATCGAAGCGCGAAGCTTCGGGAAGATTCCTATGGCCTCTAGGATCACTCTAGCTCTTAGATAAGGTCGCCATGAAGCTCAACATAAGAACGTCTAACGTGAAAAGCACACAAAGAGGGGCAACATCCAATTTTATTCATATAATAGTCATTACAAAACCGGTCGTTACAGTATACTTGGGGGCGAGGACGCGAACGGGTCCGCATGTGCTTAAAGCAAAGAAGAGGTACTTATTTTTTTCTTTCTCCATTCTTTGACTTAATCACACTAAGCGTAATTTTAGCGAAGGCAGGTCCCTGCACGCAAATTTCTCAGAAACATCACAAATATTTATTACATTATAATACCAGCGTCCAAAGTAAACACACAAACAATTAAGGCCTAGCATGGCCGTACAATCTGCTGAAAGCAAACACACCTGAAAATAATAATACAAATAATAAAATGAAATATAAATGTCCCGCTTTGGCCTTCCGCAGGGAGGATCTCAATGTCTTTGTAGATCTGGTTAGCGGGGTCAACCTCTAAAGTGGGATCCTCAAAGTAGGGTCCTCATAGTACTCTGTCTCTAAACCTAACATATACTTCATAAAACATTGAAATATATGTCAGCGATAAGCTCGGCAAGATATTTAAAGTAATGAAAACGAGGAACAACTATAAAAGACAAAAGAGAGTTAGTACTCAATTATGAATAATAAGTGCAGAAAAGTAAAGTATGAGTATGCATGGGTATTTTTGCAGTTAAAAGTAAAACAGTTGTATGTTGAGTATTTGATTGTTTGTGCCCGTGATAAGTCCATGTCTGAGTAAGTATTGTTCTCGATACACCCTATCATCGGGGGTTTACCGTGACGCTTCTTCCCATTCCAACCTGGAATATGGTCAAGCAGCTACATCCGTTAGTGTGGTTTTGGAGGTAGCCGTAAGGTGTTCAAGCAACAATTACGGACTCTACTACATGAACCAACCCCACCAAAGTGTTCTGTTTAGTCATTGACCAAGTTTCATCCCATCTGTAATCGATGGTTTCACCCCATCTGTAGTCGATGGTTTCACCCCGTCTGTATTCGACGGTTTTCACATATGTGTAGTAACATACTCGTCTATTCCAAATTTGTTTATCTTCTTAACATGCGAAAAGCAATAGCAGTCCCGTTAAGTAAAAAATAGCAATAAGTAAAGTGAAACATAATGTTCGGCTACTAGAATTTGTCAAACATATTGAAACCAGGTTTAATGCTAAGTTTTAAAGACCATGTTTGCAATTCATTCTACACATGTTTCCGAGGGTCATGACACACCCTCTGTTCTGTTTGGGTTCAATTTAATAACAAGTAAAGAAAGTTACTCTTATAATGGATAAACATTGATAAAGCGTTCATTTACTAAATAAACGCAACATGTGCGTTAAGAGTTTGTTAAAATGGTATGTTACACTAATTTAAGTAGTTGTCCCAAGTTTAATTACAATAAACACTTGCCTTGACGCGGGTGTGGGTGTCGAGGCGGTGGTGACGCGAGGCACGTTCTATCTGCGTCAAATTAAACTAGTGTCATTAGGCTAGTGGTTATCAAATAGCAAGCTAATTTACACTAACGTACTAAAAGGTGATATTGGCTTAGAAGAACTAATATTAAGTTCACTTAACTAATATTATGATAATCTTGACTTAATTAACTAAACTTATTAGTTTTTAACATATACAAATCATTTACTAACTTACATGTCACTTTCATAATAGTAACTTAACAAGACTACAGAGTAAAACTTTATAAAGAAACTAAATTAATAATAATCTTAACTTATAACTATAATAATAATAATAATAATAATAATAATAACTCTTACATTAATATCCTCACCCCTCTCTCTGTCTCGTTCTCCCCTCTGATTCTTCGTTCTTCCCTTTTCTTTTTCTTTCTTTTCTTTTTATTACGAAGAGCGCATGCGAAGGGGGCTAGGCGGCGGTGGTGGGGCAGGATCTGAGGCGACGCGGGTGGCGCTGATCTTGAGGACGACGGCAGCGGTGATTTCGAAACGGCGGCGGCGCTTCCAAGGCACGGCGGGGGTGGCTTCCGTGGTGTGGGGTACGGCGGCAACGGCTGGGCGATCGACGCGTCCGGCGGTCGGGGGCGATGGATCGGGGCGGTGAGACGCTGAACGACGGCGGCGGCGGGTTTGATCGGAGGCGCAGCGGCAATCGAGTGGCAGCAGTGGGATCTGAGGTCGGGATGGTGATTTCTCGGCGGGGCGAACGGCGGATCGGGCTCGGGGGCGACGATCGGCGTACGGGCGGGCGATTGTCGAGATCGGGCGACTCCGCGCGATGGCTTCGGGTAACGATCCACGGCGGCTTCGGGCGATGGTTGGTTTGAGTATTGGGGACTGATTGTGATTTGTGATCTGGTTTGATGCTTTTGGGTTGTAAGGAGAATGGTGGAGGGTGTGATTGTTGTTTGTATGGTGGAAGGGGTTGACGGTGTTGCTAGGTTGCTGTAGGTGGAGGAGATGGTGCTGTTGGTGGAGGGTGGTGGTGGCTGGTGTTGGTTTACTGGTTGCCGGTTGTGTTTGTTTTGGTTGCCCGATTGTTTTCTCTGTAGTTTGCTTAAGAAGGAGAGGATGGGAAGACAAGTTGAATAGAGTTGGTTGATGGTCGGGGGAGACAAGTTTAAGGGGATGGTTGTGAGGTAGAGAGATTTAAGGCTGATGTTGGATCTCACCAACATTTGGCAAGAGATGGATGATGTATGGTTAGTTAGGTTAAGGAAATATAGATGGTAAGAGTAATTTAAGGAAGGTGACTAGTAAAAAGTAATAAGTTAATTAGATATTAACATTTTAATTAAAGATAATTAGGGATTAAAATCATTTAGTAGCAATTAGTAATTAACTAATAATTAAAAATAATTAGTAATTTAATTTTTAATTTTAAAAATAATTACGATTTAACAGATTTAAAATTACGCTACGGTAAAACTGAAAACCATGACACGCTCGCGTCGACGTGCGGACGAAGAACCACTCGGACGAAAATAACTGAATCGACAAGGTAAAAGCACACGCGCACAACAGTCAACTACGACTAGGAAAACAGGCCATTACATCCTACCCTCTTTAGAATAATTCCGTCCTCGAAATTAAGAGGATCGATAATTGCCTAAGCAATTTAAAAGATCGACCGGAAGGCTTGATGAACGACTGTAATATAGTAAAACAAGTTGTTAATAATATAATGTGATATCACGGCATCAAGAAAGCCAAAGATGAACACATAAATACATACTATTGATATCACAGTAGTTTCTGTAACTAGTTCCGAAACCTAGTATCGTCACCATAGTTATCCCGAATTTATCAAGTAGCCAAAACACGAGATAATGGCACTACATGAAAATGAGAGCTATTATGATGATGCCATCTGTTCGAACTTGGAACCTGAGGTGATAAGCTAGTAGCAAGCTTTAATCAAATAACATAACATGAAGATCATAAATTTTAAAATTTCAACTTATGCTAATGATGACTTACATGGTCTCAATCATGTAAATCATCGCCATAACATACAACAACGCGAGGAATAACCCAAAAGCATCCGCGCTGTTACAACTTAACCAGCCGATCACAAAGGATCTCTTCTGCCATGCTACCAAATTACAAGCCAATATCCAGATCGACACAAAAAGGCAGATATACAACCAATTCTCAAGGGTCAAGATCATCGCTACCACTTTTTCCAGCAATCTCCATAAAATCCAATAAGAGACCATCATCCTAGCCGTCTCCCAAATCCTAGCACAGGACCGACATCCAACTTCAACACCTAAGGCCAAAAGCAAGCCAATACTCAATCCCAATGATACTGCTGGCCAATACCATTGGTCGACATCTACGGTTATCACCATCAGTCCTAAGCAATTCAACGACCAAAAACTCACGAACCAACAAACACGAAGGAGCGGCCTTAAGATGGAATCGAAGTGGGGTAGCTCGAGGGGGAAGAACCAGAAAAAGGAGCTCCAAATAATGCCAAGAGCGGCGGGTTCCCAATATTCCGACCACACGGCAATAGCGATGGCGACGGCGATGGCTGTCGCTAAGCCCAACAATCCCCAGAGGCATTGATGGGCCATCGGCGGCTGTCGATCCATGGCGACAAGTGATCACTCCATATTTTACACCTTTTTCCCGTGGATTTGCATGCCATTTAGATCGCCCAAATCATGTTTTTCACGATATATCGACAATATTGCGATGCTTTTCACGATTTGTTGTTTTTGTCGCATTTCAGGTGATTTGGCGCGATTTGGAGTGATCTCGAGACGCGCTTACTCTACACGGCCACCGACGACCTCCCCGAGGGATATTCTGCTGTTGGAGAGGAGCGGAAGAAGAATGGACGTCGCAGGAGCGACGAGGAGGCCAAAACAATCAGATTGGGCATCTTTTGTGTCCCACTCGGCCGAGTGGAGGAGCCACTCGGTTGACCATCGAGACCCTGCTCGGCCGACCCGTTCAGACACGTTTTCCATGTGTACTCGGCCGAGCGACGGAGACCACATCGGCCGAGTGACGATACCACGTCCGCCCGAGTGGCGCCCAGACGAAGGCCCTCAAAAAGATCGAAGTTACTGTTTTTCGGCCACCTGAGCTTCAGAAGACCCACTCGGCCGAGTGGTAAACCGCGTCCGCCCGAGTGCAGTAAAGCCATCGGCCGAGTGACGACAACTCACTCGGCCGAGCCGCCTCCGAACTGAAGACCCTTGAAGCCCCCGACTTACTGGAAAATGACAGGGTTTTCACTCGGCCGAGCGACTTTTGTCACTCGGCCGAGTGCGATGCGCTGCCTGTAGCGAAATTTGCGGAAAACAGGCTGTGCAGGGGCGTTTTGGTCAGGATTTTTGGACGATTTTTGGGGCTATTTAAGCCCTGTTTTTACCCTAGTTTTAGGAGCCATCTCTTAGATTTTTTGCAGCTTTTTGAGATTACTTTTTAGCTTTATTATTTTGTGATTGGAGAAGAGAAAAACTTGGATTTTTGTTGGATTAATTGAAGAACTACTTTGGTTTGCATCTCTCTTCCCCAAAAACTCTATTTTTATTGTTTACATCATTGTTGTGATGAACTCCATTGTCTATTTCATTGATTATTTTTGTGCTATTGCTATGATTTGTGAGTAGTCTCCACGTCTTGGGGCGTGGGGATGAACCCTACAAGCCCAATTTCGTATTTGTGATAAATTGGTAGAAATTGTGCTAGAATCAATAATTAGAGATTAGATTGGGATCGAATTACTACGGATAGCTAGGTATTCATATCAATTGGGATTTGCAAGAGATTGGATCCCAATTTGATAGGAAGCCCTAGAAATCCGAATTGGGTTGGAGTCGGATTTTCGAAGTATCGGTTTGCAAGAGATTGGACCGATACTAGGATCTCCGGTTGCAATTCCGTGCCGATACCCGTTTGCAAGAGATTGGACGGGTAGGAACTATCCTAATTTAGATTGTGGACCGAGTTTGCAAGAGATTGGGCTCGGTGCGCAATTGGACGATGATGTTGATCCTAATGCTAGCTTTCCTAGGCTAGGGTTTGTAAGAGATTGGACCCGACCCTAGGATAGCTATAGACCGGCAACAGCGCGAGAGCGTGAGCTTGGTTCCACATTTAGTTGCAACTAGTTCATCCAAATTCTCATTCTAGCAATTTTGATACCGACGAACCACATCTATGAAATACGGTGAGTAGCGGGGATTCCCCGTTCCCTAGACGCTCTTTATTTGATTTGATATTTCGCACATTTGTCTGACGATTGTGACAGGATCGCCCAAGGCAATTCTCTCTATTCTTAAATAGCCAGGTTGATTAGGAGCAAGCACGGTCATTCGTCCTCCCTGTGTTCGATACCCGCTCGCCGCTATACCGTGCGCTTGCGGTAAAACTACAACCGTTCTTTGGGTGTACGTCCCAGAGCGATCAAGTTTTTGGCGCCGTTGTCGGGGAGTGCGCCCTATTTGCATATTCTCCCCGTACTTTGCATAAGATCTTAACAGGGAGAATGGAGGATGCATTGCCAATAATGGAACTCTGCCGAGAAGACTATGACTCCTTCACAGACCTCCTTAAGGAGCTTGTTGACGAGGTCCACGCTGCCGGAGCATTTGCTATTGATATCAAAGACCCCGACGAACAACTATTTGCTAGTTTTGTGATGGACCAAATCTCCCCGGAGGGGACTATCGGAGGCAATGTCAGAGTTGACGTGGTCGACGACAAATTGTATTTCGAAAACAATAGAGCGAGTGTCGAAGAACACTATGCTCCCGAAGAACCTTTCGAGCAAACCGACGATCAGGGAGTTACACTCTATGACGCTCACTCTTGCTTTTATGAATCGTCTGATGTGTCTCTTGATTCCAGGTACGAGCCGGAGCAGAGTGAAAGTTTTTGCGATGCTAGCACCGAATCGGAGAGCACCTATTTCGACGCCTCATCCTCGCTAAGTAGCGAGTCTGACTCGTCACAAGAAAGCGCGCCACCTGAACATGAGCTAAACCCGGATGGCAAGGAAGGGACCGAACTCATGCAAGCTGATGAAGTGGAAGGAGCAGCGCCTCTTCAGGTGGAACTTAAACAATTACCTCCGAATCTAAGGTACGCCTTCTTGGGTAGCAAATTAACTTTCCCGGTGATAGTAAACTCCCATCTCACGCCAGACCAACTTGAAAAACTCCTAGATGTTCTTAGGAGCCACAAAGATGTCCTGGGCTACACTATCTCCGATCTAAAAGGGATAAGCCCTAGGCTTTGCACGCATAGGATCCATTTGGAGGATACCGATGCCACCTCCATTGAGCCTCAAAGGCGGCTAAACCCGAACATGAAAGAGGTGGTTAAAAAAGAAATCCTGAAACTGCTAGAAGCCGGCATTATTTACCCTATCTCAGACAGTAGGTGGGTTAGCCCCGTTCACGTTGTTCCCAAGAAGGGGGGGATGACGGTTATAAAAAATGAAAAAGGTGAACCCATATCCACACGTACCGTCACGGGATGGCGAATGTGCATTGACTATAGGAAACTCAATAAAGCCACCCGAAAGGACCATTACCCATTGCCATTCATTGATCAAATGCTTGAACGCCTCGCGAACCATAAATACTTTTGCTATCTAGACGGGTATTCGGGTTTCTTCCAAATCCCTTTGCACGAAGATGACCAAGAAAAGACAACTTTCACTTGTCCCTATGGCACCTATGCATACCGTAGGATGCCGTTTGGCCTTTGTAATGCTCCCGCCACTTTTCAAAGATGTATGACATCCATATTTTCCGATTATATTGAAAACATTATGGAAGTTTTTATGGACGATTTCTCGGTTTACGGAAGTGAGTTTGACTCTTGCTTGGAAAATCTCACTAAAGTCCTAAAAAGGTGCCAACAAAACAATCTCACTCTCAATTGGGAGAAGTGTCACTTCATGGTAACGGAAGGTATAGTTCTCGGACATCTTGTTTCCTCAAGAGGAATCGAGGTAGATAAAGCAAAAATTGAGGTAATCGAAAAACTTCCTCCTCCTATTAATGTCAAGGGCATTAGAGGTTTCCTTGGTCACGCGGGGTTTTACCGCCGCTTTATCAAGGATTTCGCCTCGATTGCCCGACCTCTTACTTCCTTGCTCGCTAAAGATGTTCCTTTTGACTTTTCAGGAGAATGCTTGCAAGCTTTCAACACCTTGAAGGAAGCGCTAGTCTCAGCGCCTATCATACAACCGCCGGATTGGAGCCTCCCTTTTGAGCTAATGTGCGATGCTAGTGACCAAGCCATTGGAGCGGTATTGGGACAAAGGAAAGATAGGAAGCTTCATGCGATATACTACGCAAGTAAGACATTGGATGACGCGCAGAAAAACTACACAACTACCGAGAAGGAGCTTCTAGCGGTCGTCTATTCTATAGAGAAGTTTCGCTCCTACCTCCTCGGTTCCAAGGTGATTGTCCACACCGACCATGCGGCATTGAAGTATCTTTTAAACAAGAAGGAGGCCAAACCCCGGTTGATTAGGTGGATACTCTTGTTGCAAGAATTCGACCTAGAGATCAGAGATAAGAAGGGTACAGACAATGTCGTGGCGGATCATTTATCTAGGCTCATTCGCGACAAGGAGGATGAGAGCTTACCTATTGATGACACATTTGTTGATGAGAGGCTATATGCGGTAAGGACCGGGGAAGTACCTTGGTACGCGGACTTCGTCAACTACTTGGCTTGCGGAATTAAACCGCATGGGATGTCCACGCAACAAAAGAGGAGATTTATGCATGAGGTCCGTAGCTACTTTTGGGAAGATCCTTACCTTTTCAAGATATGCAAGGATAGTGTCATTCGTAGGTGTGTTTCTAAAGAGGAGGCGACGTCTATCATTTTGCATTGCCACGGTCTACCATGCGGGGGACATCATGCCGCCTCTAAAACCACCGCTAAGATCTTGCAGAGCGGGTTCTTCTGGCCGACAATGTTTAAAGACACCCACAACTTTGTAAAAGGGTGCGATAGATGCCAACGGACCGGGAATATCTCCAAGCGCAATGAAATGCCAATGAGGCCCATCCAAGAAATTGAGCTTTTTGATTGTTGGGGAGTAGACTTCATGGGACCATTTCCATCGAGCAATGGCAACAAATACATCTTATTGGCCGTCGACTACGTCTCCAAATGGGTGGAGGCAATTGCCACTCCTACTAATGATGCAAGGGTCGTCTCCAAGTTCTTCAAGCAAAATATCTTCCCGCGCTTTGGAGTGCCGCGTACCTTGATAAGCGACGGGGGAAGCCACTTCATAGAGAACAAGTTTGAAGCCATGCTAAAGAAGTACGGGGTAAATCATAGAGTTGGCATGGCTTATCACCCCCAGACAAGCGGCCAAGTGGAAGTCTCAAATAGAGAGATCAAGCAAATTCTCGAGAAAACCGTGGATCGGTCTAGAAAGGATTGGTCAATGAAGTTAAACGACGCCCTATGGGCTTATCGCACGGCCTTTCGCACCCCCATCGGCACCACACCGTTCCGTCTAGTTTATGGGAAGGCTTGCCACTTACCGGTAGAGTTGGAGCACCGCGCATATTGGGCCATCAAGACCTTTAATTACGACTACAAGAGTGCGGCGGTGAGGCGACTCTTGGACATCAACGAGCTTGATGAGATAAGAAGAGACGCCTACGAAAGCTCAAGAATTTACAAAGAAAGGACTAAGATTCTCCACGATGCCCGCATTACCGTCACGGACTTCAAAGTAGGAGACAAGGTCTTGCTCTATAATTCCCAGCTCCGACTATTTCCCGGTAAGTTGAGGTCACGTTGGTCCGGACCTTTCACCATCAAGCATATACAACCGGGAGGAGCATTCGAGTTGGAGAGCAAGGACGGTTCCACGTTCAAAGTAAATGGTCAAAGGCTCAAGCACTATTCCGGAGGAATCCCGACGGGCGAAACCAATAGGGTATATTTGCTTAAAGAACGGTCGGAAGATCTCATGGACCTCCTCGATGAGGTGATAGAGGAGACGATTCCTCACTCAATTGGCGCCCTTTTTGATGAAGAATTTGAAGAAGGCCCGGATTTAGGCCATGAAGACAATAACGATGATTCCCCCGACCTCTCCGCTGAAGTTGATGAAGGCGACGCTGATGTCGCAAGGATTCGAGAGCTCTGCAAGCTCTCGAAATTAAAGTCTCCAAAGAAAGCTCCGCCGGTACGGAAATCGGCATCGCCGGTTAAGCCGTTGACCGGGGCAAATGCTAGCTTGGGGGAGCCTCCCCCCAACACTATTCGAGACAAGAGACCTCCGAGGGAGCACGCTACGCCGCCACGTCCAAATCCAAGCGCGCTCCCCGGCAAGTTTGACGGGTGCATCTCATATGCACCAAACATCCCGCATTGATTGAAAATTATAGGGGGTCGAGCTCACGACCTAAAACGAGCGCTGGTCGGGAGGCAACCCGACGGTTTTTGCTTTATTTTTACTTTTTCTTTATTTTCGTTTTAGAGATTTTTAGTGTTTTGAGTCATCCGACCAAAAATTTTGTGATAACGGGTCCTATTTTTCTTGACAGGAGAGGAGATAGGTAGATCCATCATGAGGAGGATGAACAAGACGATGAGGAGCACCCCAAGAAGGCGTTCGATGCTTAGGAGGAGCATGAAATCGACTGGAGGAAGAAAGACGGAGTTTAGAGCCTAAACGAAGACAAACAGCAGAATACAAGGCTCACTCGGCCGAGTATACTAGTCACTCGGCCGAGTCCAGAAGTTCGTCCGGCCGAGCCGCTCACGAACGAGGGAAGTCTGCTGTACCCAACTCTCTGTCTATTTTCCTCATTTCATTAGAACTGCTACTCGGCCGTGTCTACATTATCACTCGGCCGAGTAAAACGGATACCCTCCTAGGGCGAGTCATGCCGAGTAGCTTGAGTCACTCGGCCGAATGGACTTACTCCAGTCGGCCGAGGCTGGCAAAGCCACTCGGCCGAAGCGATATCGGGGAGAAATTTTTATTTGCCTCGCTCGGCCGAGTGATCACGTCACTCGGCCGAGTCGTAACTTTTCTATATATAAGCTGAAGGGGGGCGCGGAATTCGAAAACGAAAATCCCCAATTCTCGCCCGCGCCCCTTCAGCTCCCACGCCCGATTCCCCCTCGCTCGACCCTCACTCGCCCGACCGCTGCTGCCCCCGCCGCCGCTCGGCCCGCCACCGCCGGCCAAGCCCACCGACGCCTCGCCCGAGTCGCCGCCGGCGGCCTTGTCTCCGATCACCTCCGGTTCGCTCGTTTTCACCATTTTCTCCTCTTTTTGCGTAGTTTTTGAGGATCCGTGTATTAATCGAACCCCTAACCCGAATCAATTCCCATATCTATCTGTTATACCCCTATTGCTCCATACATTTTGATTATTACTCGCTGATATCGCTTTTCCATGCGCAGGTTGCTTTTTGGAGCTTAGGGGAGCTCAGGGGAGCTTCTACGGGCTGCTCAGGACTTCGTGGAGGCGCGGACTTCGCACGCTTCCACTGCTTAGCACTCGCGGCGTGTTTGGGTAAACTCTTTCCACTCTTTGTGCACACGCCGCACTTTTCACTTTTCGGCGCGCGCTCGGGGCCGATATGCCGCCCCGGACACGGCCGCGGTCGAAGAGAGCTTCCGCCAAGCGGAAGCGGTCGGATGATGCCGGCCCCTCCCACGAGTTGGAGGACTCTCCTCCACCGTCCCCCACACACCCCACACACCCAGCACAGCCTGCAGGCCCCGCACACCCCGCACAGCCTGCAGTGCACCCACAGCCCGCACAGCCTCTCCCTGCCGATCCACAGCCACCACCACCGGCTCCACTGGTCGGGCCGCTCAGGATTACGTTCCGAGACGACGCACACCGCGCCGTCTTCGAGCGTATCTCCCAGCGCTCGATCGTACCCTCCAGGTTTGCACACCTCGCTGACCTAGGACGCCTGGGGGTACTTGAGGGGATGCTCACGTTGTACGACAACGTGGGCTGGCGAGATTTTTTCCAGGTGTCGGCGGATACTTTTACCCGCCCGACACTTGAGGTTTTGAGTTCGATCGCCCGGACCGATGAGGGATGCTCATTTAGGTTCATGGATCGAGAGTGCCAGGTCACTCTTAATATGATGAGAGCGTTCTTCTCATGGCCCGCAGTCCCCGGAGCCGATCGCGATTACGGCCCTACCCACATCCCCCCACCTTCTTTCGACGCCGATGCCTTCTGGGCCCGGATCACAGGCCACCACGCCGCCTTTGACCCTAGTAGGGCCAAGGCCTCGGCCATTGTCCACCCCTGCCTACGTATTGCCCAGCGCCTTATGGCGACCACCTTTTTGGCCAGATATGAGCCGGGCACGATGTCTACGCCAGAGCTTTACATGCTCTACGCGATGACACGTCCCAGAGCTCTATCTAGGGATGGAGATGAGCTTGTCCCCGCCGTCGTGATCGACATTGCGGCTTGGTTTTTAGATCGTATCATTGTGTTGGTGGGCGCTCGCTCACCGATATGCTGCGGCGGTCTGATCACCCTGCTTATCATGATGACCGGCGAGGACCTACCTGACGACCTGCGACGCGTTCCGGGCCCCACTTCCTTGTCGATAGACGTTATGGCCCGGATGAAGATGCTGCGTCCGCATGGTGAGCGTCATTGGGTCTGGTTGCACGGCCCTTTCGGTGCCGACTACATGATTCTCCCGAGCCCAGCTCGGACCCTGATTGCACCGGCCCACGTTGACTGGCTCCCAGCGATGGATGTCATCATCCCCGCTGCGTACGTGCTCGAGGCCGAGGAGGCCGAGCAGGCCCACGCTGCCCACGCTGCCCAGGCTGCTCCCGCAGACCCTGCTGCACACCCTGCCGAGCCTGCTGCCGACCCCGTCGACCCTGTGGCCCCTCAGCCTGTTCCTGACGTTTCCACTGCTCCTGACACTTCTGTCCCCACCTCTGTCAGTGTCGAGAGTACTTTTGCTGAGCCCACTTCCACCACTGTCACCACTTCCGAGGCTGTCCCCACCACTCCCGCTGCCACCTCTGGCCCTCTGTCCGTGGAGCCTCTTTGCTCCGCACTCCCCGAGCGCCCGCCGACCTTTGTCGAGAGTGGAGCGCCCTCGTTTGCCGCGGTCGTGGAGACCATGGCTAGCATGATCTCCGCTGGGATTGCGCCTTTTGGTCCACACAGTTCCGCCCCAACGGTAGAGTCCTCTGTCTCCACAGCCGCCGTATTCTCCGAGAGCGTCGTGGCGTCTGTCCACACTTCTGGGCCACTGACCTCTCTTGCCACTTCATTGCCACTTTTGCACGCTTCCTTTGCTGCCGCTGCCTCTACTTCTCACCAGCCGGTGCCCCGGCCTCACACTGAGGCCAGGCCCACATTTGCTGGCGCGGCACCTTTTGTCCCCTTCCCTGCTGAGCCCGTTACATACTCCACTTGCGTACGCCAGCCCCGCCCTGCGCAGCCTAGACCGGTGCGTCCCTCTGCACCACCCCCGCCCGACACTGTACTGCAGAGCATACGTGCTCTTGAGTTGGCGGTGAGTGGCCTTAGAGCTGACCTTAGGACCATGTCCTCCACCGTCTCTACGATGGCTGGACGCTCTGCCCTGATCCCTCAGATCCACTACTGCCTGACACAGATCTTAGAGCGTCTTCCGCGCGTACCACCACCCACCCAGCAGGTTCCCACTCACACTTCCACACACACTAGACCTGCTTCCACTTCCACGCCCACCCCAGCTCAGCAGCCTACACCACCACCACCTCCTCCTCCGCCTCAGGACGGAGACGGCGCAGCACCACCTTCCTAGGCACCCTTGATGCCATCGATTCCTTTTGCCGTTGTGCTGCCCGTTTCTGCTGGGTCCTGATGCCTTTTTGACCACCCCCCTCCCCTCACTTTTTTGTGATTCTCATTTGCCGTATCTTTATATATCTTTTTTGGGAGAGAGGGAGAGCTTTTGGTGACCCATTTATACTCGTATCACTCATATCTGTGCATGCATCATATCCGCATCATATTTTCGTTTCTTTATTTTTCGTTTTATTATCTTTTTTCTTTCCATCATGCATGCATCCTCACTTGCCCCTCTCATTACTTGTCTCTCTGTGTGCCACACTTTGCACATTGAGGACACTGTGCACTTTAGCTTGGGGGAGTGAGTTCTCACGTTCTTTTTTGATTTGCCACCTTTATTTTTAGTTTTTTCACACCGTTTCTTTTCACTTTCGCACTCATTTTTCTTTATTTTCTTTCATTTTGCCATGCATCACGTTTTTCTTATTTCTCTGTGTGCCGCATTGCATAGTTTTATTTTTCTTATCTTTATTTCTTTCCTTTTTCATCTCATGCTAGAGATGAATTTTCTGTGATGATGTCTACGTGGAGTTAGCTTATTCTATATGCATGCTATATTTGTCATGTCTTAGATTTTATTTCTGATATCATATGCTATGACTTGCCTTGCATCTAGAATAGTAACCCACACTTTCTCCGCATGAAAATGGATGAAGTTTTATTATTAACTGAGCCTGAATATTCATATGTATGCTATCACAGAAAACACACCAAGATTCACGCATTGAATGCCTATATCTGGAGTACCGATTTCTTTTCCTATATCACTTCTATATGCATGAATTGTACACTTCACTTCGGGATGATTGAATGATGTTAGCTATGATATATCTGGATTAGTTAGCTTTTTTGTGATCGAAACTGAGTAGATTAGATTATCCTGCTGAAGTTGTCGTGCATGTCTTATAGAGTGAACCGAGAGTTATATATATTTCGTTCTCCACCAATCTTGAACATCATTTCTCTAATTTTAAAAAATCATTGGTGAATCTCCCCTTAGTGATTCTATTTTATGGCATTTCCCCAGCTATTTATTCCTAGCTCCAAATCCCCTATTGCAAAAAAAAAATTAAATAGATGGAAGAGAGAAAAACATACTTGTATATCATTATCTCTCTCTGAGTTGGGATCATTGTGTATATATTGCTTATTGAAAAAAAAAAAGAAAAAAAAGAGAAAAAAAAAGAGAAAAGAGGAAAAATCCTCAATAAAAGATCCCATCTCACTTTCTTTCTTTCTTCTTTCTCTTCTTTGCTTTTGGAGCTATATGAAAATGGGGATGTAAATATTTTTGTGCCACCACGCTTATAGATAAGCTTGGGGGAGGGGATCCATTGATGTGTGAGAGAGTGACTACTTGACATCGCACGACAACCTAGGCTAAGTAATATTCTATACTCGGTGAGATTGTTTCTAGCTTCACGAAATCCAGAAATCTAAGCCTAGCGTTCATTTCATGAAATCCAAACTTTTCCATTCTCTCTATTCTATAGTGTGATACTCTTATACTCCAGATAGAAAGCGTTCAATTGAAAAGTGTGTGATCTGTGATTTGTATACCGCTTTAAATGATTCAGGCAATGTTAATTTTAAAATAATTCCGTTCTTCATGATTATATCATTGTTCGTGGGTTTTCTATTTCTATTTGCACTATTATACTATGATATCAAAATAAGATTCTTTGACATGTATTTCTCATTCGGTGCATGCTATAAGAGTAAGTGAAACCCACGTCCTGAGAAAATGATCTAGCACCCTACCTCTTCGCTTCTTTCTTTCGTCTTTATTTTCATTTGGTTTTCATTCTTCTTCGTTTTCATTTTTTTCCGTTTTTCGCCGTTTTCGTTTTCCGAATCCACCGGGTTCGCCTTTTACTTATCTTCCTCGAGGACGAGTAAGAGGCAAGCTTGGGGGATTTTGATCACTCCATATTTTACACCTTTTTCCCGTGGATTTGCATGCCATTTAGATCGCCCAAATCATGTTTTTCACGATATATCGACGATATTGCGATGCTTTTCACGATTTGTTGTTTTTGTCGCATTTCAGGTGATTTGGCGCGATTTGGAGTGATCTCGAGACGCGCTTACTCTACACGGCCACCGACGACCTCCCCGAGGGATATTCTACTGTTGGAGAGGAGCGGAAGAAGAATGGACGTCGCAGGAGCGACGAGGAGGCCAAAACAATCAGATTGGGCATCTTTTGTGTCCCACTCGGCCGAGTGGAGGAGCCACTCGGCCGACCATCGAGACACTGCTCGGCCGACCCGTTCAGACACGTTTTCCATGTGTACTCGGCCGAGCGACGGAGACCACATCGGCCGAGTGACGATACCACGTCCGCCCGAGTGGCGCCCAGACGAAGGCCCTCAAAAAGATCGAAGTTACTGTTTTTCGGCCACCTGAGCTTCAGAAGACCCACTCGGCCGAGTGGTAAACCGCGTCCGCCCGAGTGCAGTAAAGCCATCGGCCGAGTGACGACAACTCACTCGGCCGAGCCGCCTCCGAACTGAAGACCCTTGAAGCCCCCGACTTACTGGAAAATGACAGGGTTTTCACTCGGCCGAGCGACTTTTGTCACTCGGCCGAGTGCGATGCGCTGCCTGTAGCGAAATTTGCGGAAAACAGGCTGTGCAGGGGCGTTTTGGTCAGGATTTTTGGACGATTTTTGGGGCTATTTAAGCCCTGTTTTTACCCTAGTTTTAGGAGCCATCTCTTAGATTTTTTGCAGATTTTTGAGATTACTTTTTAGCTTTATTATTTTGTGATTGGAGAAGAGAAAAACTTGGATTTTTGTTAGATTAATTGAAGAACTACTTTGGTTTGCATCTCTCTTCCCCAAAAACTCTATTTTTATTGTTTACATCATTGTTGTGATGAACTCCATTGTCTATTTCATTGATTATTTTTGTGCTATTGCTATGATTTGTGAGTAGTCTCCACGTCTTGGGGCGTGGGGATGAACCCTACAAGCCCAATTTCGTATTTGTGATAAATTGGTAGAAATTGTGCTAGAATCAATAATTAGAGATTAGATTGGGATCGAATTACTACGGATAGCTAGGTATTCATATCAATTGGGATTTGCAAGAGATTGGATCCCAATTTGATAGGAAGCCCTAGAAATCCGAATTGGGTTGGAGTCGGATTTTCGAAGTATCGGTTTGCAAGAGATTGGACCGATACTAGGATCTCCGGTTGCAATTCCGTGCCGATACCCGTTTGCAAGAGATTGGACGGGTAGGAACTATCCTAATTTAGATTGTGGACCGAGTTTGCAAGAGATTGGGCTCGGTGCGCAATTGGACGATGATGTTGATCCTAATGCTAGCTTTCCTAGGCTAGGGTTTGCAAGAGATTGGACCCGACCCTAGGATAGCTATAGACCGGCAACAGCACGAGAGCGTGAGCTTGGTTCCACATTTAGTTGCAACTAGTTCATCCAAATTCTCATTCTAGCAATTTTGATACCGACGAACCACATCTATGAAATACGGTGAGTAGCGGGGATTCCCCGTTCCCTAGACGCTCTTTATTTGATTTGATATTTCGCACATTTGTCTGACGATTGTGACAGGATCGCCCAAGGCAATTCTCTCTATTCTTAAATAGCCAGGTTGATTAGGAGCAAGCACGGTCATTCGTCCTCCCTGTGTTCGATACCCGCTCGCCGCTATACCGTGCGCTTGCGGTAAAACTACAACTGTTCTTTGGGTGTACGTCCCGGAGCGATCAACAAGGTGCGACGGCTGCGACTGCGAGATGTGGCGGGGGCCTCCGGGATGGAGCGGAGCTGGCGGGGTTTCGGGTGAGGCCGGAGGAGCTCGGGCGAGAGGGGTGAGGTGGAGGTGATGTTGGGGCGAAGGGGGGAGTCGTGGGGTGTCTTGGTGAGGAAGGAGAGGGGGTTTTAAAAAGAGGGAAAAGGAGGTGGGGGATTAAAGAGGGGTGTTGAAAGTCATGATATGGTAGGGTAGGTTAGGCGGAAACGGGGTTCGAGGAGAGAATGAAGACAAAAGACAATAATGAGGGGAAGGTGGTATGTGGGAAAGAAGTCAAACACATGGAAAAGACGAAAGTGGGGGTTAGAAGGAAATATGAGTTCAAGGAGGATAAACATGACGTAGTAGTCTGCACGTTGGGTCTGGCTCGATACTTCACTGGTTCTTCCGATCGGCTACCACTGAGGAACTCAAACCACGCTAGGTTGCTGTAGGTGGAGGAGATGGTGCTGTTGGTGGAGGGTGGTGGTGGCTGGTGTTGGGTTGCTGGTTGTGTTTGTTTTGGTTGCCCGATTGTTTTCTCTGTAGTTTGCTTAAGAAGGAGAGGATGGGAAGACATGTTGAATAGAGTTGGTTGATGGTCGGGGGAGACAAGTTTAAGGGGATGGTTTGAGGTAGAGAGATTTAAGGCTGATGTTGGATCTCACCAACATTTGGCAAGAGATGGATGATGTAGGGTTAGTTAGGTTAAAGTAAATATAGATGGTAAGAGTAATTTAAGGAAGGTGACTAGTAAAAAGTAATAAGTTAATTAGAAATTAACATTTTAATTAAAGATAATTAGGGATTAAAATCATTTAGTATCAATTAGTATTAACTAATAATTAAAAATAATTAGTAATTTAATTTCTAATTTTAAAAATAATTATGATTTTACAGATATAAAATTACGCTACGGTAAAACTGAAAACCATGACGCGCTCGCGTCGACGTGCGGACGAAGAACCACTCGGACGAAAATAACTGAATCGACAAGGTAAAAGCACACGCGCACAATGGTCAACTACGACTAGGAAAATAGGCCGTTACATCCTACCCTCCTTAGAATAATTCCGTCCTCAGAATTAAGAGGATCGATAATTGCTTAAGCAATTTAAAAGATCGACCGGAAGGCTTGACGAATGACTGTAATATAGTAAAACAAGTTGTTAATAATATAATGTGATATCACGGCATCAAGAAAGCAAAAGATGAACACATAAATACATACTATTGATATCACCGTAGTTTCCGTAACTAGTTCCGAAACCTAGTATCGTCACAATAGTTATCCCGAATTTATCAAGTAGCCAAAACACGAGATAATGGCACTACATGAAAATGAGAGCTATTATAATGATGACATTTGTTCGAACTTGGAACCTGAGGTGATAAGCTAGTAGCAAGCTTTAATCAAATAACATAACATGAAGATCATAAATTTTAAAATTTCAACTTATGCTAATGATAACTTACATGGTCTCAATCATGTAAATCATCGCCATAACATACAACAACGCGAGAAATAACCCAAAAGCATCCACGCTGTTACAACTTAACCAGCCGAGCACAAAGGATCTCTTCTGCCATGCTACCAAATTACTAGCCAATATCCAGATCGACACAAAAAGGCAGATATACGACCAATTCTCAAGGGTCAAGATCATCGCTACCACTTTTTCCAGCAATCTCCATAACATCCAATAAGAGACCATCATCCTAGCCGTCTCCCAAATCCGAGCACAGGACCGACATCCAACTTCAACACCTAAGGCCAAAAGCAAGCCAATACTCAATCCCAATGATACTGCTGGCCAATACCATTGGTCGACATCTACGGTTATCACCATCAGTCCTAAGCAATTCAACGACCAAAAACTCACGAACCAACAAACACGAAGGAGCGGCCTTAAGATGGAATCGAAGTGGGGCAGCTCGAGGGGGAAGAACCAGAAAAAGGAGCTCCAAATAATGCCAAGAGCGGCGGGTTCCCAATATTCCGAACACACGGCAATAGCGAGGGCGGCGGCGATGGCTGTCGCTAAGCCGAACAATCCCCAGAGGCATTGATGGGCCATCGGCGACTGTCGATCCATGGCGACGAGGTGCGACGGCTGCAACTGCGAGACGTGGCGGGGGCCTCCGGGATGGAGCGGAGATGGCTGGTTTCGGGTGAGGCCGGAGGAGCTCGGGCGAGAGGGGTGAGGTGGAGGTGATGTTGGGGCGAAGGGGGGAGCCGTGGGGTGTCTTGGTCAGGAAGGAGAGGGGGTTTTAAAAAGAGGGAAAAGGAGGTGGGGGATTAAAGAGGGGTGCCGAAAGTCTTGATATGGTAGGGTAGGTTAGGCGGAAACGGGGTTCGAGGAGAGAATGAAGACAAAAGACAATAATGAGGGGAAGGTGGTATGTGGGAAAGAATTCAAACACATGGAAAAGACGAAAGTGGGGGGTTAGAAGGAAATACGAGTTCAAGGAGGATAAACATGACGTAGTAGTCTGCACATTGGGTTTGGCTCGATACTTCACTGGTTCTTCCGATCGGCTACAACTGAGGAACTCAAACCACTCTAGGTTTCTCGGGCTCAACTTGCATTGATGCAATGACTAGCTCGTTCGGCTTGGCCCGAAACTTGATAGGCCCAAGTGACCGGTTTCTGCTCATGAATTCAAACACATGATGATCTGGGATTTCAAACACTACTTTCTCGTCGCGACAATCGAAAATAGCATAGAAATGTCATAACCAATCCATGCCGAATATCGCATCGAAGTTGGACATGTCGACTATCATAAAATATGCAAACAACTCGTGTCCACAAATCACAATAGGGCAAGATCGACAGTCAGAAGAAGTCCTCACTATCCCACTCGCAGTAGTGAAACTCAAGTGATTTGGTAGAGGGTCAACATGAATAGAATGTTTCCCTACCAATCCTCGGGATATGAAGCAGTGAATGGCTCCAGAATCAAAAAGGGATAGGGCTGGATGGGAGGCTATCAATACAACACCTAGTACATAGGAAAATATCTTTGCCAAAAGATAAGCAAATAACACATGCATATAATATAAGCATTATAAAAGAAGGGTTGAAGTAATACCTGAAATCACTTGTCCATCCGACTCAGCCTCCGCGGCTGTCATGTTAAAGATCTGACGTCTCGGCTGGTTCTGCCTCGCCAATGCAAAAGACTTCTGTGTGGAGCCAAAGGTGGTCCATGCTGAGTAGTTGTTGGCTTTTTGATGCGACGAGTGCAGTCTCTGGCAGCGTGTTCAGATGCTCCGCATATCAGGCATTACCTCAACAACACATGGCAGTCCTTCTTGACATGCCCTTGTCGGTTACAATGGTGGCACTTCATCTGATATCGGTTGTTGACAGGAGGTGCGGGCCTTTTAAACAGAGCAGTTTGTTTTGGTCCAAGAGCGTCTCTAGTTGGTTCCTCAGGATGTTTACTCCCTCCAACTTGGGCTGTCTCTCGAAGTTCATCTACATCCTCGTAGTTACGTGCTGCTCCCAGCGTTTCCTCATCGGGTGTTAGATCGGCAGATGTCCTTGCCGCTTGGGCGTTGTAGATTAAACCTTGACTGGACTGGAACGCTTGGTCTTCAGGATCCCCGACCAGATGAGGAGAGAAACGACTGAGCGCATAGAGTAATCGAGCTTGGAGTTCCATCATTTCTCTTACGAGTCCCATGATTTCGTTGTAGGCGTCACCATTTCCATTACGAGTGTTGGATTGATCTGCCATGCTGCAATCAAACAAGTAAATATTTGTGTACTAGTTTACCTAAACGATCTGGTTAGTAATAATATTTATAATATTCTTGAAATGTCTCGTAGAGTGCAAGAGAACCTGCGTGGGCCACCACTAAAACCTGTCACGCCCCGCTTCCCAGTATACTTGGGGGCGAGGACGCGAGCGGGTCTGTATGTGCTTAAAGCAAAGAAGATGTACTTATTTTTTTCTTTCTCCCTTCTTTGACTTAAGCACACTAAGCGTAATTTTAGCGAAGGCAGGTCCCTGCACGCGAATTTCTAAGAAACATCACAAATATTTATTACATTACAATACCAGCGTCCAAAGTAAACACAAACAATTAAGGCCTAGCATGGCCGTACAATCTGCTGAAAGCAAACACACCTGAAAATAATAATACAAATAATAAACTGAAATATAAATGTCCCGCTTTGGCCTTCCGCGTGAAGGATCTCATTGTCTTTGTAGCTCTGGTCAGCGGGGTCCACCTCTAAAGTGGGATCCTCAAAGTAGGGTCCTCACGGTACTCTGTCTCTGAACCTAACATATATTTCATAAAACATTGAAATATATGTCAGCGATAAGCTCGACAAGATATTTAAAGTAATGAAAACGAGAAACAACTATAAAAGACAAAGAGAGTTAGTACTCAATTATGAATAATAAGTGCAGAAAAGTAAAGTATGAGTATGCATGGGTATTTTTGCAATTAAAAGTAAAACAGTTGTATGTTGAGTATTTGATTGTTTGTGCCCGTGATAAGTCCATGTCTGAGTAGGTATTGTTCTCGATACACCCTATCATCAGGGGTTTACCGTGACGCTTCTTGCCATTCCAACCTGGAATATGGTCAAGCAGCTACCTCCGTTAGTGTGGTTTTGGAGGTAGCCGTAAGGTGTTCAAGCAACAATTACGGACTCTACTACATGAACCAACCCCACCAAAGTGTTCTGTTTAGTCATTGACCAAGTTTCATCCCATCTGTAATCGATGGTTTCACCCCATCGGTAGTCGATGGTTTCACCCCGTCTGTATTCGACGGTTTTCACATATGTGTAGTAACATACTCGTCCATTCCAAATTTGTTTATCTTCTTAACATGCGAAAAGCAATAGTAGTCCCGTTAAGTAAAAAGAGCAATAAGTAAAGTGAAACATAATGTTCAGCTACTAGAATTTGTCAAACATATTGAAACCAGGTTTAATGCTAAGTTTTAAAGACCATGTTTGCAATTCATTCTACACATGTTTCCGAGGGTCATGACACACCCTCTGTTCTGTTTGGGTTCAATTTAATAACAAGTAAAGAAAGTTACTCTTATAATGGATAAACATTGATAAAGCGTTCATTTACTAAATAAACGCAACATGTGCGTTAAGAGTTTGTTAAAATGGTATGTTACACTAATTTAAGTAGTTGTCCCAAGTTTAATTACAATAAACACTTGCCTTGACGCGGGTGTGGGTGTCGAGGCGGTGGTGACGCGAGGCACGTTCTATCTGCGTCAAATTAAACTAGTGTCATTAGGCTAGTGGTTATCAAATAGCAAGCTAATTTACACTAACTTACTAAAAGGTGATATTGGCTTAGAAGAACTAATATTAAGTTCACTTAACTAATATTATAATAATATTGACTTAATTAACTAAACTTATTAGTTGTTAACCTATACAAATCATTTACTAACTTACATGTCACTTTCATAATAGTAACTTAACAAGACTACATAGTAAAACTTTATAAAGAAACTAAATTAATAATAATCTTAACTTATAACTAAATTACTTAAGCAGAAGATATTATAATAGTTTATTTTAATAATATAACTTATAACTATAATAATAATAATAATAATAATAATAACTCTTACATTAATATCCTCACCCCTCTCTCTGTCTCGTTCTCCCCTCTGCTTCTTCGTTCATCCCTTTTCTTTTTCTTTTTCTTCTTTTTGTTACGAAGAGCGCATGCGAAGGGGGCTAGGCAGCGGCGGCGGCGGGATCTGAGGCGACGCGGGCAGCGCTGATCTTGAGGACGACGGTGGTGAAATTGAAACGGCAGCGACGCTTCCAAGGCGCGGCGGGGGCGGCTTCCGTGGTGTGGGGTACGGCGGCAACGGCTGGGCGATCCGCGCTTCCGGCGGTCGGGGGCGGCGGATCAGGGCGGTGCGACGCTGAACGACGGCGGCAGCGGGTTTGATCGGAGGCGCAACGGCGATCGAGTGGCGGCGACGGGATCTGAGGTCGGGATGTCAATTTCTCGGCGTGGCGAACGGCGGATCGGGCTCGGGGGCGACGATTGGCGTACGGGCGGGTGATTGTCGAGATCAGGCGACTCCACGCGATGGCTTCGGGCAACGATCCACGGTGGCTTCGGGCGATGGTTGGTTTGAGTATTGGGGATTGCTTGTGATTTGTGATCTGGTTTGATGCTTTTGGGTTGTAAGGAGAATGGTGGAGGGTGTGATTGTTGTTTGTATGGTGGAAGGGGTTGATGGTGTTGCTGGGTTACTGTAGGTGGAGGAGATGGTGCTGTTGGTGGAGGGTGGTAGTGGCTGGTGTTGGGTTGCTGGTTGCTGGTTGTGTTTGTTTTGGTTGCCCGATTGTTTTCTCTGTAGTTTGCTTAAGAAGGAGAGGATGGGAAGACAGGTTGAATAGAGTTGGTTGATGGTCGTGGGAGACAAGTTTAAGGGGATGGTTGTGAGGTAGAGAGATTTAAGGCTGATGTTGGATCTCACCAACATTTGGCAAGAGATGGATGATGTAGGGTTAGTTAGGTTAAAGTAAATATAGATGGTTAGAGTAATTTAAGGAAGGTGACTAGTAAAAAGTAATAAGTTAATTAGAAATTAACTTTTTAATTAAAGATAATTAGGGATTAAAATTATTTAGTAGCAATTAGTAATTAACTCATAATTAAAAATAATTAGTAATTTAATTTTTAATTTTAAAAATAATTACGATTTAACAGATATAAAATTACGCTACGGTAAAACTGAAAACCATGATGCGCTCGCGTCAACGTGCGGACGAAGAACCACTCGGACGAAAATAACTGAATCGACAAGGTAAAAGCACACGCGCACAACGGTCAACTACGACTAGGAAAATAGGCCGTTACAAAATTGCTAGCTCGTCCTCTCTTTTGCACACGCTTCCAGCCATGTTAATGTTCTGATTTATGCCTTCATCGTGACATGGCTCGCTCGATATACCTGCAATAGAAGTTAAACTCGTATTAGATTCTTGAAATTGAATTTCAAAAGAATTATTTTCTTCTAAGCAAGTAGCAATTAGAGTAAGATTTTCAATGGATTGCTGAATTTGTCGACTCCGAGTAAGGAAGTTCTCTTGGAATTGATGGGATGTAGCCTCCTGTGTTTGAATGAGCAAATAAACTTCCTCTTTAAGGATTGCAATGGTACGTCTACGCTTTGCTCCTCTTGATCAAGGCATGAAGACTCTGTTGAATCACCCTTTGAAGTCTCTTTAATGGTCTGATCATTCTCGTGTAAGGACTCCATGTATTTCCACGCCTCTATCGGCGTCATGACTCCCAAGAATTCATGTAGCTGTTGTCATAGTCCAAATAGGAAGGACTCTATAAGCTCTTTATTTGTGTACCCATGCTGCGGATAGCTCGATACTATATCTGTGAACCTCCTCCAGGCCTGAAAGAAAGTTTCACAATCAGTCTGATTAAAACTAACAATCTTGAGCTTCTCCATCCTATGTTTGTGTGCAATATCGTACTCTGCATCATACCAATTGTTTGTGCGATAGAAATTCATGTATTCCATTTTTTTGAATTTTTTTAAAGAGAAAACAAACAAAAAAGCTAATAAAAATCCTAAACTATAAGATGGAAGGATCTCACGGAATGTTCCTCCATACGAACTGAAATTGTAGCTTACAAGTACCGTTGTCTCCGGCAACGGCGCCAAAAACATGAATGGTCTCAAAATGTGTGAGCGCTCTCCAAAGTGCAGGAAATCGAACAAGTAATAATTTTGGTGAGTCTAGGTATCGTATCCACGGGACAACTGACCTGTAAACTACGAACTTCAGTTTAGAAGGAATACTAAAACGATAATAACCAACCACCTATCAGGTATAAGGATATGGTATCAAGAGTTTAAAATAATAAAAGAAAATCCTACGATAGTTACGGTGAATTCGATATTGGGGTACTAATATGGAGAGTATGTGTTGGATATGATTTCGTTAGGGTTATGCAATCAATGATTATAAATATCTTTTCTATAACTCAACGTTTCGTCCGGTTAGGACACGAGAACGTCGAAAAGTATGGCGATAAAAAGCATGAAATAGTGCCGAAAAGTTAGTCACGTATAACGTCGATTTCATAAAGAAAATAAATACAAGTGCCCACTCGGGTCGCATCACGAATAAGTCCGCAAAGATCATATTCGGTTCAAGCATGCCCACGTCTCCATATAACACACCCAAACAACATATACGTAGAAATCGACAAGATACGTGATTATACAATGAAAATAGGGCGAAAAGATATTGAAATCAATGATTACGACACCATAACTACATCAACACCAACACATATGAAGATTAACCACGCATGAAGAGAATATATTCAGTATTCATAGATAAATACATCATTAAAACCTCAAAATACGTGAATAATACTTAAAATACAAGCCAAAACGCAAAATACAAGGCTAAAGATAGGAAAAATGTCACCAATTCTCTCTAAATAGCCCCAAATCTCCTTCAGATGATAGATCTAGCCTCTGTCCACAGGGCATCCAAATTTCATGTGAAAATACGGCTTCTAGAGCCCCAAATACGCAAGAATACGCTCCAAAAAGGTCTCGAATACCCTCTGGAATACTAGGGTATTTATAGGGGAATTAGGTCGGTATTGGATCCGAAAATAACACTCAAATCCGCTCTAAAATCCAATCGGATCCGCAACCGACGATCGGAGCAATCACTGGCCGTTGGATCGAAGCGGGATCACTTCTCGTGTCGACATGTGCCCTTCGGGTGCGGATCATCGCTTGCGCACGCCCGCATCCTCTCTTCGAACTCAGCTCGGAGTAAATCTTGGCCGTAGGATCTCGAGGCAACGGCAGAGATGAGGCCACGTCGCCGCTTCATTTGGTCGAATTTGATTCGGATGCGGGATGCGTCATGGCCGTAGGATGGTGAATGGACGCTTCGGATGCAGCCACGTCGCTCCGTTCGAATTCGATGCTGTGCATGTATATCATTCGATTGACGCCGTTGGATTGAGCAGGCGATGGCCACGTCGCCCGTGGACTATGGTTCGCTTTCAAATTGCGGGGTCATCCGTGGCCGTTGGATTAAGATCTCACGGTCCGTGCCTAGCCACGTCGCCCGTTCTTTGTTCGCTTCGGGCTGAATCGCGGTCGTTGGATGTCGATCGGATGGCTCTCGTTCAGCTGCGTCGCCCGCTTCATATCGCAGCAGCGGGGCCTCCCTCATTCGTTGGATTTGCATCCAACGTCCCAGATAAAGCCATGTCGCCCCATATTCAGCTTGCCTGCAGACCGTTGGATCGAGATCCAACAGACCATAAATTGTCGCGTCGCCGCATCCGCCGGAGCGTTGGATTAAGTGGGAACGCACGGATGAGTGCCACGTGTCGCGTATTTTTGTATTTACGCCGTATTTCTTCAAATAAATGGTATTCTCCATTTAAAAAATCACAGTAATTAGTACAGATCTCAGAAAAATACAAGTAAATAGTCGTTGGAATCGTGAGATCGAGATCTAGCCATGAAAAATATTAAAAGGGAAGAAATACTCAATATATTGCTGTTTTGTGCTCAAATCAATGGGTTGCTCTAATAAATGATGATATACAAAATACGAACGTATTAAAGACCAATTAAGCATCACATAAACATAAAATAGTGCTAGATAATGGGTTAATTATGCAATTTTCAACCCGAATCATTAGGCGAATGACCCAAGGCTGTGTCAATCTGAAATCAGTTCCAGGTCAGTAACTTCTAACGGTCAAATTTTGTCATTTCAAAATTAGTTTACCAATAAAAAATCATTGGTCGACCAATTCCGTTTTGACAGTTTTTGCAACTGGTTTGTTTTATCCGTTGGCTACGGTTTTTGTCTATTGGAATATGACCGTTATAGCTTCCTTTCAGATCTATAAATAGATGAGTACCCCTTTCTCTTCTATTCACTTCATTTTTTCAACTTTCTTCTTTAGAACTTAAATTTTATCTTCTTCAAGAGAAAGTTCGGTCATTGTTTTCATTTGAAAAAGTAAAATTCTGATTTTTTCTTCATTTTAAAACTGAAATCTTCAAGAGTGTTTCTTCTATTCAAAATCTAGAAACCTTGAACTTTTATTTACACCTTTCATTTGAATTCCGTTTGAATTTCACATCAAGGCTTTAGCTATTGTTTCATTCTTTATTTTGTAAGTTGAATATATTGGTATAGAGATCGTACAAAGTTTAGGACACTGAGAGTATTGCCATTTTTGTATGTTGTTGCTTGCAGGGCAAGTGTTATAGTGGATTGAAAATCTCTATGGGGTAGAGAACTGGATGTAGGATCACGAGGCTCCGAACCAGGACAAATTCTTGGTGTTTGCGTTTGCTTGGCTGGTTTGCTTATTTGTTTTGTTTCATTAATTGTGTTGATTCTTTCACTGCAAGTTATTTATATTTAAAGGAATATACAAGTTACTTTGTATATCTCCTAATTGTTGACAATATTAATCATTTCCACTATGTAGTATTGAAATAGCCATATCAACGATCCTTACACTCTGTTGCATTGGCTTGCCTTCCACTGGTGCTACTGGTCCAGAAGCCTGACCCTGCTGAGGACACTGTCTACTGATATGCCCAGTCTGACCAAATGTATAACATTGCTCGACAAGAAATCTATAATCTATCTTCTCATGCCCTGGCTTGTCGCAATGCTGGCAAGACACTCCCCTCTAGGGTACTGGTGGAGCTCCAGGCCTCCTAAACTAAGTGGTCTAAACAGGCCTTGTGAAGCTCATCTGTTGTCCCGTAGGGCGTCTCTCTACTGCTGCTGGTGCACTCCCTACACTCCTCAGGTGGGCCGCATGCATCCTGACGGCCTTCAGTATGGCCTCAAGTATAGGTAGATCCATCGTAGACATCGCTGCTCTGAACTCTGGGTCCAATCCCATTCTGAAACATCTGGCCTTGGTAGTCTCTGACTTCACCAACTCCGGGGAGAACTTTGCATCATATGCATCTATACTCAGTCGCCCCTGAGTCAAATGCTCGAATCGTAGACACAACTCATCCTTCTTTATCTTAGGAAGAAAATGATCTTCGAACAACTCCTTGAACTTCTCCCATGAGATTGGCCCAGTCAAATGCAACTCCTGAGTGTCCCACCAGTCTCTGGCCTGGTGCATCAACTGCCTCTTTTGCGGCATCTACACATCCATCCTTTGGATATCCAACTACCATCAGGTCGTCCTCCGTATATCTAATCAGCTCGTCTACCTCCAGAGGACTCTCCTTGCCCGAAAAGGACTTTGGATGCAAGGACCTAAACTGTCTAAATCCTCCCACCTTCTGTGCCAGGATGCTCGCCAACTTCTCGTCCTGCTGACTCAGATGCTCCAGAATACCTATCAGAACCTTTCCCATCAAGGATGACTCAGAAGAAGCAGCATCTGAAGCAGGATTCCTATTCTTATGCTCCATTCACACTATCCATTCTACATGAATGAACAAAGAAAATAAAATTCAGTACAAGATTAACAGATTATAATGTTGGAGCTTTACTCGTACTACTCGGACGTATATCGTAGTGTGAGCAGCATGCATGGGCCACCACAAAAACCCTGTCATGCCTCGCTCTCCCAAATATGAAAGACGCGTAGCTGACTAGGCCACCGTAGTATTTGAACACTGGGCTTTGAGACCCTAATGTCCAAATACTACTAGGCATTTAATTGTGATTTAAATAATACTATACATGCAGGCCACTATGATACACTGGAATAGTACAGAAAGTAAAATACGGAGCTCCAAAAAAATTATAATCCACAAGTACTGAAGAGAAACACTGAACTAAACATTCTTTATACAAGAGTACATCGTACATCTCTAACGGTACAAGAGCACAAAAAGATCAAAAGTGGGGAATAAGTCAAAAGAAAACCACAACCCTCAAAAAGAAACCAAAAGAGTCCACACCCGGTACAACGTACACTCTAATATACCCCGGGGAAATCTCAGTGAACAAAGTCTCCCTCAGTCTCCCTCCGTACCTCAAAAGGTGGAGTGATCTGCTGAACTCGAGTCTGTTTTGGAGTCTTTACCCTGGAACCTGAAAAACGTAAACGAGACACATCAATGCATGACCCAGTAGGATACCTAATTAAACTAGATATGACCCAGTTTTATAATCGGACTACCTATCTAAAAGGTGGTCTATAGAAGTAAAGGGGTCAACAGAATATTCATAAAGTAACACATCACATCAAATAAGAGCTGGAAGTGAAACTGTAAAGCATATCAACATGGTTAACATGAATCATGTATTTATGGCAATTATGGTGGAGTTATTAATTTAATTATTTGGGAACCAGTATAAATTATAGGACACTTAAGGAGCTGGACTTCACCCGGGGTGGGTGAAGAGTGCTAATCCAAACAGCGACACGAGTTCTGTAGGGGCCTCTCGTTACTCCCCCTTTTGGGAGTGAGACAAATCTCGGTTTTTCTGATCAAACAGAGGAAACCATCAGTTACCTAATGGTGCATCATGAGTATACCACCGGCCTCTCTAACTCAAGCCAACTTTCCCTTTCGGGAGCGCGAGTGAGAACCAAAAGCTATGTCAGCTCCTTAACGCCTACTTTTTACACGTGCTCTCCCCCAAAATCCATATCTCGAGCTTCTCTGTTTAGAATAGACTGAAGACTCCAAATACATACCATCATATCACTCTTAATTTCATCATCTCAAGATACTTTTCATTCTAGTGGTCTTAATACCACTTTCATATTTCATATTCCATTACATCATTTCATATGGATATCTTCATCATAACCATTCATCACGTTCTGTACTTTCTTTTCTTTTTCAATTTCATAAGAAAATAACATAAGAATTAACATGCTTTACTTCCTTGTATTTGCATTATGATGACAACATGAATTTCACAATTCAATATGAATTTCGTAGCATACGAACAGAAGTATAGTTGTTATATGAATAACATCCATAGCATAGCATTTGTAAAGCACATAAATCAGCAAAAGTGAAGTTTTGTCAAAACTAGGGAATGGCATGGCAACACGGCCGTTTGGGTCTTCCACACGATCGTGTGGAATGGTACTAGAATCTCAAGAAAAACAACCCACACGGTCATGTGGTTTCTTCCACACAGCCGTGTGGTACATGGTAGCTCAAAGGCTGATAAAAGACCACACGACCGTGTGGCACTCTTACACGGTCGTGTGAGGCAAAATGGTCAAATCTCAAATGTAGCTTGACTGGTCCAAAAAGATGTACGGATAGTCCCAAGTATAGGACGTCGGTCAACTAGTAAAATCTGGTGAGTCCAGAATCGTATTCCTCAGGGACAAAGAAACCTGCAAATTTCACAGTTTAGAATTAAGCAAGAAATTTATTTGATGAGAGATGAACCACCCTTCGAAGGCGATTTTGGATTTGGATTTAGCGTGAGGTAAAAGTCGTTTTAAGAAATTACGAAGGTTGAAAACGTGAACGTGAAAATACAATTTATAAAAAGCGTGTGTGTGTTGTGTTTCTGTTAGTGTTGCAGTAGGTTATGCTATTCATTCTCCATAGTTTCTCAATCCCGCATCCATGCCAAGGTATATGGATCGGAAGATAAAGCTTTAAAAATGATGATTTTTCGATTAAAAAGATAGCGTAAAAACAAGCGATTTCTTTGAATAATAAATTATAAAAGATGAACCTCGCGGTTCATCACCCTCTTTGGGCTCCTCAATGGATTTATGCACTTAGACAATGCCTCGCGGCACGTCATCCTAAGCGGATTCCTCTACGGATTGTGCGTATTTGAAAAAGTAAAGAAATCGGCGGTTTTAAACTGTTTTGATTTTTGCACAATATATGGAGATATGAAAGCAATACCCTAGCAACACTAACTTCCACACAACACACCCACAATACTTTATCCAAGCATGGTAACAAAAACAACAAGTTTCATTAAAAGAAACATAAGTTTAATACAAACCGTAATACAAAATTAATACAAACGGGTAAAGAAATGGAGTTTTTCACCACTTTTGAAGCCCAAACACCCACAAAACTCTTTCTGATCTAAGAAAAATCCTCTGGAATGGATAGAAGAACTCCTTATCTTCGCAATGAAATGAAAATCACTGAATTTGGAGTTGTGTAGTAAAAGTTATGCCCAAAACAAGGTTTTTATAGGCAAACGGGTCTGCGGGTGTTCTTCAGCATTGGCGGGCGCAGTCCGCGTGGTCAAATCCAGGCTGCGGGTCTTCTTCAACCTTGGCGGGTGCCAGGCCTGCCTATTTAATGAAGGCGGTCGATCAATGGAGGCGGGCGCCGCTGACCGGCACCCCGTTTACGGTATGGGCGCGGTGTCATTTTACCGCAAGTGCACGGTTAGTGTAGGGTGCGGGTTTATCGAACTCAGGGAGGTGGATGGCTTGAATGGCTACTAGCCTCACCTAGGTTGTGTGCTAGCTACGCGGATGATATGGGTGAAGTGTAGAAATAAAAGAAAGAAATGAAAAAAGACACGAAATGAACCCCCGCTAACGCGGGCTAGAGCACTCATGACACTTGGCATTTGACTTGACCCAGGGTGAGACATTACCCCAAAAGGTGGTACCTTGCGTCCATGGCCCGATATTCCAGTCGGTGCCAAGCACGCTAGGCCTACCCGGTTCCGAACGGTGGGCATTTCCATGTCCATTAACACCTTCCGCAACCGGGAGCATTAAGGCCACAATGATATCTCCCAACACTTCGTCCAAGCCGTTCCCACGCGTGAGGACTCCATGTCTACACTAGGGGCGTGAGCTATGGCTAGGGAGTCAACCGCCAAGTTTATTCCCCCTTGGCCCGACGGTCAGAGGCGGTCTTTCTCCCGCCAATGACAATGAAACACCCCCGCATAACCCTAATGGCCAAATAGGTCAAATGTGATGTCTAGCAATACATCGAAGCGGATCTTGACAGGACAAGCACCGGACCCCAATCCCCAACACATCTAGTGTGTTGCCATACGAATTGGACCCAGATTGCTAGAAATCCCCATTGACGCATTTCATCAAACACATGCCATGCAACCAAGTCAAATGAAACAACCAAGCATCAATCCTACCCTAACCCGTATTAGGGTTCATCAATACTACTCCATGATGAAAAACATATACGCAAACAACACAAAAGACATACAAACATTCATCATGAAGCAAAAGAAATACAACACAAAAAATGGAGAACAAGAGAAAGAAATACTTATCTTGATTTTGAACCTCCAATCCAATACAAGACTTATTACAAGAGAAAACCTAATCTAACCTAATCTAAACTCACAAGAGAAAGGGGCAAAAAGCCCTAAAAACTGAGGAAGAACAAGAAGAAGATTGCCCTAAAAGTCGGCCAGTATTGGGTATTTATAGCCCCCATTCCGAGCCCTAACGGATCGGGTCCAAAACAACAGGAAAAATGCCACCCGATCGGTTGACAAGTCAACCGATCGGGTGATCTGTTACAAATAACAAACAGAAAACCGCGGAGCTTCACCCGGTCAGATGAACCGGTCGGTTGAGTTCTTGGGGTGACCGGTTGGATCATGGCGCCATCGGGTGAAGAGGTCGGTTGGATGCACGTGTCTTGGCTCCTCAGAATCAGCTACAGATGAACCGATCGGGTGAGAGTCACCCGATCGGTTGGCATTTGGCTCGAAAAGACAGAGAAACGGCCGCAATGAACCGGCCTGAGAACCGGTCGGGTGACATCTGCTTGAGCTCTAGCTGAGACCGGGTGGTGCACGCGTGCATCACCCGATCGGTTGACTTTGTTCAACCGATCGGGTGAGGGGCTGAATGATGCAATCATCGTTGTTTGACCCCCTGGGTCACGCGTGACTCCTCCCGTTGCACCGGGGACTTGTGATATCGTCGTTTTTATGTCCAAAATGCTAGAAATTCCTGCAAAATACCAAAACCACAGAAAAGTGAAAGAAAACAAGAAAATACAAGAAAACAAATAAAAGACGGCGGAAAATACGGAGAAACACGGAAGAAAACGCGCGCAAATATATGAAATATAAACGCACGTCAAAATCCCCCAAGCTGAACTCTTCCTCGTCCTCGAGGAAGACGAGTGAGAGTAGGAGCTCTGAGGGAGAAAATAGGGAGAAAGAGAGAAAAAGATAACTCTAAATCCTAAATCACCCGTAAAGGCCAACAAAATCAAACACGCCACACGAAGCAAGCATACGACAAAACACAACACTAAACCAAGGAATGTAAGTCCAAACAAGTGTCGTGGGCCCACGGGGTGAAGCGCGAGTGAGTGTGGTCGTGTGCTAGCAGACGGTGTCACTATCTACATTGTGTAATAAAGCTCGATATACACAAATCCAAGAAATGACCCAAATATCGATTCGATTCGAATTAAGCGGTGAATATATAGCTCAAGCATGCATGAGAATAGAGAGAGAATCGAAACATATCATGCGTCGGGGACTCCACAACTATGGTTAAGGAAATCACCACACTAAAGCCTAGATAATAGCTAAAAAGTTCCTAAGCCAAGTGTTTTCGAAACCGATGGTGGTTGAGATGATGTGGAGAAGAACACTCGGTGCAAATTCTCGCCTTCCCTTTATTCTTGGCAAGGAGGAAAATATTCACACGGGAATTTTTTTGGGTTTTGGGTATTTGTATTTTTTTGGATTTTTGGCTATACAAATTTTTTTCTTTTCTTTTTGGGTTTTTCTTTTCTTTTCTCTTTTTTTTTTGGATTTTTGGGGTTTTGGCTATACACATGTGTACTCTCCCAAGTGGGAGAACGGTACACGACGAGGGGATTTGCACCAAGTAAAACAAAAAGGAAATCGGAATCTAAACACTTGGGCAAAGGAAACTATTCTCGCTAATTAGAGCATGGGCCAAATGGGTTATCCTAGTCCTTAATTGTGGAATCCCGACACATGCGAAATGAAGTACACTATATATATATATATATATATCATGCAGAAGCAGACAGGGAAAATAAATACCGCATATTCAAATCGAAGCATGATAATCTAGGGGTCATTCTTGGACAGGTATATAAAGTGAAATCACAAAGTAGAAGCACACCAAACAGCTAGGCACGACGCACGACTCACAAAAAGCTAAGTGGACCCGCGATGCGTGAAATGCAAGAGGACTCAAAATCCTAGGGTTAGTGAATGTGATTATCGATGCCATGCTAGGTGTGTGTGATTTTGTGGCGATTCATCATAGGGTTCATCTCTAGGAGAAAGAGATAAAAAGAAGAGAAAAAAAAGAAAAAAATAAAAAACACGATGAAAACGACACAAAAACGAAAAAGAAAGACTCAAATGGCGCACGCAGTGCGACTCCCCCAAGCTGAAGCTTGCATTGCCCTCAATGCAATATGAGTGAGTACGGGAGGGCAATGAAGATGGGGGGGAATACGCACCGACACAAAAAGAAATGAGAACGAGGAAAACACAGAGATGAAACTGAAAATAAAGAAAAATCAAAATCAAACCACACGACACGAAAATAGAAATAAAACCACACGACACGACACTCAAAAGGGGAAAAACAAGCACACACACAAAAATGAGAAAAAATAAAACACGACAACACACCAAAATAGACGTCCCCCAAGCTAGACATGACAGTGCTAGCGAATAAAATGCGATCGTGAAGTGCAGAAATATGCAAGGGGGAGTCAAAAACAAACAAGGTGAAATCAAAAATCAGGAGAAGGTGAATCCTCGCCCTCCTCGGAAGAGGGTGTGGCTGGGTGGTCGGAGGAGGCTGGGGGTGTGCGGAGAAGTGGGGAAAGAGGTGTAGGAATAGGTGCAGCGTGGTGTGAACGATGGGAGGAGTGTCGGTGGAGGCGGGTGGTGGTGGTAGGACGACGATCAAGGCGGCGGTGAAAGGAATAGAAATGGGGGGAGAAGATGTGGTGGTGACGGTAGTGGGTGGTGGTGGGAGAGATTTGGAGCGCACCGGCAATTTCTTCCGACGCACATATGAAGTGATGGAGGAGGAGGGAGGAGGTAGCGTGGGTGCGATGGAAGTGGTCGGGAGGGGGGAAGTGGATACCGGGATGGGAATAGATGAGGGAGGAGAAGAATGTGGTGGGGGAGGTGATGGATGTGGGGATGTGTGGGAGGGTGGAGGAGAAGATCGTCGAGGTGGTGAAGGTGGAGGTGGACCGTGGATGTGAGTGAGAAGGCGAAGAATGGCGGCCACGTTCCTCTCAAGTGTGAGGAAACGTGGGCGAGTGAGAAAGGAGGACGGTGAAGGGTCCGAGGAGGCAGATGACATGGCGAGGTCACAGAGGGCAGCGACCTCCCTTTCAAGACCAAGACGGGCAGAGACCTGGCGACGACCAAAGGATGTGGACTGACGTGAGGCAGAAGTGGTGCCGGCAGGTAAGGTGGAAGTGGTGCTGGCGACGGTGGTCATGCCGGCACAGGAGACAAGGCCAGAAATGGCCGCTAAGAGGTGCTTAGAAGTGATGGGGCCTGGAACAGAAACAGGACGACTCGGGCCAGCCCCCATATCCCCCTGAGATGCAGGGATATCCTGCTCGCCTAAGTGGGCGGCAGGGGACGGTGGTCTGCGTGCGTCCGCGGGAAGGAAAGGAAGGTGCAACCATGCTAGGAAGTTCGGATCGGGTGGGAAGGTCCAATCTCCCACAAGATCTATGGTCATGCGAGCGGGGTTGGGGAGAATGGTGTAAGGGGCTGGGGGTGGCCATAATTGAAGATGAAGCGGCCATCGTAGTGGGGTTTAATCATGTGAATGTGCCGCAGGACATCAATATCTAGCTGTGAGGGTCCTGCGGCAGTGGGGAGATTATCCGGGATGGGAATATTAAATTGGGGGTAAGAACAAATGATAGTAATGATGCCCCCACAACAAAACTTCCCCTTACCGGCCCGGCTGATCTCGAGAAGCTTGTAAACAAGCCAATCACCGCCATGGATGGGGACGGTAGGGGCCCTAAAGCTAATCCCATCATCGTCCCGAACAAAAGGGAAAGTCATGGCCCAGAGGATAAAAAGATCAGGGATAGTCACGGTGTCGGACTCGTCCCTGGGAAAAAATGCAGATGATATGATCCTATGGGCCAAACGAAATACGGGGTGGATGATGGAGGAGGCCTTGGCCCTACCTCGGGGATAGCTAGGGAGCAGTGTGAGGCGGAACCAGAATTGATCGACGTCAAACTCGGGCGGGTACCCGTAGTGTCGGATGGAGTCATCCCCAAGATTGGGGAAACCAAATATATCGTTAATGGTATTCAGATTGGTGGCGACACTCTTGTTACGCACCCAGAATTTTATGATCGACCCGGACTCCCAAACAAGTGTAGCGAGAAATTCAAGGGTGAGTGACGGGTAGGATAAGGCAGAGGCATTAAGAAAGGCCAACCAACCTAAGTTATCGAAAAGAGATTCGACCTCGGTGAAGACACCGAGATCGACAAGTGACTGTGTGTGCGGGAACTTAGTTGATAGATGCCCCCGAGCATTGAGCCTACGATAAAAATCCTTGTGTTCCTGGTTCCTAAAGATATACCCATGCGGGCCCAACATTGGGTCCACAGGGGGGATAACAGGCGCGGGAGGGCCTAGTGTCAGTGCTCGTGCGTGGGGAGGGGGACGTGTTTGTTTTTGTCTCTTTCGAGATGGTTCCTCCTCCCGCAAAATCCCCTTCCCCTTGTCTTTATCCTTAGCCATGCGTGAGTGTGTGTGTGAATGAGTGCAAAAAGCAATGAATGCACACTAACACAAGCAAACTGAGCAAGCAAAATATATAGGGAAAAAAATAGAAATACGAGTGTAGGAGCGAGTGTACCCAATCAAAATGGCGAAGCTTGCTCGTAGATTACCCCACACCGTGCAATGAGAGAAGCGTGGAGCCGCGGCGACCTCTTTCAGCAAGAATTTTCGAAATAGGTGTTGTTTGGGGGGAATTAGGCCAGAAATTCGAAATGAAGGGGAGAGAGAGTGAAAATGATGGAGAGATTGGTGGAGGAGGTGGAGAGAGGGAGTATTGGAGGAGTGGAGGACGTGGGGAGGAGAAATCGGGCCGTTGGGGAGGAGAAGCAGGCGAAATGACGGCGGTTCGATCGATCGGGCGAGGTGGAATGCGAACGGGTGAGGGTGGGGTATTTATAGGGTTTAAGTCAAACCGATCGGGTGACTTGTCACCCGATCGGTTGACTGTTAGGTCGAAAATTCTTGCCGAAGAAGTGCTACAGGTGAACCAGTCGGTTGACTTGTCAACCGATCGGTTGGCCGCTCCACTCATTTTCCCGAGAACTGGTGGTTTCTCACCCGGTCTCTTCAACCGATCGTGCTCTAACTCAACCGATCGGTTGATATTTCCCAAAAATTTCCCGAGAATTCTCCCCAGATCACCCGGTCTGTCACACGGTCTCTCCATTCTTCACCCGATCGGTTCATTTGGGGACAGATGCGGCTTGTATCTGATACTTCCCAACCGATCGGTTGCGTTATCAACCGATCGGTTGGGGCCTTGTTTCCTGCAAAAACCAACAGATTGTCTAAGTCTCCGAACGGATGTTCTTGCGGCTGATTTCATTTATAAAAATAGATAAAATAAAGTCAAAAATAACACTAAAAAGTGGGGCAAAATTTTAGAGCATGGGTTGCCTCCCATGAAGCGCACTTGTTTAACGTCGTTGGCTCGACGCCCGCAAAGTGATGTTCACGGTGGTTGATACGGGTGATGCCCGAAGTTCGGCATCTCTTCTTCATCGGAGCTTACGGCCTTTGGAGTAGTCAGCGGCTGGAGAAAGATTTGCTCGACTACCCTCTCCTTGTTTTTGGGGTCCGGGGGCTTCTTTCGTATTGGCGTTTACCGCCATCTTCTTAAGGATCCAGACCTCGTCTTTGGTGAGGTCCATGGGTTCTTTCCTCGTTTTCCTCGCAAGAGGAGCCTTGGGGAACCCGGGAGGGGTCGTACGTGCTGCATTCGCTTTCCCAGCATCATCATCGTTCTTGGGGCCGTCTTGGTCTTCTGAGTCCCCCACGTTATCGGGGGATTTCTTAAGAGAATCTCCCAGGAGCTCTCTTCAACAGCTTTATCTTCTTCCACCTCCAGCAAATTACACCGAGGGTCATCTGGGGGATCGGGGTACTTCATGGACAACCCCAGATCAAATTCAACCTTTTCTCCGCTGACGTTTAGCGAAAGTTTTCCATTCTTCACATCAATCAAAACGCCGGCAGTGGCCATGAAAGGCCGTCCCAGGATGATGGGGGTGTGTGCGTCTTCAGGCATGTCCATGACAACGAAGTCCACTGGCACATGCACCCCTTTTACATTGACGGGGAGGTCATCCACAATCCACACATGATATTTAACCGACCGGTCAGCAAGTTGTAGGGTCATACCGGTGGGCTCCAAATCACCCATTCCTATCCTCTTATACATCGATAAGGGCATCAAACTTACACTCGCTCCGAGATCGACGAGTGCACGATGAATCTTTACTGCCCCGATCGTGCAAGGGATTGAGAAGCTCCCCGGGTCTTTAAGTTTCGGCGGATTTGCCCTCTGGATGATAGCGCTACACTCCGCCGTCAACACTACTTTCTCCTTTCTAGACCCTCTCGTCACCAAATCCTTCAGGAATTTCGCATAGGAGGGGATTGTTTCGATTGCTTCCAGGAAGGGGATTTGCAAGCTCAGATCCTTGACCATGGCGAAGAACTTGCCATATCTCTCATCGATTTTGGCCTGAGCTAACCGTTGTGGAAAAGGCACAACGGGTTTGAACACTTTCAGGCTCCCTTCCTCGTTCTTCTTCTTCTCTTCTTCAGAGACTCCCTCCGGAGTCATAGGATTTGATGACGAAGCACCGGCGTCATTTGATTTTTCGATCGGTCGCTCGACGACCAACGGTGCTTCCGGTCTGTTAGGGGGCACCCTAGTAGGGATTTGTGTTCCGCTTCTCAGAACGATAGCGGACACATTTGCGTGCTCGTGCACGAGTGCCGACGTTTGGGTTGCTCCCCTTGGGTTCACCTCAGGTTGTGGCGGCAATTGGTTTTGTGACCTTGAAAGGGTCGCCACTTGTAAACCCAGCTGGGTTACTTGGTCCGTGAGGGCCCGCTGACCCATTTCCAGCTTTTGATTGATCTTCTCCTGGTTGGTTTTATATTGAGTCAAGAGAGACTCAACCGGAGAGACGGCCGTCTATTGGCCATACTGCTGCTGCAACTGGATTGGCTGCTGATTCCTGGGGGCGTAATATTGTTGCTGAGGCTGCTGCTGATATTGTTGCTGCTGAAGCTGACTCTGCTGTGGCCTAGTCGGCTGATATGTTTGTTGTTGCGGCTGCTGAGGCGGCGAGGGCTGGAATGGTGCCCGGTAACCAAAGTTAGGGTGGTTCCGGTTGTTTGGAGAGTAGGCCGGGTTGGAATTGGTTCTTGGTGGATACGGCGCATTTCCCGTGGGGTTGTAAAATAGTGCGCTCGCCTGATCCAACGGTGGTGAGACGTCACCACCGTCGAATTCCCCAAAAACTTCGGATTCTACTGCAGCAATCTGTTGTGTACCGGCCCCACCGGCTCCTACCATTAGTGCGGAGATCTGGGTCGAAAGCAAGTCGAACTTGCTTGAAAGTTTGTCGACATCCTCGACTCTGTGTATACCCCCAGACCTGGGTGTGGCTCTCTCGTCACACCACCGCTCATTGTTGGATGCCATATTTTCCAGAATATGTCCGGCATCTTCCTCGCTCCTTGACATGAAGGAACCCCCAGCCGCGGCGTCCATAGAAGATTTTAGGTCATCCCTCAGCCCATTGTAGAATAGATTAATAATCTGCCACTTCGGAAGCTCATGATGAGGGCATCTTCTCTGCATCTCCTTATATCTCGTCCAAGCTTCACGCAAGGACTCGTGGCTGGCCTGGGAGAAGGAGGAGATCTCACTCCTCAACTTCATGGTCTTCCCCGGAGGAAAGAACTTCGTCAGAAAAGCGTTGGAGAGCTTCTCCCAGGTATTGAAAGTGTTGGGGTCCTTCCCCCTAAGCCATTGCTTGGCTTTGTCTCGCAACGAGAAGGGGAACAGCTTCAGACGGATCACCTCAGTCGTGACACCATTAATCCGGAAGGTGTCACATTTCTCCAAGAAGGAGTCTAGATGCTCGATCGGGCTCTCCATGGGTGCACCCGAAAACTGATCCTGCTGGATCCATGTCACCAAAGATGGCTTTAGCTCGAAGCTTTGGGCCGTAATAGCTGGAGGACGGATGGCGGAAGTGGACTCGATAGATGGCATCGAGTACTCCAATAGGGACTTGCGAGGCAGGGTGTTCTCCTCCATGGCTTCAGGATCCTCTCTTCTTCGCTTCTCGGCGGCCAAACACCTAAGGGTGGCGTTAATCTCTGGATCAACGGGGATCAAGTCGTCGAGACTTCTTGAACTCCTGCGCATGAAAAACAACAAACACCCGTGAAGCGACAAGTGGGAGAGAGACAGATAAGATAAGAAATAAAAAGAAGAAAATAAAAAAGGAAAAAGAAGAATGCGAAATTATCGCGAGGTAGGGATAAGAGCTAGACACTAGGGTTCAAGAGATCCTAAAATAACAAGCACGTTGCCTCCCCGGCAACAGCGCCATAAACTTGACCGGCGCCCCGTTTACGGTATGGGCACGGTGTCATTTTACCGCAAGTGCACGGTTAGTGTAGGGTGCGGGTTTATCGAACTCAGGGAGGTGGATGGCTTGAATGGCTACTAGCCTCACCTAGGTTGTGTGCTAGCTACGCGGATGATATGGGTGAAGTGTAGAAATAAAAGAAAGAAATGAAAAAAGACACGAAATGAATCCCCGCTAACGCGGGCTAGAGCACTCATGACACTTGGCATTTGACTTGACCCAGGGTGAGACATTGCCCCAAAAGGTGGTACCTAGCGTCCATGGCTCGATATTCCGGTCGGTGCCAAGCACGCTAGGCCTACCCGGTTCCGGACGGTGGGCATTCCCATGTCCATTAACACCTTCCGCAACTGGGAGCATTAAGGCCACAATGATATCTCCTAACACTTCGTCCAAGCCGTTCCCACGCGCGAGGACTCCATGTCTACACTAGGGGTGTGAGCTATGGCTAGGGAGTCAACCGCCAAGTTTATTCCCCCTTGGCCCGACGGTCAGAGGCGGTCTTTCTCCCGCCAATGACAATGAAACACCCCCGCGTAACCCTAATGGCCAAATAGGTCAAATGTGATGTCTAGCAATACATCGAAGCGGATCTTGACAGGACAAGCACCGGACCCCAATCCCCAACACATCTAGTGTGTTGCCATACGAATTGGACCCAGATTGCTAGAAATCCCCATTGACGCATTTCATCGAACACATGCCATGCAACCAAGTCAAATGAAACAACCAAGCATCAATCCTACCCTAACCCGTATTAGGGTTCATCAATACTACTCCATGATGAAAAACATATACGCAAACAACACAAAAGACATACAAACATTCATCATGAAGCAAAAGAAATACAACACAAAAAATGGAGAACAAGAGAAAGAAATACTTATCTTGATTTTGAACCTCCAATCCAATACAAGACTTATTACAAGAGAAAACCTAATCTAACCTAATCTAAACTCACAAGAGAAAGGGGCAAAAAGCCCTAAAAACTGAGGAAGAACAAGAAGAAGATTGCCCTAAAAGTCGGCCAGCATTGGGTATTTATAGCCCCCATTCCGAGCCCTAACGGATCGGATCCAAAACCACAGGAAAAATGCCACCCGATCGGTTGACAAGTCAACCGATCGGGTGATCCGTTACAAATAACAAACAAAAAATGGCGGAGCTTCACCCGATCAGATGAACCGGTCGGTTGAGTTCTTGGGGTGACCGGTTGGATCATGGCGCCATCGGGTGAAGAGGTCGGTTGGATGCCCGTGTCTTGGCTCCTCAGAATCAGCTACAGATGAACCGATCGGGTGAGAGTCATCCGATCGGTTGGCATTTGGCTCGAAAAGACAGAGAAACGGCCGCAATGAACCGGCCTGAGAACCGGTCGGGTGACATCCGCTTGAGCTCTAGCTGAGACCGGGTGGTGCACGCGTGCATCACCCGATCGGTTGACTTTGTTCAACCGATCGGGTGAGGGGCTGAATGATGCAATCATCGTCGTTTGACCCCCTGGGTCACGCGTGACTCCTCCCGTTGCGCTGGGGACTTGTGATATCGTCGTTTTTATGTCCAAAATGCTATAAATACCAAAAACACGGAAAAGTGAAAGAAAACAAGAAAATACAAGAAAACAAATAAAAGACGGCGGAAAATACGGAGAAACACGGAAGAAAACGCGCGCAAATATATGAAATATAAACGCACGTCAGCCGCCCGCGTGGGAAACGCAGGGCAGGTGCCCGCAATGTCAACATCGGGCCCTGCCCGCAATAAATAGGGGCAGGCGCCCAGTGGGGGCGGGAGCCACTGGGCGCCCGCAAAAAATTCCCGCCCCTTCACGGGCGGGCGTTTTCACACCCGCCCGCGAACGGGCGGGTGGTGACGCCGCCTGGCGTCAGCACTTTACTGTTCAGTATTTTTTTCACTGCCTTTACAAACACATTTACTGGGCCTTTTAATTTGCAGAAATTTGCCCCGATCTCCGAAAAATGTGGAAAAATAGCCGTTGGATTCGGAAAAGTGCAAGCTTCTCCTGAAAAATAAAATTGAGACAAAATTAGTCCAGAAAATTGCATTTTGCGTATAAACAAGCGAAATACTCTATTATTAAATGATATTACAAAAACACACTTATTAGAGATAAATTATATATTACATATACGCAAAATGCGGTCTAAATGAGGGGGTAAAATGTAATATTCTCTCAGAATCACACCCCCCAACTAGCTTTTTGCTAGTCTCTTAGCAAAATAAGCGAATATTCCAACAATATGTCATACACCTCATATTCACTTCAATAAGCTTAAAATGAATTAAGAATAATATTACCCAACAAATTTCAATACCTATCATATGTTTTCATGGACTAATGCAAAGAATCACAATCTTATCTCAATCCACACATATTCAGTATCGCACAAATGCAATTGTTTAATGAAATAGATAATCACATGTCATAGGATGTAAATTTCATAGGATTAGGCCATCACAACATCAAAAACGTAAGATCATGATCTTGAATCTACTCAAAATATCTCATATCTTTTTTTTGATAACTTTTTAGAACAATCCATGTAACAAGCGTTAGGTCAATGACTCCCAAACCAGATGGTTTTAGGGCATTAGGCTTTGAAAACCCCCTCAGACTTAATAACTCGGAATGTCTAAAGATTTATTATGCACTCCCCCATACTTCATTTTTCGGCGCGAAGCCCCATGCTTCCTGAGGCACGAGGACCCGGCTACTTAAAGAAGCTGGAAGAACGGTGCATTTTATTTTTTATTTATTTATTTTTATTTTTTTTAATTTTTTTTGACATGAGACATGTTTGAGTAATATTCTCCATCACTTAGTAATCAGCAAGCCTGTGTATGTGATTGGCCATTATCCTTAGAATTTATAACCTTCTTCACATAATTACCAATTCGTGACATGAAATTGTGTGAACCAAATAATAGTTTCATGAGAGTACAATTGTAGATACATGCACCTGTTTACATGAAAGTCATGATAACGTAAAATTCTACGCAGGGGTAAAACATTCTTAATCTATTTTATAATAATGAATATAGGTGTTCAATTAAATTTTGATGGAATTTTCACTTCAAATGGACATATAAATGGTCTTTGGTGAAAAACTCAACACTCTGTTTTTGTTTTTTTATATATAAATACAAATATAAGCAAACTATATATGCAAACTGTTTTTATGTTTAGTTTTTATTTTTTTGAATGCAAATACCCTCCCCCCAACTAAAAGTAAACATAGTCCTCGATGTTTGAAGGGTAAGATGCAAATTTATTTAGTAAAATATAAACTAATACTAAAGAGTTATGGAAAGAACACACCGATTCAGTTACCACCCGAAGGTGGATCTGTAAGTAGCATGGTGTCGTCCTCCTGTGGCCATGGCTCGTGATAATGCTTCAAGCGCTGGCCGTTGACCTTGAACTCATTGCCATCTTTTGGATTAACTAAGGTCACTGCTCCATGTGGATAACTCATTTTTACAATATAAGGTCCATTCCACTTGGAGCGTAGCTTTCCTGGGAAGAGATGCAAGCGTGAATTGTATAAGAGCACTTTTTGGCCTGGAACAAATTCTCTCCTCAGTATGGTGCGATCATGTGCAACTTTCAATCTTTCTTTTGCCAATTTTGCATTGTCGTATGCTTCTCTCCTCAGCTCCTCAAGTTCAACCAATTGCAACCTGCGTAAAGAAGAAGAAGAATCAGCATCAAAATTTAACTTCTTCACTGCCCAAAAAGATTTATGTTCAATTTCGACATGCAAATGACAATGCTTTCCGTAAACAATACGGTAAGGAGACATCCCTAATACGGTTTTGTAGGCAGTACGGTATGCCCACAATGCTTCAGGAAGTCGGATGCTCCAATCCTTTCGAGTAGGATTCACCGTCTTTTGGAGAATATTCTTTATCTCCCTGTTTGCCAACTCTGCCTGGCCATTAGTTTGGGGGTGGTAAGGTGTAGAGACTTTGTGCTTCACCCCAAACTTTGTCATCAAGCTTGCAAAAAGGAGGTTGCAGAAATGGGAGCCTCCATCACTTATCATCGCCTTTGGCACCCCAAAGCGTGCAAAGATATGTTCCTTCATGAACTTGAGCACAACAGATGCATCATTCGTCCTGCAAGGAATAGCTTCAACCCATTTAGACACATAATCAATAGCAAGTAAAATAAAAGTATGTCCAAAAGAAGAGGGAAATGGCCCCATAAAATCAATACCCCAACAATCAAAAATTTCAATTTCCAATATAGGGTTTAATGGCATCATATTCCTCCTAGTGATTCCCCCCAACTGCTGGCAAGGCAAGCATGACTTACAAAATGAAAAAGTATCTTTAAACATGCTTGGCCAATAAAATCCGCATTGTAAAATTTTAGCCACAGTTTTATGAGCTGAAAAATGTCCCCCACATGCGCTCTCGTGACAAAATTGCAAGACACCATCTATTTCCTGGTCTGGTATACATCTCCTTACTATTTGATCATTGCAATATTTATAAAGGTATGGATCATCAAAGAAAAATGATTTTACCTCGTGATTAAACCTTTTCTTATCCTGAATTGACCAAGTTGAAGGGGTCTTACCAGTTACCAAATAATTGACAATATCTGCATACCATGGAAGTGAGGAGACAGAAAATAGGTGCTCATCTGGGAAGGAGTCTTGAATTGGAATGGAGGCAGATTCTGTACCAATGGCTAGTCGTGAAAGATGGTCCGCCACATGATTCTCAACTCCTTTCTTAACTTTTATCTGTACCTGGAACTCCTGCAAAAGTAAAATCCAACGTATAAGTCTTGGCTTTGCATCTTTCTTGGACAAAAGGTATTTAAGAGCGGAATGATCTGTAAAAATAATAATGGGAAATCCCAAAATGTAGCTCCTAAATTTTTCCAAAGCAAAAACTACGGCAAGCAGCTCCTTCTCCGTGGTGGTGTAGTTTCTCTGAGCTTCATTCAAACTCTTGCTTGCGTAGTAAATGACAACGGGAGATTTGTCTTTTCTTTGTCCAAGAACTACGCCAACTGCAAAATTGCTGGCGTCACACATGATCTCAAATGGCAGTGTCCAATCTGGTACCTGCAAATGGGAGAAGATATAAGTGCTTGTTTTAAAGTATTAAAAGAGTTTTTACGCTCTTCTGTCCAAATGAATTCAGTGTCATGCATAAGAAGTGTGCATAAAGGACGTGAAATCAAACTAAAATCCTTTATAAACCGCATGTAGAATCCGGCATGACCAAGGAAGGACCGAATGTCCTTAACACATTTCGAAGTGGGTAGCTTCTCGATGACTTCTACCTTGGCTTTGTCTACCTGTATTCCTTCCCTGGAGACTATGTGACCAAGGACAATGCCCTCAGTGGTCATGAAGTGACATTTTTCCCAGTTAAGGAGCAGGTTCTTTTCGATGCATATATGCATCACACAAGCCAAGTTAGTCAAACAATCAGAAAAAGAGTTACCATATACGGAAAAATCATCCATAAATACTTCTACAATCTTTTCAACCATATCATCAAATATACTTAACATGCACCGTTGAAAAGTTGCAGGGGCATTGCACAAACCAAATGGCATTCTCCGAAAAGCAAAAGTGCCAAAGGGGCAAGTGAAGGTGGTCTTCTCCTGGTCCTCTGGGGCTATTTCAATTTGGTAGTAACCGAAATATCCATCTAGGAAGCAGTAAAACTCATGTCCATCCACTCTCTCTAAAATTTGGTCTATGAAGGGAAGAGGGAAGTGGTCTTTTCGTGTCTTGGAGTTTAGCTTCCTAAAGTCTATGCACATACGCCATCCAGTGGCGGCTCTCATGGGTACCAATTCATTGTTTTCATTTTTTATAACAGTTAATCCAGATTTTTTTGGTACAACTTGGGTCCGACTAACCCACCTACTATCAGAAATGGGGTATATGATACCCGCATCAAGCAATTTCAAAATCTCACCCTTAACTACTTCTTTTAAGGTTGGGTTCAACCTTCGTTGTGGTTCACTGGTAGGTTTGGTATCATCTTCTAAATATATATGATGTGCACATATAAGAGGGCTAATACCTTTGATATCAGCAATTGTCCATCCTATTGCCCCTTATGTTTCTTCAAAACATTTAACAATTCATTTTCCTGATCTAAAGAGAGTTTGGAAGATATTACCACAGGAAATGTACTGTCTTCTCCAAGATAAGCGTATTTCAAATACGATGGCAATGGTTTGAGCTCCAGCTGTGGATGCTCAAGATCGGATGGCATTTGGCACGGTGTCTCCAATGGTAGTGGCTCAAAACGTGGCACCCAAGTGGTGCGAGACACCTCTCCAGCTTCCTGCAAAAAAGATTTATCGTCAATATCGTCACATAGTTGATCAACAAAATCAATAGCAGAAAAGAATTCTTCATCAAAATGATCAACAACAAGAGCGTCAATCATGCTTACTTCCTCATACTCCTCTACCCCTGTTGGCAATTTGCAAGCATTAAAAATATTTAGATCCAAAGACATGTTGCCAAAAGAAAGTTTAAGTTGACCATTCCTGCAGTTAATAATAGCATTACTAGTAGCTAGGAAGGGTCGACCTAAAATAATCGGGGTTGGAGTGGTAGACTGGGGTCCCTGAAGATCTAATACAACAAAGTCCACGGGGTAATAAAACTTATCCACCTGGACAAGTACATCCTCAACACATCCCCTCGGGATTTTCACAGATCTATCAGCTAACTGGAGAATAACAGGTGTGGCTTTCAATTCCCCAAGCCCCAATTGTGTAAACACAGGATATGACAAAATATTAACACTGGAACCTAAGTCAAGAAGAGCCTGACCTATCTGTTTGGTGCCTATGGTGCAAGAAATGGTAGGGGATCCAGGGTCCTTGAATTTGGGTGGCGTGTTATGTTGAAAAATGGAGCTAACCTGTTGAGTTAAAATGCCTTTTTCTTAACATTAAGATTTCGCTTGACAGTGCAAAGGTCTTTAAGAAATTTGGAATATGCAGGGATTTGATTGATGGCATCTAATAAAGGAATATTAATCTGACATCTTTGAAAAATTTCACGAATTTCAGATTGATACTTATCTTTCTTTGGATGCAAGAGCCTCTGTGGATATGGTGCGGGAGGAGAGTAAGGCTTCGGTTCTGGAACTCTTGGCATTGAGGCGTCTGCGTCCTTGTTGAAGCTCTCCTCTGGTACTCCTTACGGTTCACGATCCTCTTCATCTATCACCATCTCGGAAGTGTCCTTTGGTGGCTCAGGCTTTTGAACTTCTTTTCCACTCCTCAAAGTAGTCACCGCTTGGCATGGTTTGATGTTGCTGATTACCGATGATGAACTCGTGTTGGGATTTGGGAGTGTTTGAGCAGGGAGCTTGCCCTTCTCCAGACTTGCCATAAGCTTTGTGATGCCATCATTCATTTGTTGGAACTGAGTCTCCTGCGTTTGTTGTTGCTGCTGAAGTTGTTGCATCTGTTGGAACTGAGCTTACTGCTGTTGTTGAAGTTGTTGATTTTGGTTTTGCTGCAGCTGCATGAACTGTTGGAGCATGTCGCTGAGTGTCTGAAAATGTGGATCTGCTCCAGACTCCTTCTTCTTTCTCTGATTTCCACCTTGGTAGTTGTTTTGAGGTGGTGGCCTGTATGGTTGAGAAGCTTGTGGCTTGTTTTGCCAACTGAGATTGGGGTGGTTGCGCCAATTGGAACTGTATGCGTTCGGGTTGAATCCTTGACCTGGATAAGAATTTGAAATGTTATTTACCTGGCTAGGATCCTTGAGCACATCTTTAAGTGTTGGAATGGTTGGACACCCCGATCTATTGTGCTCCAGACTGTCGCTAAAAGCACACTTCTCTTCAATAGTCACCGCCTTCACTCCCTTCATCTCTAGGTTCTGGAGCTTCCTAGTGATGAGTGCTTCCATCTTTGCTTCTAACGCCTCCTCGGGTTTCAACGTAAAATGGCCTCCACGGGATGAAGATTGAGGCTGGTCTGTCCGATCGTAGTCAGGAGTTGCTTCCCAGGTCTGTGCACTCTCAGCGATGGACTCCAAGTAATCCCATGCCTCAGCTGGCTTTTTGTCGAAGAACTCTCCGTTGCACATCATCTCTACAAATTGCTTCATAGAAGGGGGAAGCCCATCGTAGAAGAATCCGATGAGGCGGTACTCATCGAATCCATGGTGGGGGCATGCAAGTAGCAAGTCTTTGAACCGCTCCCAAGCCGCATCAAATGATTCATTTCCTTTCTGTGAGAAGTTCACGATTTGTTTCTTTAGCCCCTGAGTCCTGTGCAAAGGAAAAAACTTTTTTAGAAACTCTGCTTATAAATTTACCCAAGAAGTAATAGAGTGCGAAGGTAAAGTGTTAAGCCAATTCTTTGCTTTATCCTTACGTGAAAATGGAAAAAGTTTAAGGTATATAGTTTCATTGCTCGTTTTTCCATCTACACAGGTTAAGCAAACATCCTCAAATTCCTTTATATGTAAATATGGGTTCTCCCTCTCCATACCGTGATAGGTAGGGAGAAGTTGAACCATTCCTGGTTTAAGACTAAAGGAATTGGCATCGGCTGGAAGCACGATGCATGAGCCAGAAGCAGACCTAGTAGGTCTGAGCACATCTCTTAGTGACCTATCTCAATGGTCGTCATTGCCATTTCCACTGGTGTCATTTGTGTTGTGTGCCATATTTACGTGTCGAACTAATCTATGTGTCCTAGGGGTTCTAAACCACTAAAACAAATAAAAACAGAAAAGAAGATATTTTTGTTGTTTTTGTTTTATCTCAAGCTAATTTTTATGGGTTTTGAAAATATTTAAAACGAAATTAAAGCAAACAAACAAAACAAAACAAAAAAGAAAAAAATTCCAAAAATAGAATGGATATACAAAGTTTTTATACACAAAAGAGTGGAACGATCTCACCGAATTTTCCAAGTTAATTGGAAACCGTAAAATATGTAGACCGTTGTCCTCGGCAACGGCGCCAAAAACTTGACTGGTCCAAAAAGATGAACGGATAGTCCCAAGTATAGGAAGTCGGTCAAGTAGTAAAATCTGGTGAGTCCAGAATCGTATTCCTCAAGGACAAAGAAACCTGCAAATTTCACAGTTTAGAATTAAGCAAGAAAGTTATTTGATGAGAGATGAACCACCCTTTGAAGGCGATTTTGGATTTGGATTTAGCGTGATGTAAAAGTCGTTTTAAGAAATTACGAAAGTTGAAAACGTGAACGTGAAAATACAATTTATAAAAAGCGTGTGTGTGTTGTGTTTCCGTTAGTGTTGCAGTAGGTTATGCTATTCATTCTCCATAGTTTCTCAATCCCGCATCCATGCCAAGGTATGGGGATCGGAAGATAAAGCTTTAAAAATGATGATTTTTCGATTAAAAAGATAGCGTAAAAACAAGCGATTTCTTTGAATAATAAATTATAAAAGATGAACCTCGCGGTTCATCACCCTCCTTGGGCTCCTCTACGGATTGATGCACTTAGACAATGCCTCGCGGCACGTCATCCTAAGCGGATTCCTCTACGGATTGTGCGTATTTGAAAAAGTAAAGAAATCGACGTTTTTAAACGGTTTTGATTTTTGCACAATATATGGAGATATGAAAGCAATTGATTCGGGGTTTAAATTGCTTATTTCCCCCCACATTTCTGGGTATTTTATGTGTATATCGTATTAATTTGGGTGTTGATACGGGTGTTTTCGTGATATCGCGTATTATTAACGCCTAATCTATTTTTATACTTAAAATACAATTTCTATAGACTAATTTTAGCTCCTCTTATTTTTCAGGTACTTCTGGAAATTTTCCAGATTTTTTGGAATTTTTCCAGAATTTTTTGATACTTGGAGCTATTTTTGGTGAATTTTTGGAGCTAAAAGAGGATTTTTGGGAACTTCTGGGAATTAAAACAAGCAAAAAAAAGTGTTACTGGGCCTTGAGGCTCGCGGCCCGCTGCTGAGCGGGCCGCTGTCTGTGAAATAAAATTAACAAAAAAATTAAAACATTTTTGCCGCCCAGCGGGCCGGCCCGCCTGGCGATCAGGCCCCCCCCCCCCCCCCCCGCTCGCAAGAGCGGTGGAACGCGAACAGCGGGGGGGGCCACGTGCCCCCCCCCCATCTCGTTTTTTTTAAAAAAAGCGCAATGCGCTGCGCTGGTTTGGGGGGGGGGGGCGGAAAATTTAATCCCGCCCCCCAGGTTGACAAAAAAATTATTTTTAAGCCCAGATTTTGCCTGGGCGAACAGAAAAACACAGAAATGAGTATGGACCTGAATTAAATTGTGTTCTGTTTTTTTCTTGGGCTGAACACGTTTTTTTTTGGGACTTAGTTTTTTTGGAGCAGTTTTTTTTATGGCTTGCCTTGGGGGATTCTTTTTCAAGGAGAAATTTCTAGGGCTTGGAAAATCTTGGAGGAGTGAAGATCAAGAGAGAAGATCAAAGGAGAAGATCAAAAGGGGGTTCTCTTGTGCTTTAGCTTTTATTTCTCAATTTCTCTTGTTGAATTTTGTTCATTGTAAAAACATTTGGATGTTAACTTTGAAATCAAAAATGGTGATTTTGTTTATCATGAGTGGCTAGTCTTATTGTGTGTGTTTATGGTGGATGGTTGTATGTTGGGCTTACAAATTTCATTTCTAGCTTGAATTTTAACTCTCATATGTGAATGAAATGTTGAGTTAGTCTTGTTCAATCGGAACCCTAGTGGGAAATCCAAAGAGAGGTTCATCCTAGTGGACCCTCTCTATTGTGTTTATTGTAAAATTTTCTCAATGTTTCATTCACTATCTTTTCGCACCCAACGTGTTCATGAAATGCCAAACTATCCGATCACTCTCTCATTAGCCGGATGAGGGATCGTAGTGATTCGAAATGAAGTTTGAAGCCCGACTACACCATGAAACCATGAACACTCACATTTCTCATCTTTGTTTGCTATCCTACATATTTCGTTGTTTGCATGCTTAACGGTAGGGTGTTCTAAAAATCTCATCAACCAATCCTCACCCCAAAAGGGTGGTATTTCTCACACCGTTTAGGCTAATTGTGATCACTGTTGATTGTAAGCAAGTTGTCCCCGTGTTCGACCCTAGGCTCACTAGGATATTTACTACTTGGCGACCTCCTACACTTGGGAGTTAGCACGTGCAATCTTTTGTTCACGCAAAGTTTTTGGCGCCGTTGCCGGGGACAACGGTTTTACCATCGACAATTACATTACTTTTAGCTTTGCTTTGTGACTATATCATCTTTTCGTACATAATCGTATATAAATTTCACTTTGTTTGTTTTCGTTTTACATACCATCGCTTGCTTGGTTAGTTTATGTGGCTTCGAACACCTCGAACACATAGACTAACGCGCACACACGTCATGGAGGAAGAAAACATGAACAATGATAATACTAGTAACCATGACACCAATTCTCAAGCCGATGTCCCTAGGTCTTTGAGGGATCTTCTGAGACCCACCAGGTCTAGTTTGGCTTCATGCTTTGTATTACCTACGGATGCGAACTCCTTTAATTTTAAACCCAGTGTAATTCAACTCCTACCCACTTTCCATGGGTTGGAGAGGGAAAACCCATACCTTCACATAAAGGAGTTTGAAGATGTATGTTCCACATGTTTTGATGGGAAAACGATCACCGACACGATATACTTGAAATTATTTCCGTTTTCTCTCAAAGATAAAGCCAAGAATTGGCTTAATGCTTTACCACCCCGCTCAATTACTTCATGGTTGCAATTTCAAGCCGAGTTTCTAAAGAAATTTTTTACCTTGCACAGGACACAGGGATTGAAGAAGCAAATCATGAGCTTTGCCCAACGCAACAATGAGACATTCTACCAAACTTGGGAAAGGCTAAAGGAACTTCTACTCTCATGTCCTCACCACGGATTCGAGAAATGCCGTGTCATCGGGTTCTTCTACGAAGGACTCTTACCGACATCAAAGCAATTTTTGGAAACAATGTGCAACGGGGAGTTTTTTGATAAGGAACCGGATGAAGCGTGGGAATATTTGGAGATGGTGGCGGAGAATGCACAAACATGGGACATAACTTCGGAGTTTGATAGAGGTGACTCCTCTTCATCACAACCAACTCGTGGGGGCTTACACACTTTGAAGACCGATGATGCTATGGAAGCCCGGTTAGAAGCTATGCAAAAGAAGATCCAAGCCATGGAGTTGAGGGCGGTGAAGAGTGTAGCCATGGAGAAGAGTTGTGCTATTTGCGAGACTACGGGGCACGATACATCAAATTGCCCCACCATTCCCACATTGAAGGAGGTTTTGAGAGAGCCTAATGCGGAGGCAAATCAAGTGTTTGGACAAAACTTCAACTCCAACACATATAATCAAAGTTGGAAGAATCATCCCAACTTGAGTTGGAGGCCTCAACAACCGCAACATCAAGGGCCACCACAACAACCTCATCAACCGTACAAGGCTCCTCCCTTCAACAACAATTACCAAGGAGGCGGTTTCCAAAGAAAGAGAGAGGAAGGGAGTGGGACCCAAATGAATTCCATGAATGAGACTTTGCAACAACTCATCCAAGTGCAACAAGCTCAAAGCCAACAATTCCAACAATTCCAACAACTCCAACAAACTCAAAATCAACAAATGGCGGAGCACTTGGCGAAGTTGACCGCAAGTCTAGAGAAGGGGAAGCTTCCATCCCAACCATTGCACAACCCTAATATGAACTCTTCTTCGTCATCGGGGGGTTCAATGAAGCAATGCCAAGCGGTGACGACATTGAGAAGTGGAAAAACTTTTGAAAATGTGGAGCCACCTAAAGATCCACAAGTGGAGGAAGTGGGAGAGAATGAACAAATAATGGATTTGGTGCTAGAGGAGGAGCAAGGTGAAGGCCCAAAAATGAAGAATCCATCCAAGGAGCCCGCGCCTTATTCCACTCCGGTACCTTTCCCTCAAAGGCTCGTCCCACCATCCAAGGACAAGTATCAAACGGAAATCAGGGAGATTTTTCAACGATGTCAAATTAATATCCCTTTACTTGATGCTATTAATCAAATTCCAACGTATGCTAAGTTTCTTAAAGATTTGTGCACGGTAAAGAGGAATTTGAATGTGAAGAAAAAGGCTTTCTTAACGGAGCAAGTGAGCTCCATTGTGCAACACAACACTCCCCAAAAATGTAGAGACCCAGGATCCCCTACAATTGAATGCACCATAGGCACAAAGAGGATAGGTCAAGCACTTTTGGATTTGGGGTCGAGTGTTAACATATTGCCTTACCCGGTCTTTCTTCAACTAGGATTGGGTGAATTAAAAAGCACGCCGGTTGTTTTACAACTAGCGGATATGAGTGTGAAGATTCCACGGGGTTGTGTGGAAGATGTGCTTGTCCAAGTGGACAAATTTTATTACCCCGTTGACTTCATTATCCTTGACATTCAAGGACCCACATCGGGGAATCCCACCCCGATAATCCTAGGAAGACCATTTTTGGCCACTTGCAACGCCTTGATAAATTGTAGGAGTGGCCAATTAAAAATTTCTTTTGGCAACATGACTCTTGAACACAATATATTCAATGCATGCAAATTGCCACCCCGAGAAGGGGAATACGATGAAGTTAACATGGTTGACTTTTTGGCTTCGGAACCTATAGATTCATGTGTTGAAGATCATTTCGGTTCCGAATTTGATAATGCTTTAGATTTTCTTGACTCTTTTTGTGAGCATATTGATGAATCTTTTCTTGTGCAGGAGACACATGCGGGACCAAGCACCAAACGGGTTCCGAGATTCGAGACATTGCCTACGGACTCCCCACCTCAAATGCCGTCATCTTCGGAGCATCCCAAATTGGATCTAAAGCCACTTCCAGAATATTTGAAGTATGCATACCTTGGAGAGGGTGAGACATTCCCGGTGGTAATAAATTCTAACCTCACACCTAAGCAAGAACACGATTTGTTGGATGTGTTGAGAACACACAAAAAGGCTATAGGTTGGACACTAGCGGATATCACAGGAATTAGCCCTTTAGTGTGCTCACATCACATTTATTTGGAAGAGGATTCAAAACCCTCGAGAGAGTTGCAACGTCGGCTTAACCCGACGTTGAAGGAGGTTGTAAAAAATGAACTTTTAAAATTGTTGGATGCGGGTATCATTTACCCGATTTCGGATAGTAGGTGGGTGAGTCTCATCCAAATCGTGCCCAAAAAGTCCGGAATCACCGTCATTAGGGACAAGAATAATGAATTGATTCCTACGCGAACCACCACCGGTTGGCGTATGTGTGTAGATTACCGGAAACTTAATGCCATGACCCGCAAGGACCATTTTCCTTTGCCATTCCTTGACCAAATTGTAGAAAGGGTTGCGGGCCATGAATTTTATTGCTTTTTGGACGGGTATTCGGGCTATTATCAAATAGAAATTGCACCGGAGGACCAAGAGAAAACCACTTTCACTTGTCCCTTCGGCACATTTGCTTTTCGTAGGATGCCCTTCGGGTTGTGTAATGCACCCGCCACATTTCAACGATGCGTTCTAAGCATTTTTAGTGATATGGTTGAAATTGTGGAGATTTTTATGGATGACTTTTCGGTTTTTGGATTTTCATTTGAAAGTTGTTTGTCTAACCTTTCTTTGGTTTTGAGTAGATGCATTGAGAAGAACCTCCTCCTAAATTGGGAGAAATGCCACTTCATGGCTACGGAGGGGATGGTTCTTGGCAATAAAGTCTCAAAGCAAGGAATGGAGGTAGACCGAGCCAAAGTTGAGATAATTGAAAAGCTACCGGCTCCAAAAACCGTGAGGGATGTGCGATCTTTTCTTGGGCATGCGGGGTTCTATCGTCGTTTCATCAAGGATTTTAGTGCCATCTCCCGACCCCTTTGCCATTTGCTAACTCTTGATGCAGAATTTATTTGGACACGTGAGTGTCAATCTTCATTTGAATTATTAAAATGCGCATTGACTACTTCTCCCATTTTGCAGGTGCCGGATTGGAGCCTCCCATTCGAGATTATGTGTGATGCAAGTGATTTTGCCGTGGGAGCGGTGCTTGGTCAAAAGAGGGAGAAAGTACCATGTGTGATTTACTACATGAGCAAAACTCTCAATGAAGCCCAAAAGAACTACACAACAACGGAGAAAGAATTGCTCGCCGTAGTGTTTGCTTTGGAGAAATTTAGGAGTTACATCTTAGGGTCACATATTCTCATTTTTACGGATCATGCAGCCCTAAAATATTTGCTTTCAAAGAAAGGCGCAAAACCAAGGCTTATTAGATGGATCTTACTTTTGCAGGAATTCCACGTCGTGATTAAGGATAAGAAAGGCGTGGAAAACTTGGTGGCGGATCATTTGTCACGGCTTACTTTCGGAAACGAGCCCGCCACCGCACCAATTCATGATGCATTTCTGGATGAACAACTTTTCGCCGTGTCTTCCTTGCCGTGGTACGCCGATATTGCAAACTACTTGGTTTCCGGTAAGGTTCCTCACTTTTGGTCGATTCGGGACATAAGAAGATTTAAACATGAGGTAAAATCATTCTTTTTCGATGATCCATACTTGTATAAATATTGTTCCGACCAAATTGTTAGGAAGTGTGTGCCAAATGACGAGTTTGCTAGTGTATTACATTTTTGTCATTGTGGTGCATGTGGGGGACATTTTTCCGCACATAAAACGGTGGCCAAAATTCTGCAATGTGGATTTTATTGGCCCACCATGTTTAAGGACACATACACATATTGTAAATCTTGTGTGCCATGTCAAAAGTTAGGGGGAATAACAAAAAGAAACATGATGCCCTTAAATCCGATCTTAGAAATTGAAATTTTTGATTGTTGGGGCATAGATTTTATGGGGCCATTCCCCATTTCATTTGGGTACACATATATCTTAGTGGCCGTTGATTACGTATCCAAATGGGTGGAGGCCATTGCATGTAGGAATAATGAGGGTGCTACCGTGCTAAAATTTCTCAAAGAAAATATTTTTGCACGTTTTGGAATTCCTAAAGCTATTATTAGCGATGGTGGATCTCATTTTTGCAATAAACCATTCTCTAACTTGATGAAGAGGTTTGGGGTCACACACAAAATTTCCACACCTTACCACCCCCAAACCAATGGCCAAGCGGAATTGGCTAATAAAGAAATAAAAAACATCCTACAAAAAACGGTGAATCCTACACGGAAGGATTGGAGTGTCTGATTGCCGGAAACACTTTGGGCATATCGGACCACGTACAAAACAATTTTAGGAATGTCACCGTATAGGATTGTTTATGGAAAACATTGCCATTTGCCCGTGGAGTTAGAGCACAAATCATTGTGGGCAATTAAACAATTTAATTCCATTTGTGACTCATCCAATAATTTTCGTAAATTGCAGATTTGTGAATTGGAGGAGTTACGGCGGGATGCATATGACAATGCCAAATTAGCCAAGGAGCGCATGAAATTTGAGCATGACAAAATGATTTTGAGGAGGGAATTTTTTCCGGGCCAAAGCGTGCTATTATACAACTCCCGGCTCCATCTCTTTCCGGGAAATTTGAGATCTAGATGGTCCGGACCGTTCGTGGTAAAACATGTTTACAATCATGGAGCGGTGACCTTGGTGAACAAAAAAGATGGGAGCGAGTTCAAGGTCAATGGACAACGTTTGAAGCCTTATTTTGATTCGTGGGCTAAGGAGCGAAACACCGAGGAGCTTGCGGACCCGCCTTCGCCCGGCGACTAAATAGGTGTGTTTGTTCCAACTTTTGTTTCTACTACCCTTTCATCCATTGAGGACAATGCATATATTTAGTTGGGGGGAGGGTTGTAGGTTGTTTTAGGATGTTTAGGATGTTTAGTTAGTTGTTTTAAAAAAAATTTGTGGAGACATCCATTTTGTCATCTCCAATATCTTGCGAGCTTAACATCGACTATCTTTGCTCATTTGCTAACTTTGTGCTTGATCCCTTACATGCTACATCTTAATGCATACATTTGGATTTAAATCCTATTTTGGTGTCAACTCATGAATATTTGATTGGCGTGCTTTAATTTCTTTTCCGAGTTGATTTCAAATGCTAATATACCATGAATGAGACTATTTCATATGTCGTGATGCTCTATTTGAAACAATTTGGGAAAAGTGTGGTGTAAGAAATTTCATGTTGGGATGAACGATGTAGGTTTGATTGGATAGGAGATGGCCAATTTGTTATGCATTGTTTTCCTCTTAGGAGTGGGTGGATAAATTGCTAATTCGTGAATGAGAATGAGAGTAATATAAGTGAATTGCCTTTCTAATCAAGTTTAGTAGCCGGTGCCCCACGAAACATTGGGGAGGACGCCAAAAACGAGATTTAGAAATCATTTCACCGTTTTGCCTATATTGCGTTATCGCGTGTATGCAAATAATAAAATAAAAAAAATAGAAAAGAAAAGGTGCATCGTTCTTCTAGTCTTGTCAAGTAGTCGGTGCCCCACGAAACATTGGGGAGGACACGAAAGAGAAGATTTAGGGGAGTGCACAAAAATATAAAAAAAAGAAAGTAAAAAAAAAAGAGTATGAATAATTGAGTGAATAACCTACATGAATTTTGCAAATCTCATTCCCCCACAACTTAGAGAAAAATTTCTTTTGTCTTGGCCATTTCCTTGAAGATTAGCATTTTTGACATCGTGATATCCCGACACATGTGACACGGGCTTATTGCCTCACTTTTCTTTGAATTGGATAAAAGAGTGTGTCATTCGTTATGTACTTTCATACATTGGTTATATTGACTTTGAGATCACTTGGAAATAACTTTTGGAATATGCCATGAGAATTTTGTGAGTTTGATGCACGTTTCCATTTTAATCCGAATGTATCGCTTGATTTGCTAGTGACTAGCAAATAGCTAGTTTGGGGGTGTGATTCGGGGTTTAAATTGCTTATTTCCCCCCACATTTCTGGGTATTTTATGTGTATATCGTATTAATTTGGGTGTTGATACAGGTGTTTTCGTGATATCGCGTATTATTAACGCCTAATCTATTTTTATAATTAAAATACAATTTCTATAGACTAATTTTAGCTCATATTATTTTTCAGGTACTTCTGGAAATTTTCTAGATTTTCTGGAATTTTTCCAGAATTTTTTGATACTTGGAGCTATTTTTGGAGAATTTTTGGAGCTAAAAGAGGATTTTTGGGAACTTCTGGGAATTAAAACAAGCAAAAAAAAGTGTTACTGGGCCTTGAGGCCCGCGGCCCGTTGCTGAGCGGGCCGCTGTCTGTGAAATAAAATTAATAATAAAAAAAATTTTAAAACATTTTTGCAGCCCAGCGGGCCGGCCCGCCTGGCCGGCCCGCCAGGCGATCAGGCCCCACCCGCTCGCAAGAGCGGGGGAACGCGAACAGCGGGGGGGCCACGCGCCCCCCCCATCTCGTTTTTTAAAAAAAGCGCAATGCGCTGCGCTGGTTTGGGGGGCGGAAAATTTAATCCCGCCCCCCAGGTTGCCAAAAAAATTATTTTTAAGCCCAGATTTTGCCTGGGCGAACAGAAAAACACAGAAATGAGTATGGACCTGAATTAAATTGTGTTCTGTTTTTTTCTTGGGCTGAACACGTTTTTTTTTGGACTTAGTTTTTTTGGAGCAGTTTTTTTAGGGCTTGCCTTGGGGGATTCTTTTTCAAGGAGAAATTTCTAGGGCTTGGAAAATCTTGGAGGAGTGAAGATCAAGAGAGAAGATCAAAGGAGAAGATCAAAAGGGGGTTCTCTTGTGCTTTAGCTTTTATTTCTCAATTTCTCTTGTTGAATTTTGTTCATTGTAAAAACATTTGGATGTTAACTTTGAAATCAAAAATGGTGATTTTGTTTATCATGAGTGGCTAGTCTTATTGTGTGTGTTTATGGTGGATGGTTGTATGTTGGGCTTACAAATTTCATTTCTAGCTTGAATTTTAACTCTCATATGTGAATGAAATGTTGAGTTAGTCTTGTTCAATCGGAACCCTAGTGGGAAATCCAAAGAGAGGTTCATCCTAGTGGACCCTCTCTATTGTGTTTATTGTAAAATTTTCTCAATGTTTCATTCACTATCTTTTCGCATCCAACGTGTTCATGAAATGCCAAACTATCTGATCACTCTCTCCTTAGCCGGATGAGGGATCGTAGTGATTCGAAATGAAGTTTGAAGCCCGACTACACCATGAAACCATGAACACTCACATTTCTCATCTTTGTTTGCTATCCTACATATTTCGTTGTTTGCATGCTTAACGGTAGGGTGTTCTAAAAATCTCATCAACCAATCCTCACCCCAAAAGGGTGGTATTTCTCACACCATTTAGGCTAATTGTGATCACTGTTGATTGTAAGCAAGTTGTCCCCGTGTTCGACCCTAGGCTCACTAGGATATTTACTACTTGGTGACCTCCTACACTTGGGAGTTAGCACGTGCAATCTTTTGTTCACGCCAGCAATACCCAGTAACACTAACTTCCACACAACACACCCACAATACTTTAGCCAAGCATGGTAACAAAAATAGCAAGTTTCATTAAAAGAAACATAAGTTTAATACAAACCGTAATACAAAATTAATACAAACGGGTAAAGAAATGGAGTTTTTCACCACTTTTGAAGCCCAAACACCCATAAAACTCTTCCTGATCTGAGCAAACTCCTATGGAATGGATAGAAGAACTCCTTAGCTTCGCAATGAAACGAAAATCACTCAATTTGGAGTTGTGTAGTAAAAGTTATGCCCAAAACAAGGTTTTTATAGGCAAACTGGTCTGCGGGTGTTCTTTAGCATTGGCGGGCGCAGCCCGCGTGGTCAAATCCGGGCTGCGGGTCTTCTTCAACCTTGGCGGGCGCCAGGCCCGCCTATTTAATGAAGGCGGTCGGTCAATGGAGGCGGGCGCCGCCCGCATGGGAAACGCTGGGCGGGCGCCCGCAATGTCAACATCGGGCCCTGCCAGCAATAAATAGGGGCGGGCGCCACTGGGCGCCTGCAAAAAATTCCCGCCCGTTCACAGGCGGGCGTTTTCACACCCGCCCGCGAACGGGCGAGTGCTGACGCCGCCTGATGTCAGCAATTGCTGACGTCAGGCTGGCGTCAGCACTTTACTGTTCAGTATTTTTTTTCATTGCCTTTACAAACACGTTTACTAGGCCTTTTAATTCGCAGAAATTTGCCCCGATCTCCGAAAAATGTGGAAAAATAGCCGTTGGATTTGGAAAATTGCAAGCTTCTCCTGAAAAATAAAATTGAGACAAAATTAGGCCAAAAAATTGCATTTTACGTATAAACAAGCGAAATACTCTATTATTAAATGATATTACAAAAACACACTTATTAGAGATAAATTATATATTACATATATGCAAAATACGGTCTAAATGAAGGGTAAAAATGTAATATTCTCTCAGAATCATAGCTCCACATGGTCATGTCAGAAAGTTCACACGACCGTGTGGAGTCTCATAGTCTAAGGTGAACACAGCATAGCAACACGGCCGTTTCACGTTTGACTCGATGTGTGGTTTGAATGGAGCTCGATTTACTTGCTCTGCGTCTAAGTCGATGCAGTTAAAAGATTCAGGGGTCAACATGACCATGTCGAAGTTCGACACGACTGTGTGGAGTCAAAAATAATAACATGGTTGTTCTACGATCGTGTGACCCATCTGATGATCTAACAACCTCCACACGGCCATGCCTAGGCCGTGTGGTGATTACATGACTTCCACACGACCACGACTCGGCCGTGTGGTGTCTTCCTGCTGCTAAATTTTCGACAGCAATGCAAATTAAACCCTACGATTCTAAACTAATCCTAACTAATTCAGTTAGGATCCTACCTGAACTGTCCTCCAAATGTTATGGGGCCCTTCTTCTCCTTGAAGATCCTCTGAAATATAGCTTCTTCTTCCTCCTAGAGTTAATGTTTGTGTGTGGTTTTGGCTTGAGGTAATGGCAGCAAGGGAAGGGGTTGGTGAGCTGATGCGTGAGTTAGAGGAAGAAGTAGAGAGAGTACTTCTAATTTTCCTATCTTTTCATCTGATTTTCTCCTTAATTTTTTGCCCTTTTAACTCTCCTTCTCATCCTAATCACCCTTCTCCCTCTCTCTTTCAATGCCAAGTGTCCTAGATTAGGTGGGGATTAATAAGGTTAAGACACCTCAAAGGTGGAGGTGTCTTAGTGTGATAAATTTAGAATTTAAATTTTTTAAAAAATAGTTATACTCATTTGTTAAGGCCAAAATTGGCAGCAACAGTATTTGGACTGGCGTGGACTCCTTTTGATGAAGCGGATCCTCGTCAACTAGTATAGTGGGACCCTCGATTGGTAGAACCTAGGTCGTTAGTGGTTAAGACGAATATACGGTGTTCGTTCGACCCTTTGAATGGATCAAGCCTCGAACGATGACTGGTGAGAATGGTTGTATGACCCTCCTGTTGGGTCGAGCTTCAATCTCCTGCACCATAAATGAACGTCAGGGGGGTCGGATCTGGGTTCTGACCCAAATCTCATCCGATACTTAAGTTAGATTGGGAACATAAGAAAGGCTTAGGGCTGTCGAGATCGACCCGTGGAGGTTCGCCTTGAGTCAATCACCGTAAACTATTTGGTGGAAGAAATATGTATATGGAAGAGTAAGATTATTAGCACTCTCGTACCTTGAGAGTCGGAACCTTTCTTATGTTGTCTTTTCATCCATTTATAGCAGAAAATGTCTAACGATAGTGTATAACGGCTCCTCATTGATTGTGACGAGATCTTCTCCGGGATTGCAGATAATGGCTGCCCATTTATTCGGTCTCCATTAACCACACCCTTGAAATTAGCGGAACTCCAATGGTTGAATGAGCTGTTCTGTCGATGGATATTAAATCGCCTCCACTAACGGGTTTCGACTTATTGGACCAAGGCTCGAGTCTTCTAAATGGGCTTTGATATGATCATATTTTACACTTTATTTCTGCATTTTTCCTTGCCACGACGATTGCTCATATCGCCAATTTAACGCTTAAATGAAGATTTCACGATGAATTTCACTATTTCTATGTTTCGTTGGATTTTCAGGAAATATGGAGCAATCGGAAGCAATTTGGAGCTAAGAGCACATACACACGTGCCAGAGCGTCAACGACAACGATATCGAAGAGCTCACGGTGATTGAAGATGAGAAGAAGTGAAAGGAAGACGAGAGAAAGAGGAAGGAAGCAAGAAGAAGGAGAAAACGATGAAATATCAGCGTACTCGGCCGAGTGACACAGCTCACTCGACCGAGTGAGGCTAATATAGCTCCAATCTAGCCAAAGAAGTTCAGCAATGTACTCGGCCGTGTGGAATTTCCACTCGACCGAGTGAGAAGTACACTCGATCGAGTGGAGAGAGGAAAAACAACTGGCAGCTTACTGTTTTCTGGAGGAGTCTGCAGAAGATCCCACTCGACCGAGTGAGCTGACCACTCGATCGAGTGGCCCGAAGATGATAGAAAGCTGTTTTCGACGATTTCTCTGCAGAATTGCCACTCGACCGAGTGACTTAACTCACTCGGCCGGGTGCGCCGACGGCCCAGGTTCAGAAATTAGGGTTTGCTTCCTCCTATGGGATTTTTGTCAGCTTTTTCTGGACTTTTTAAGAGAGTATAAATAGCTAGTTTTGATAGCCATAAAAGAGGAAAGACGTGACGACTAGAGTTCTTAGGAGAAGTTTTGTTTCAACTTGTTTTTGCTTAAGGATTGAAGTGCAAGGATCTTAATTCTTTTGTTATTTAAAGCCTTGAACATTATTGGTTTGTTTAAACTCTTACTATTTCTATTTTTTATGATAAATTTCTGTTTATATCTATCTTTTGTGATGAATTCTATTGCATATCCTAATTCTATTGTTTCAATTATGATGAATTGTGATTAGTCTCTTTGCTCTAGGGCAAAGGGATGAACCCTATGGATTAAAAGTTTGATATGTAAAATCTATTGAAAACCCATGTTGCTAAACTTGTTAAAGGGTTAGATTATGATTGATTTACTACGAATAGCTAGGAATTTCTATTGGATCTTGAGAGCTCGAGAAAGAATCTTGATATATAGGAAGCCCTAGATATTCGATTTAGATCTATAATCGAGATACCTTAGAATTGGTACGCGAGAGCGACCAAAGCTAGCATATTTATTATATTTCTTTAATTATATTTGTTTGTACGACGGTAAAACAAATACGAACTATCATGATCTAAATTCGAACTCACGTTGCACGAGAGCAAACTTGAGTTGGAGTAGAATTATATTGTCGATCTTAATGCTAGTGGTTTGAACTAGGTTTGCAAGAGAGCGAGGCTCTAGTTTAGATTACTATAGACTTGCATAGTGCGAGAGCGCGTGTTGGTTCACAACATAGTTGCGACAATTTCACCCTAAACCAAGAGTAGTGATACAGAAGAATATAATTTCACATTGATGCTTAAATCTATAGTGTGGATTCCCTAGCACTAGGCAATTTTATTAATTGAATTCATAAATGATATTTTATACACTTGTAATACTAAACATTCCTGAATCATTATTCCATCTCCACTGAGTAATAAATATAATAAACTAGAGCCTGTTATTCATAATTATATTCCTTGATCATTTTTACCCTAGATTAGAGAGCTTGTTTTTTTCCTTAGTTTTAATTCTTGTTTAGTTTTAGAGAGAGTTTTTTATAGCAGTCGCAATTTTGCAGAAGACAAAGATTGGATTTTTTATATATTTCTTTTGCTTGGAATCTTGCGATCTTAATTCTCTACGATTGTCTTTTGATTTACGACGTTTTGGTAACGATTTCTAATCTTCTATTGCTTACTTTAATGTCTTCTATTGCGATGATGATCTCTCTTTCTTTTATTGAATTCTCCATTGTTATTCCTATGATCCATGACTAGTCTTATCTGGGGCTAATGGAGTAGCCCTAGGACCTTAGGATTTAGATGTAAAGTTAGGATTTTTATGTTGTCTTGGTATAAAAGGGATGGGTTTTGGTTGATCCAGCCAAGTTTGTAGGAGATTCCATATAGGGTTCGTGACCATGATAGTGGCGCGTACCTCTTGGACGGATATCCTATGGACTTAATTAAGTATGTTAGTGAGTCCAATTAGGGTTCGTGACCACGATAGTGGCATGCACTTTGATGGGAATTACCGACATCCTATGTTACTAATTGATGACTACGATAGTAGCGTCAATGAGCACCACCAAATCACAGATCGAAGCTCTATCCTCGATCTGTGATGCGACAATCTCTCCCTAATAAAGCCAATTCAACGTAAGAATTCTAACCTAGCATTGACATCCGACGATCCTAGTGGTGACTCCTATTGCCCTAGTTTCTTTATATTGTTGATAACCTTGTTAGGAGATAATCGTGACAACCATCTTTGAATACGCCTGCTGACATTTTTTGAGATTTAGAAAATACCCAAGACTATATAAGTATCACCTCCCTGTGGGATCGATATCTTTCAATATTACAAAGCTCTAACACGTGCATTTGCGGTAGTTTCCAGGTGTAAATCCGGAGCGCATCAACATTCAGTAGCAAAGGGTTGGTTCCTTTGTCTTATGGCAGACGACAGTCAATAGTCGTTCAGTGGCAAGGGGGTTGGCCCCTTGGCTTATGGCCAATGGCTAAACGAGGGTCGTTTGGTTGCATGGGGCATGGCCCCTTCGACTTATGGCCGACAACGATAATGGTGGGTTGTTCAATGGTATGGGGTTTGCTCTGGGCTTACAGTTGGCAAAAGTCGATAGTCATTCATTGGAAAGTGGGTTGGCCCCTTGGCATACAGTTGATGACTGAATGAGGGTCGTTTGGTTGCGAGGGGCATGGCCCCATCAACTTACAGCCGATGACGATAATGGTGGGTCGTTCAGTGGTAAGGGGGTTGGCCCTTGGCTTACAGTTGACGACAGTCGATAGTCGTTCAGTGGTAAGGGGTTGGCCACTTGGCTTATGGCTGACGACTGAACGAGGGTCATTCGGTTGTAAGGGGCATTGCCCCTTCAACTTACGGTCGACGATGATAATGGTGGGTCATCCAATGGTAATGGGGTTGGCATTTGGCTTACGACTGACGACAGTAGATCTTCGTTCAATGGCAAGGGGGTTGGCCCATTGGCTTACGGCTGATGACTAAATGAGGTTCATTCTGTTGCGAGGGGCGTGGCCCCTTCGACTTACGTCCAACGACGATAATTGAACTTCTTTAGACAAAGGATTGCCAATCTCGTATTCATGTCACATTCATTAGCTCAAAAAATACAAAGTTAAATAATGACCAGTACAATTTGTCGTCTTTTATAGGAACGATCATTGATAGTACTTTCTTAAGTGCTCAGCATTCCAAGGATGAGGTAGCTCCATATCTTCCATCGTGGAAAGTCGATAGGTGACATGGCCAAGTACATCAATCACCTTGTTAGGGGCCTCTCATTTTACTGCGAGCTTTCCTTGTTTAATAATCTCGGGGGAGAAGATTGACTTTTTCAATACGAGATTGCCTATACGGAAGCCGCGCTCTCGAACATTGGAGTTGAAGTAGTGGGCCATGCATCCCTTCTGCTCGACAAGGGTCATCAGAGCATGTTCACGAACCTCGTCGAACAACTACAGGTTGAGTTCGAGTCCCTCCGAATTTCTTTCTTCATCGAAATATTGGAGGCGAAGAGTCTGCTCGTTGACTTCGACGGGAACAACCACTTCACAACCATAAGCAAGCATGAATGTGGTCTCTCTCGTCGAGGCTTTATGAGTTGTCCTGTACGACCATAGGATGCCAGGGATTTCCTCTCGCCATGTTCCCTTTAGTCTTTCTATCCTCTTCTGCAGGGGCTCAAGAATGCACTTGTTAGCTGCCATTGCCAATCCATTGGACTGGGGATGGGCGACAGAAGCGAAGTGTAGCTTGATCTTCAACTTGAAACAGAAGTCATTGAAACCGGCACTCTCAAATTGCATCCCATTGTCAGTTATGATAGAACGCGGGATGCCAAATCAACAGACAATTGATTTCCAAACGAAGCTCCTAACTTCCTTCCAAGTGATTGGGGCAAGGGGCTCTGCTTTGATCTACTTGGTGAAGTAGTCGATCACCACGATCAGGAACTTCCGTTGTCCACTTGCTGGTGTAAATGGACCAAGGATATCTAATCTCCATTTTACAAAAGGAATGGGACTGATAATGGGGATTAGATCTGTTGGAGGGGCTGAGTTGTTCTTCGCGAATTTTTGACAGGTAGAGCACTTCTGCACATACTCGATTGCCTCCTTAAACATGGTTGGCCAGAAGTAGACTTGCCTCAGGGCTTTCAAGGCTAAGGCCTTTCCTCCCCAATGGTTCCCACAATCTCCTTCATGTATTTCCTAGATCACATAGAGAGCTTCTTGCAAGGATAAGCATTTGAGGTAATGAAATACGTCATATCTGGTCCATCGCCGCTTGTACAATGAACCCTCGAGCAAAACAAATTGATACGACCTTCGTTCCAACTTTCGAGCCTCCTCAGGGTCGTCTGGCTTCTCCCTAGTATTGAGGTACTTGATTATGGGGCCCATCCAGGTGGCTCCTTGGTCAATACTCAGCAGCTCCTGCTCAAGTACACTTGGGTGGCAGAGATTCTGTAGGTACACCGTTCAACCCAGTCCTGCAGGTGAGGATGAGGCAAGCTTTGATATGGTGTTGGCTCGATGGTTCCTCGATCACGGTACATGATGGATCTCCACTTGTCTGAACTTGACTAGCTCCGCTTTGGCAATCTGCATGTAGCTTTGCATTGTCTCTTCATGAGCTTTGTAGCTTCCATTCAGCTTGTGGACTATCAGGTTGGAATCGCTGTGGAGGTGAACCACCTTTTCCCCGAATGCTCGAGCCAACCTGAGTCCGTTAATGGCAGCTTCATACTCTGCCCCATTGTTCGTGGTTTGGAATTCGAACCGAAGAGTGTATTCGAGTATATTTCCGTCTGGTGTTTGGAAAATTATACCCGCTCTGCTTCCAGTTCGAGTTGCTGAGCCATTGACTTGCACGATCCAAGTCCCTTCATCTCCATATGCGACAACTGGAGAATTGAGACCCGTCGAGGAATAAAGGGAAAGGTGGATCTGTAAGTTAGCAACATGTACCTCTTCGGGTGGGTCGTCGTCACAAGTGAGTTCGTCAATGAAATCAGCTAAGGCTTGTCATTTTATGGCAGTCCTTGGTTTATATTGGATGTCGAACTCGCTCAATTTGACTCCCCATTTTGTCATCCTCTGGGATCAATTAAGCTTCTTCAGAGTTTGCTCCAAATGGGTGTCAGTAAGGACTTGAATGGTATGCGCCTGGAAATAGGGTCGTAGCCTTCTTGCTGACTGGACCAAAGCAAATGCCAGCTTTTCTATTCTGGAATAGTTAACTTCAGCTCCACGGAGGACCTGGCTGACATAGTAGATGTGTCGTTGCATACTTGAGTCCTCCTTGATGTGGGCAAAACTTATTGCCTCCTTGGTGGCGACGAGATAGAAGATTAATTGGTCACCCTCACCAGGCTTGGTTAAGCGTGGTGGACTGCAGAGATACTCCTTCAACTCTGAGAAGGCCCTCCTATAGTCAGCATCCCACTCGATGATCGTTTTGTCGTTTGCAGTGGACGTTATAGTCTTCCTTAGCACTTTGAACAAATGTAGTGATCTCTCAGCCGATTTTGAAAGAAATCGACCCAGAGCCGCTATCCTTCCATTCAGCCTCTGAAGGTCCCTGATGGTAGTAGGCTCTCTCATTGCTACAACTACCGCAATTTTGTCAGTGTTAGCTTCAATTCCTCTATTTGTCAGCATGAATTCGAGGAACTTCCCAGATCAAACCCCAAATGTACACTTTGCGAGGTTCAATCGAAGATTGAAGCGACGAATTTACGCGAATATCTCACGAAGATCTGCAATATGATCCGTCGGTTGCCTCGATTTGACCATTATATCTTCAATATAGACCTCCAAGTTTCGCCCAATTTGAGCCTTGAAGACCTTATCCATCATATGTTGATACGTTGCTCCTGCATTTTTCAAACCAAAAGGCATCTTTTTATAACAAAAAAATACCTCGATCGGTGATGAAGGATGTCTTTTCTTCGTCTTCAGGCACCATTTGGATTTGGTTGTAGCTTGAAAAACATCCATGAAGCTCAAGAGCTCATAGCTGGAGGTGTTGTCGACAAGATGGTCGATTCGAGGAAGGGGATAGCTATCTTTTGGACAGGATTTGTTGAGATTGGTGAAGTCGACACACATCTGCCATTTATCATTCGCCTTCTTCACCATCACAACATTAGAGATCCATTCTGGATACTGGACTTCTCGAATGAACCCTGCTGCTAGAAGTCATTCCACTTCTTCGACGTCGGCTTTCATCTTATCGCCCCCGATATTTCTCTTCTTCTGTCTCACAGGCTTGGAATTTGAGTCGACTTCCAGCTTGTGGGAGATCACCTGAGGGTCAATGCCAGGCATATCCTTGGGTGACCAGGCAAAAACGTCAGCGTTCTATCTTAGGAGAGTAATTAACGGTTCCCTTAGGTCAAGAGAAAGCATTGACCCAATGGAGACGTTCTTCCCTTCTCATTTGAGGATCTAAACATTCATCATCTCTTCGACTGATAGGGGTCATCGCTCGTCATGTTTCTCCTTGTTGCTCAGATCATCTGGATTTGCTTGCTCCACCCTTCTTAACGAGGTAGAGAGAAGATAGCATGATCGGGCCTACATCTGGTTCCCTTTCACCATCCCAACCCCTTAGGAGTTTGGAATTTAATCATCTGGTGGAAAGTTAAGACCACCACCTCTACTACGTTGAGTAGTGGTTTGCCGATAATCCCGTTGTAAGCAGAATTGATCTTCACCACGATAAAATTGGTCAGGCGGGTAACCTGTCGTGGGGGCATTTCAAGGGTCACCGGTAGTGTGGTGATGCCTGCTACAGAAGCTGAATGTCCGGTGAAACCCACAAGGGGTCCAGGACATTCCCTCATCTCGGACGAAGCCAATTGCATCTTCTCCAGCGTGGTGAAGAAGAGTACATCACACAAACTCCCGGTGTCGATGAGTAATCTCCTCACCGCCACCATGTCAATGACGGAACTGATGACAACAGCATCATCGTGCGGCAGCTCCACACACGCCAAATCTTCATCAGGGAAAGATATTAGAGGTGTAGATTCTCTTGGACGCTTCTTCCCCACCACGATAGTCATCAATCTCCGAGCATAAGAACTTTGGAGGGAGGTTGGTACTTCTGGGTTGGGCGGACCTCCTAGTTTTATGTCAATGACTCTAGTATTAGGAGATGCCATGTTGTTATCTTCAGGTGTAGCTGGGTGAGTCGACATTATCAAACTGGATGAATGACTGGGATGTCGACTCGGATTTTCCTATAGACGGCGCCAACTATTAAGGCCAAAATTGGTAGCAACAATATTTGGGCTGGTGTGGACTCCACTTGATAAAGCAAATCCTCGTCTGCTGGTATAATGGGACCCTCGGTTGGTAGAACCTGGGTTGTTAGTGGTTAAGACGAATATTCGATGTTCGTTCGACCCTTTGAATGGATCAAGCCTCAAATGATGACTGGTGAGAATGGTTGTACGACCCTTCTGTTGGGTCGAGCGTCAATCTCCTGCACCACAAAGGAACGTCAGGGGGATTAGATCTGGATTCCGACAAAAATCTCCTCCGATGCTTAAGTTAGATTGGGAACTTAAGAAAGGCTTGGGGTTGTCGAGATTGACTCGCGGGGGTTCGCCTCGAGTCAGTCACAACAAGCTATTTGGAGAAAGAAATATGTATGTTGAAGAATAAGAGTATTAGCACTCTCGTATCTTGAGAGTCTAAAACTCTTACGGTGTCTTTTCATCCATTTATAGCTGAAGATGTCTGCTGATAGTGCATAACGGATCCTCATTGATTGTGACGAGATCTTCTCCGGGATTGCAGATAACGGCTATCCATTTACTCGGTCTCCATTAACCACACCCTTGAAATTAGCGGAACTCCAACGGTCGACTTAGCTGTTCTGTCGATGGATATTAAATCGCCCCCGCTAACGGGTTTCAGGTTATTGGGCCAAGGCTCGAGACTTCTAAATGGGCTTCATAGTAATCGCTTCTTGCTTCGTGGGCCGAACACAGGTATTAACATCATTAATACACCCAATACATCCCTCCATACTAATATTTCCTCACATATACTTCATTTAAAAATTATTAAAAATAGTTTTATCCTGACAAAAATTACAGAAAATTATAGAAATACTCAAGAATTTTATACGTACACTCTCCAAAATACGTATTTATACACGTACAATAACATTAGGATTGTTGCAAGAGTCATTAGCAACTGTAATAAACTGATCATAAAAAAAGGACTAATAGGCCACAACACAACACTTGGAACAATGTCTGGCTCTTGATTACAAAGGAAATCTCGGAACAGTGTCTCGCCTCGTGCAACTACATACTGGTGTGCATGCGTTGCTTCGCGCATAATCTGTCAGGAGCTCCCCACGTGGTCCCATGCACTGTGCATGTGCTGAATGTGCAAAGGCCATGGCCGCGTGTTGGGCCACACTGTTCACTGTAAAAATCCCTAAACATCTCTATGTTGGGCCGAGCACTATTCACCCTCTCGACTTCAAAAACTTGAAGTCTTGGGCTTCGAAAAATCTTCAAAAAATGATAAATCCAAGGTTGGTCAGGGTTATTTTGGGTGCATTGTATCATGCATTTCAACAAGTTCTGTTTATAAATCAATGCGTCGTTTACGATCCGAATTGATATAATAAATACCATGCCCTTCATACATTGTTTTCATCCAACGAAAATCATAGTCGTTGGACTACTTCACAAACTGTCATGATCAAAACAATGAGCTGCTCAGTTTCCATGCCCATTGTGCAAGGCAGTGTACGCCACCGATCCCGACCGCGGCCCCGGCGCCCGAGCAACGTCCACCGCCACATCATCCCCAGTCCCCCCATGACCACCAATCTGACACGGCACAAAATTCACAGACGGGCAGTGCCTCGGCTTCGCGAAGAAGCACGCGCACTCCTCCGGCGATCTCTGGCCCCGCAACCCCGCGATGCAGTTGTTCCGAACATCCACCACCCCTTTCTCTATCAGCTCCCAGCAGCAGGACCCGACCGACGTAAAATAGTTCCCAGACAAGGACAGATTCAGCAGCTTCCCGTCCTTTGCCAGCTGGCACACGGCGTCCGGCACCGTCCCGTACAGCAAATTCCCCGCCAGATTCAGCTGCTCCACCTTCCGCAGGCACCCGAACGACAACGGTATCGGGCCGGTGATCCTGTTGAAGCCCGCGTCGAACACCGTCGCCTTTCGGAGCAGCCCGATCTCGTACGGCAGGCATCCCGACAGCTGGTTGTTCAGAAACAGGACCTCGATGAGGGTGTTCGACGTATTGCATATCGAGGCGGGTATCGGGCCGGTGAACCGGTTGTTGGCGAGGGTCAGGTAGGAGACCGGCGAGGAGCCGAGACTGGCTGGCAGGTTTTGGGAGTAGCCGTTGTTGTTCAGAAAGAGGACGTCGACGTCGAGCAAGAAAATGCCGCCCGGGACGGAGCCGGAGAAAAAGTTGAAGCGAATGTCAAGAAAGATGAGCTGCTTCAAGGGGAGGAGAGTCGTGGGAAAAGGACCCGTGAGCTTGTTGTTGCTGAGGTCGAGCTCGGCGAGAAACGTGGAGTTTCTCAAGTCAGGGACCGAGCCGGCGAAATTGTTGGAGTTTGCGTGGAAGAGGGCCAGATCGGGTAGCTGGTCGATGAACCCGGAGATCGTCGGGGCGCAGAGCCTGATCCCGTTGAAGTCGATGGACGCGATCGTCGGAGTGTCTTTGAGCCCCGGCGGTGTCTCGCAGAAGAAGCCGCGGTAATTGCACGGGCGGTATCCGACCCAGGTGTCCGTCACGTGTTTTGGGTCGCAGGTGATTGTTCTCTTGAAGCGCTGGATGACATTGTATGCGTTGTATTGCTTGAGGTTAGGGAAGTCGCAGGGTTGCGGTTCGGACGGCGGCGACGGGGCGGGTTCGGCCCCGCCACCACCGATGCCGATGCCGATGCCGATGCCGATTCCGATGCCGATATCGACGGATTGTTGGTGGGTGAGGAGAGGGAAAAGGGAGGAGAAGGCGATGATGAACTTGAGGAAGTGAGAAGCGAGGCGGTGGTGGTGGATGAGCATTTTGGAATCTTGAATTTGAGAAGTGAGGTAGAGAGAGCATAGAGATAATATAGGCGCAGCGTGGGGGCCAAGAGTCACAAGTGGGAAAATGACGGGAACAAAATTGTCCCCTTGTTAGTGTGCGTAGTTGTTCACAAGAGCATTTAGAATAAATAAGGGACGAGATTATGGATGAACGCATGATTGCTTGAGTGAGTGTATGCGCTTGAAAAGTTCGATTTTTGGGAATATTCAGTAAACAAAATCATGCTCAAAAATTCGATTTCGGGGAGAGACCCACAATCCCATATTGGTGAACTATCTAGAGTTACTTCAGATATCACCGACCTAATCCTCCTCGCGAAACCTATAAATAGATGGACAGTCGATGTCTTTAGGTATAAGAAATCTGCCCCTAAACTCTAGTCACCTCAACTTCTTGAGTTTCATTTGAGCATCTAAGGGTTTTAGGTCGGAAGCTAGGCTTCAGCCGAAGCCTAAAAATCCCTTTCTCCTCCATCCTCCGGTGATTAAGTCGGCCCTTCAAGTTTCACTATTCAGAAATCTCATTGTGTGATGTGGATGTTAAAACTGTGCTGCAACACCCTTAACTTCGTGGCAAGTTGATTAATAAATCTTAATCCAATGTAGCACAGAGTTATCTGATTATTAAAGCCAATGATCCAATACTGAACTTTGATTAGATCACTGGTGATATACCACTCAATAAGATGGTCCAGGGCATATTGTTGGCAAAGAGGCACGTTGAATAACCAAAATGCCTATTCATAAACTCTATATATAACCTCCTATTTGGGTGGAGCTGAGTTCATTCTCATTCTCATACACACTCGCTTAATTTCATTTATATTATATCACATCTCTCATGTCCTAAATTGAGTTTCGGAGCATCAAAAGCTGGAGCATCTAAATAAGTCCTAGAAAAAACTTAACTTAGATAGAAGGCCTGTTCATAAACTCTATATATAACCTCCTATTTGGGTAGAGCTGAGTTCATTCTCATTCTCATATACACTCGCTTAATTTCATTTATATTATATCACATCTCTCGTGTACTAAATTGAGTATCGGAGCATCTAAAGCTGGTGCTTCTAGTCTAGGTTAAACTTACTAATTGTTAAGGTCAAAAATGACCGAGACAGTTGTCAAGCTGACATGGGCCCTTTACACTGGGTTGGAGCCTCGTCAGCGGGTGAAGTGGGAGCCTAGGTTGGAAGAACCTGGGTCGAGTTATGGAGGTAGCTGACGATGTGGTACTCGATCGACCATCGATCAGCTAGTATACATCGATCGTTCGAGGTTGGGAAGCTGGAGGACGACACTAGTGGGAGATGGATATTCGTCGCTCTACACCACAGAGACGCGTTAGGGGGGTCGGATCTGGGTTTCGACCCAAATATCCTCCGATGCTTAAGTTAGTATGAGAACTTAAGGAAGAAAGGGAGCTTGGTGCAGCTGACATCGACCCACAGAGGTTCGTCTCAGATCTGACGCCGCAAGATCTAAAGTGTAAGAAATATCAGCTGAGAAAGTAGAGTTCTATGTCTTAGACCTCGTACCTTGAATTGGAAACCTCTTTACCTTTGTCATTCTGTCTATTTATAGGTTGTTCCTCTTTGATTGTATGTAACCGTCCCTCATTGATTCGGGCACGATCTCCTCCAGAATTCGAGATAACTGCTACCAATTTATTCGACCCCATTAACATCCCCCTGAATAGTAGCGTAAGCCTAATGGTGGAACGACCCGTTTGTCCGACTCGGCAACACCCCGCTTTGAGCGATGGGTATCGTGTTGCAGGTGTCAAATGGGTCGGGTACGTGGATACTTCCAGCAGGATCTGTACCCGTGCACTAACAATGGCCTCCATTATTTGTGCCTCAGAGACTGCGCTGATTGAGACCGAATGATGTGTAATCTCCTTAAATGCGCATGGTTTTCAAAACATTTGATTTGATTTTTGTCGCCAAAACCTGTTCGTCTTTGAATTGATCTCTGCCATTTCTGGTGGCTGGCTTTGGACACATGTCGTCCATTGATAGTCAATCGGTTGAAGTCATTCGTATAAAAAGAAAAGAAAGGAAGAAGAAGGGATCTTTCTGCTTCGCCCTCTTCCTTGTTTCGAAAACTTGCCTCCAGAGTCGCCTTCCCAGAGATTGCTTGTTCTTCCTAAGGTATTCCCCTCTGACCGACTTTGATTCTCTTTAGATCCGTCAGGTATGGTCGCTCCAGTTATAATGAAGGAGCCGACCTACAAGGAGCTCTTGGCGCACCTTCGGCCCCCTCGATGCGAGGAAGTTCCTGGAAACGAAAAAGGAGACTGGATTGAACCAGACCTTCCCATTCACCGGAGGGATCTGAGTTTGAAGGTTCCCGGAGTTATCTTAGAGATGGCCCCTAGGTTTTCCCTCAATCTGACCGCTAAGGTCTGGCGAGGTTATTTCTGTCATCCTTTTAGGGTTAGAGTGCCTAATTCGGATGAGAGAGTGTGTTTTCCATGGAAGAGTGAGGTTGGGGTGTATCTTAAAGCTTTTTGCCTAGGACACCGGTTTCCTCTTCATCCCTTCATTGTAGAGATTCTGTGCTCTTCGGATCTTTCCATTTGTAGACTCGCTCCCCAAGCTTTTCCCCCTTAGTTGGCTTCATCGTGCTTTGCAAGCTCTGTGGGGTTCGACCATCCCTTGGACTATTCAAGTATTTCTTCTGGATAATACCTGACCCTCGCCAAGTGTGGTACCATATCGCTGCTCGCTCGGGAGTGAGGCTTATAAACGACTTTCCGATTTTCGACCCTAGGTGGAAAGATACCTTTGTTTTGTTGTCCTTCCCGACCTGGGTCCGATGCTCAATAGTTGGAGTGCTTTGAATCCTGAGCTTGCAGAAGAGTCTCGGTTATCATCGGATGAGGTCAGAGCCAGGTTGTCGTCGGGTGAGGCTGAGGCGGTGAAGCTTCTTCTGGGTCGACTGAGGCGAGAGAGGTCGACTCAATATCTGTTGGATGATCATACGTTGAAGACCCTTTTGTGGAGCCCAGGTAATGTATTTTGACTCTATGTATTTATCTTCGCCACTCACGATAATTTTATCCGTTGTCTGCAGATATGACTAAAGGAAACCGACGGGGTGGTGATTCTAGAATGGACCGAGTTTGAGGGAGCAGCGGAAGAAGAAGAGGAGCACCGAAAGGTCAAGCGTTCGTGCTGAAAGGTCGAGCACCTGTGCTGAGGGGTCAAACTCTTGATCTCCCCTCCCAGTCAACCAAAGCTCTTCTTCCAAGGGAGGTGAGGTTAGGCAGACCTTGAGGTCTTCCTCCCGAGCCCCCTCAAGAGAGTCCTCGAGTCAGGTCTCTCAGGATGAGCTTTTATTCCTCTGGTGTGCCACCCAGTCACGTGTCATCTGTGAGGACTGCAGTGCACTTCCACGATACATCCTCCATGCTGGTTCTTGGCTGAACCAAAGATTTCTTCACACACTCGCCAGTCCACACTTTCACATTTGCTGTGGAAGGTTTATCACTATTATTGCAATGCTTCCTCGTGTTTCCTATAAGATCCCTGACGACATGCATCCTATTCCAGGCCCCACTTCTCTTTACCTATCTATCCTATCCAATATGCATATGATCAAATCCTTTGATAAGAATAAGTGTTTTTGGCTTCATGGGCCCAACCATACCCAATACACTAGGCTCTTGAACCTTGCATGTTTTGGAGTTGGGACATCCATTCAGTGGATTTTTTCACCCGATCCTGATCTCACCCAAGATGCTCAGGCAGCACCTGCACAGCCTCAGCCTGACCCCGCCCAGCCTCAGGCCCATCCTCAGCATATCCAGGATCCCGTTGTCCCACATGCTTCTACTTCTAACATCATCGTCATACCCACCCTACGTTAGTTCTATAGGAGATCTCGCCAACATGGCAAGGGTAGCAGCAGCACTTCTCATCCACCACTTTTCCATCTCGAGCGTATCACTTATGTAGAGGATGAGCCTAGAGATTTCAAAGCATCCACCATCAACACCCTGACTGGATTCAAGTCACTCTTCCTGAGTTCAGATCCTCGGTAGAGAGCCTCATTACGATTTTTGTGACCCTCCAGTCACAGTTCGGCACCGTCTACCGATACCACCATACCCAGGGTCATTACCTTGCTGCTGAGACTTATCTCCTGCCCATTCCACATCCACCTGAGCCATCTTAGCCTGTGGTCACTACCTCCCCCACACCTCGCATTTCTACCACCCCACCTCATATTCCTACGCCACCACCATCTCCACATGCCCCACCATCATCACACCATGAGACTATGATCCCATCTATTCCCTCACCACATCCAGACCCTGTGGTTCCACTCATTTCTTCAACACACACCACTGATGTCGCAAACATTCCCTCTTCTGGAGCACCAACATCTCGTACTCCATCCACATGTATTTCATCACCTCCTATCGCTGATATAGCTCCACACACTTTCCCATAACCTGAAGATGTCACAAGCATCATTTCATCGTCTCCGAATGACTCATCACCATCCCCACATCCTCCATCATTCCACCCATCTGAGGTAGTTCCATCCACTCCATCTCCACCTCCCATAGACACTACAGTTGCACCATCAGCTAGCCATCCATTCCACACACACCACCCACCCAGACACCACCTGTCGGTGGCTCTGCCTGATTGGATGACCCTTTACACACACTCTAATCACTTAGCCCATTATTCCATGCACTTTACTTTTTGGGTACATTTCACTTTAGCTTAGGGGAGATGCACCTGGATCTCCTTCCTCCTCACTTTTTATGTCCTCACGATCTATTTTCCGTGTTTTTATCGCGTTGAGGACAACACTCAGTATAGCTTGGGGGAGGAGTGTTTCCACGCTTATTTTTCTACTTTTCTTCTATTTTTCTCATTATTTTCTCCTTATTATCTTATCTTTTCATTTTTCCTCTTGGTTTTCTTTCTCATTTTTCCTTTTTCATGCTTATTTTCCTTTCTTTTTTCATTTTGCATCATATTTTATTCTGTATATGCATTCAAAAAACAAAAAAATGAAAATTCAAAAGCTCCAAAAATATCTGCATTTGCATCTTGCATCTTGCATCATCTCACATACATATGTATATTCTTGCATTCGCTTCGAGAATTTTTCGAAAACAGGTTTCTATATGCGTGGAATCTCGAGTTGAATTTCGTTTTCTAAACTTTTATGCTCGATTTGCACGATGTCGATTAGGATATTTGAATAGGACGTGTCCCAAGCTTTAATCCCTTGTAATATCCTAGCTTTGGCTGTCATTATAATCCATAAGATAGAAGTACTTCAAACCGACCTAGGTTGAAACTTAGGAACCCACTTTATGCATGGACTGTAGAGCCGATAGTTGAGTATAATGGATTATAATCCATCGAGACTTGGATAGAAACATATCACACAGTACTGAGGATTGATATTGATTGACCTATCCATGCTTTCTTTAAAAAAGAGGGAAGAAAAAAGTTTGTGAATAGAATATGTGTTTGTTTGTGTGTTTGTGTGTGTGAACCGTTCCCCCAGAGACACTGAGTAACCGGATCCCCATGATAGAAGCCGTCGGGGCCTCACGTCAAAAGGTTTAGGCTGGGGGAGTGCATATGAATAAGGATTTTACATGGTTTGAGTTAGTAGGTTCGAAGGGTCCTTCTTGGTCCAGTGCCCTACGGTCGTCTGATCTGGGAGTCACCGACCCAACACTCTTTACACAAACCAATTGTAAATTCCAAAAAAATATTGTATATATATGTATAATATATATATGAATAAACGTAGCAATTTGTTGAATCAAGGAAAGTTTGATGTGTTGTGAGTGCCACTATCTCGATCGACCAATATCGCATTATCCCAAACTTATCCCTTCTTCGACCATTGTATAACTTAAATTCCTATCCCTTCGATCTAAGGACGGGTTAGAGGAAATATCTTAGAATTTGAGTATGAACCATTGTCTAGTATAGTACTTGACGATTTGGTTTAGAGACGACGTCCTAGGATTATATTCTTATCGATGGAAAGAGATCAAATCGTTTAAGTTTCTTGAATTCGAAATTTCGATTTGCCCACGTATATAAACTCGAATTTTAGAAATTCCTGAAGTTTCATGTCATCATTTGTGTGCTTGATTGCATGCTTCCAATCTACGCTCTCTATTGTCTTCCTTGAGGACACAGAAGGGTTTAGCTTGGGGGATTTTGATGAGTGGTTATTGTATATACTTTTTATCCCCTTTTATGCACATTTTAAGTTGTTTCTTTCACCGTCTTTCCCCCTTCCCCCGTTTTGCTTACATTTTACTTTTATTATCCATTTTGTACATTTCAGGAAATACATGTCCAATCGGGACCATAAAGCATGAAATAGGCGCAAAAGAACGAAAGGAGCGAAAGACGTGAGCCAAAGTATGCAAAGGGGATAAAAGAGGAACAAAATGTGACACAAACGGCTGCGTTGTCACACTTCCCCGAAAGCTAGTAAAGATCCACTCCCTTATGAATACTCATTTTGGTAGGAGATGTTTGGAAGATTCCTTGTGATATACCTTCTAATATCAAGTGCAAAAATAGGTTGAATTTCCTAATAAACGCTAAGCCAATAGGTATATTTCTATAGGAATCCTAATCAATAAGAATTCATCCTTCCATATGAATCCTAATATATAAGAATTCACCTTTGCATGCAAAGATGTTGTTGCTAACTCTTACCATCCAACCCAAGCTAATATGAGTCCATATCTTATCAAACAAAAGTCAAAAAAGAGTCCTACATAAAGGTGGAATATGGCATCCAAAAAAAACGCTCTCTTTAATCTAACCCAAAGCAAATTAGGATTGCGCTAAGGGGTTACTGCCACCCAATAAATTGGCCCAAAACCCATCAGTAGCGAAGACCGATGGGCCCAGAAGCTAAAGCATGAACCCCAAAGGCCTACTCTAGATGGAAGTCCCCCTTTCAACGTTGAATCATCAAAATCCCATTTGGGAGAAGATGAGCTCATTCACATTTCCATTCCCATTCTCTCTCGCTCTCATACAATTTCATATACATATTACTTCTCATCTCTAATTTCCCAACTTTCACATTGAAGGAACTGAATCCAGTGCCTCACGCATGTGTACGACCCATTAATGCTCATAGCTATTGCGGTGCGTTCAGATCAGTGTAAGGTCCCAAGGGATGTGGAAAACAATCGCCCAGACCCACTTATGCACGTGATAGGTGGAAGGAAATACCAGACCCAATTACATACCCTGCGGTAAAAAGGAATCATTTGAATCCGCGTAAAGGAATTGTCCAGATCCATTTAGGGCATGTGCTTTACGTGGATTGTGGGAAAGAGAAAGTGCAAAAAGCACTGTTCATCCACTATTCCCCGGTTTTGCACTGGATTCCTTCACCGAATTTTTTTGTTTGTTCTTTTGTGCCTTTGAGAAGTTGGGGAAAAAAGCTGACGTGGACCTTGTCAGTAAGAATCCGAACCCCAGTTTAAAATCCACAAATTTCCATTGGATTACATTGGATTCTCGTTTGTGTGGGACCCGAATTATTTCACTGCTCAATAAAAACGCTGACGCCTGGCGTGAAATCAACAATTTTTTTCGCTTGCTGCCTGCAGTGAAATCAGATGGGGCCCACCACTATGTACACGTTTGTTTAGCATTTTTGCATCCACTTAAAATTGTTAAGTATTAATTATATATTAATTAATTAATTAATTAATTTTTAAGTATTTAGTTTAGGTATAAATAGAAAATATTAATTTTGAGTGGACCCCACACCATTTTCCACCTCCAACTTTCTTCAACCAAAAGAACACACTACACGGAGTAGGGTCCACCTCAATTTTCCAACTTCACAATCAAACCCCACTTTCCACCAAAAGAACACACTACACACCAATTTCTCTCTCATCAGATTCCACACTTTCTCAACTTTCCCAATTATAATTTCCTACAAAAGAATAGACCCTTACGTACCACAACATCAACATCGATCACAGCTTGTTACTTATTAGTCACACTGTGATAGCTTAATTTATTAGACAAATGCTTGTTGAACTTTTGAGGCTATTGACATGCTCATGATTTCGTAGGCCAGATCGACATCGTTCCCTCCCGAAAAGTTTCAGTTGATGATCACAACTAGATTTGAGATGCTTATTGCTTTGCCTTTCTTGAGCCACTTAGGGCCTGTTCTTTTGTAGGAAAGTATAAATGGGAAAGTTGGGGGAGTGTGGAATCTGATGAGAGAGAAAGTGAGGTGTAGTGTGTTCTTTTGTTGGAAAGTGTGGTTGGATTGTGGAGTTGGAAAGTTGAGATGGATCCCACTCCGTGTAGTGTGTTCTTTTGGTTGAAGAAAGTTGGAGGTGGGAAGTGGTGTGGGGTCCACCCAAATTTAATTTGTTCTATGTATACCTAAACTATAAACTAAAAACTAAATTATTTACTTAATATATTAACTAATTAATAATTAAAATAATTAATTGGATGCAAACCCTCTAATCCAAAGTGTGTATAGTGTGGGACCGATTTGATTTTACGCCCTGCAGCAAATCTAACCGGGAAAAAAAAACGAAACAGCATTCGCTGCTGACTGGTGGGCGAAGAGAGAAGGGCCCACCAGTGTCGCGGATTCTCCCGTAATCGCAACAAAACTCTCCGACTGCAACTGCCTCCCAAGATTCTTACTACACACAGACACGTCAGCAAGTAATCCCCAAAAACAAAAGCCACAAAAGAACAGTCCATCAGAATTTTACCTCGGATTCTTTGTTACAGTGTGTGAATAGTAACTAAACCGAGATTCCTTCTTTACATTCAGGCAAAAGAACAGCCCCTTAGAAAAAGGCTTGAGTGTGATGGCCACATTGTTCCAATCAGCAAAAGACGATATCTCAACAAAATTATTATTTTAAATTAATTTTCTATCCTTTCATCAACCCACTCAAAGTCTTGATTTGAGAGTGGACTAAAAAGATGATAATCTTTTGCCAAACCAGTGATTGTATTTTGTGATGAATGTCAATACTTTATTAGTAGTAATAACTGAAATAATAAATGAAATGAGGCCAGCTCTAGTTAAACTAGAAGTCATAGCTAACCGACTGCAGACAAGGCTTGAGACAATTTGAGAAGATCGTAAGATGAGCCGTTGCTTTCAGAGGGCTTGGCGAGTGTCATAGAATCACAATGTAAGATGAAAATAAGGGCGAAGGGTCAGATCCTACTTGCTTCATGCCTTGACCATTCTCAGAGAGAGAGAGAGAGAGAGAGAGAGAGGTTTGACATTATTGTTCCTGCATGGCTGTCATCTTGGTTTTAGTAGAGAACATACGGATTCTGTTGGGTCCCCAAAGAAATTTGCGAGAATGAGAATAGTCACTTTCTGCTTGTGGTTGACAAGACACTTGCACATGTAAGAAAAGGGGCGGCTTTGCTAGGGGCCTGTTCTTTTGTAGGAAAGTATAATTGGAAAAGTTGAGGGAGTGTGAAATCTGAGGAGAGAAAAATTGGTGTGTAGTGTGTTCTTTTGTTGAAAAGTGGGGTTGGATTGTGGAGCTGGAAAGTTGAGGTGTGGCCCACGCCGTGTAGTATGTTCTTTTGGTTGAAGAAAGTTAGATGAAAAAAGTGGTGTGTGGTCCACTCATATTTAATTTTTTCTATTTATATCTACACTAAATAATTAAAGGTAAATTAATTAATTAATATAACTAATTATTTATATTAATTATAATTAAGTGGGTATGAAATTTCTAATCACCGATTTGAATGACATGGGGCCCACCCAATTCGTCGCGTTTTGCTGCCAGCGAAAGCCTTAAAAAAATAAAACAAAATGAAATCACCTCCTGATTGGGCGCGTCCGCGAGAGGGACCCACCGTTGCCGCTTTCCTCTGTAATCCGAGCAATTCTCGGAGAAAAAGGAGGTGGGCTGAGATTCTTGAATTGCCCCGCCACGTCGGATTGAATTCCCAACGCACAAATCGGTGAAAAGAACACTCCCTCAGAAAGCAACTCAGGAATCCGATGAACAGTTTCGAAATAGTGCGAAATGTTAGAATCCATCGCTCCGTTCATGCAAAAGAACACGCCCTAGGTGTCGTTTCTCATCAAGTGGCACAACATGTGGGCCTGGTTCTAAGTCAATTATTTTAAGCCTAAGTCAATTACTTTAAGCAGAGTGGTTTACAAGCCCACTTGTAAGAAGGGGTACTGGCAAAATGAAGCCGATCCAACTGAATCCGACTCGATTCGTTTCAAACCCGGCCTCTTTAACTGGGTATGCGTTCAAGGTTAACCGGGACGGGTTCCAATCGGCTCGACCTGGTCGATCCCGATGAAATTCGGTTCGACTGCGGGTTTGACATGCCAACCGGATTGACCCGGATCCTAAAGTGTAAAACAATCAAATAAATTAAACACATTAATATAACATATGATTCTATAACTTGGTTGGTGATTTGTGCATGCATAAGATTGGTCCTATGATCAAGGTTTGCTATATGCTTCTTATATCAAACTACACTTTTTAAATTTAAAATTTTTAACCAAAATTGATCCGAACCTGACCCCTGAATCCGACCAGTCAGGAAAACCAGGTCGGGTTCAGATGACCCGGATTATACATGGGTAGGGTACGTGTTTCCTAACCCTGATCTTGATTTAATCCGGATCGGGTTCAGGTTTACCCCAGTTGAAAATGTTTAACCCAAAGGAGAACTTACCAATTACCTTTAATGCGTAGCAGAAGGATCGATTCGCCAGGGTTTCTATACACCGGTATGATCACACGATGGAAAATCTACTGATTTCCACAACCTAAAACTCTCTTCGTTAGTGCAGAAATTTGGGTTCGAAAACTCACTCTTTTGGTGCACTCTCTCTTGGAAAATAAAGACTAAATGCAAGTAGTTGCTCTCTACTTCAAGTGTCTAGCCTTCCCACATGGTGGGAGTTACAAATTCTGCCAATAACTACCTTGTGCAGTTATAGAACCACCCAATAACCAATTAATTAATATAATTGTGACATTTCCTAAGTCTTCAACTTAGGTATCACTTTAATGGGTGTAATTGCTTCATTCAGCCCTCAAATTCCAACATCTCCCACTCACACATGAATGAGATAAACAAGGAAACTTTTTTCCTTTATTCTGCGCCAATTCATACTAGAGAAATAGGTCGTGCAACCGACATACTGCATAAGTTCGACGCTATGTAATAGTTAGGAGTATATATCAACTCATATGAGTAGTTTAGAAGTATGCATCACCCTATATCATTTAATCACATTAAGTACCTTCACTTGATCTCATATACTTTGCATTCACAATTGAACTTCGTATAAGTGACTCGTCTCAAAATGTGTGAGTGCTACTTCCAAGTGCAGGAGATCGAATACGTAATAATCCTGGTGAGTCCAGGTATCGTATACACGGGATAACTGATCTTCAAAACCACGAACTTCAGTTTGTAAAGAGTACTAAAACGATAATAATCAACCACCTAAAGATATGGTATCAAGAGTTTACGATAATAAAAGAAAATCCTACGATAACTACGGGGAAGGCAATATTGGGGTATCAATATGAAGAGTATGTGTTGGTTGTGATTTCGTTAGGATCTATGCAATCAATGATTATCAATACCTTTTCTATAACTCAACGTTTCGTCCGGTTAGGGCACGAGAACGTCGGAAAATATAACGATAAACCAACATCGAAAAGTGCCTTAAGTATCGCATACAATACTAGTTTCATGAGGAAGATAAGCTTATGTGCCCGCAAGGGTCACGACGATGTCCGCAAGGATCATATTCAATCTAAGTACACCAACAACGAATATACTTGAATAATACATGTAGAAACTAGCAAAATACGTGATATAACATGCAAATTAGGGCAAAAAGATATTAAAATTAGAGATTTCAGAGATCTAACGACATCACGACCAGCAGATGAGGGTATTAGCCACGCATGGTAAGTAGAGAATCAATATTCATAGCAAAATACATCATCAATACATCAAAATACGAGCTAAATATGCCAAATACAAGGGTAAAGTTTAGAATTTTATCACAAATCTCTACAATTGAACCCCAAATTCCTTCAAATGATAGATCTAGCATCTGTCCCCAGGGCCTCCAAATTTCATGGCGAAATACGGCTCCTAGAGCCTCCAATACGCCAGAATACGCAACAAAACCCTAGAATACTCTTAAATAATAATCATTGCGGGTTTAATGTGCTTAACGGGTCGAAACCCGCTCCAAAATGCTCTCAAGACCCGATCCGCTGGCCGCCGCAAATACCCACTGTCCGATCGAGGCGGGCAGATTCAGATCTTCTCTCGCGCCCGCTCCGCTTCGCAATCTTCGAATCGAACTTGCTGTCGATCTTCACCGTTGGATTCTCGTAGCAACGACCACGATGCCGCAGAAATCGCCTGCTCTTCGACTACGCTTGGGCTTCATTCTCGCCGTTGGATGATGGATGAGCGGACTACAAGCGGCCACGTCGCCCGCTCTTTCGAATTCGCCTCGCCTTGAATCGCGACCTTCGGATCAACATCTGACGCTTCTTATCAAGCCACGTCGCCCCGTTTCACCTGCTCTCCTCTTCTGATTTGTGCGTAACATTGTTCGTTGGATGGGCGTCGGATGGCTATAAAATAGCCACGTCGCCCGCTGAGATCGGACCGTCGGATTGAGCGGGAGCGGCTCTGATGACGCCACGTGTCCCGTATTTCGCCGTATTTTCGTATTTTCCTTCATTAAATTGGTATTCTGCATTCAAAAATTCATAGTAATTAGCACAGATCTTAGAAAAATACAAATAAATAGTCATTGGAATCGTGAGATCGAGATCTAGCCATAAAAAATATAAAAAGTACAGAAATACTCAGTTTATTACTGTTTTGTGCTTAAATCAAGTGATTTCTCTAATAAGTGATGATATACAAAATACGAACATATTAGAGACCAATTAAGCATCATATAAGCACAAAATAGGGCTAAATGGGGCGTTTAATATGCAATACTTAACCCGAATCAATAAGCTCAACTGGTCGATCGGTGAACACAAATCAATGTGATACTCGAAATGATCTTCCTCTTCTCGTGGTTCTCTTCAACTTGGCTTAACTCGCTTTTCCAAGTTTGTCCCGCCAGATCGAATCCATCGCGATCTCTTGGCAACATTTTAAGATAGCAAACATCAAACCAACTCTCAAGAACTTGATCAGATTTTTGAGGGTACTAGATTTAAAGCTCTCAAGGCCTCAGGGTCTCACACAACGTACGTTGAGATCAAAAACTTACGTTTAAACCCTTGCTTATGCACACATGGTATGAAACATGTGTTACAACACTTTCTCCTTTCCCATGAAGTGTATGTCTCAACAGATAGTGTTGTACAGATGATAATTAGACATCACTATGTCTAAATTCTAGTCCTCCAATCTACTCACTTCAAACTACTAGGACTCACATCTGACATCTAAGACAGATGATGTGAATTCTTAAATTCACCTTTATAACCATAATGACTCCTTAGTCATTAGTCGACTTGTGATTTTAAGCCCGAACTCATAATTATCCTCTGATAATTAACTTAAAATATCGTATCATCTCCACTCATTTCTTAAATGATGGAGGTTGTTACCGGTGTGAGAATGCTAATCTTACATCTGTCCGATATACTTTTCAATCAAGAATGCTCCATATAACATTCACAATTTTTGTATGCTATCAAATATATTGACATTAATTATATAAACATTGGGAAATACAAAAGAGAAGTACATCTTATTCTACGCAATCCTTGAGATCTTGTGTGTTCCAAAGACACATTTCTATGTGTTTGGTTCTGCAATGGTACTTTAGATCCTTTGTATATGCAATAGCCGCCTGACTATAACAGTTAACCATAACTGGATCGGAATTATTTACGGCAATTAAATGATACACGAACCTTTTCAACCAAATAGCCTCTTGAGCTGCTGCAAAGAATGCTACAAACTCTGCTTCCATTGCGGATAGGGCTATGCATGGTTGTTTCTTACTACTCCATGATATAGCACCATTATTAAGTAAGAAGACAAATCCAGAGGTAGAGTTCCTTTCATCAATGTCTCCTCCCCAATCAGAATCAGTGTAACCCTTCAGTTGCAGATCACCTCCTTGATAGAAGAGTGTATAATCAGTAGTCCCCTTTAGATATCTCAAAATTCTTTTAACTACCTTCCAATGTGCTTTTCCAGGATTGGATTGGTATCTACTAACCATTCCAACTGCAAAGCAAATGTCTGGTCTTGTACACATCATAGCGTACATAAGACTACCAACTGCACTAGCATAAGGAATCTTGCTCATTAAGTCCTTCTCTTATTCAGTCTTAGGACATAAACTTTGACTTACGGCCTCAACTTTACTGATAGGCGTGTCAAAAGGCTTGCTATTTTGCATATTGAATCGTTCAAGTACTTTCTTTATATAAGTCTTGTGTGAAAGAGATAAAAGTTTTGTTGAACGATCTCTTAAGATCTTAACCCCAAGAATATATGCGACTTTACCCATATCTTTCATTTCAAAGTTGGATGAAAGCCAAGCTTTGACTTTAAACAAATACTCCTTATCATTTCCAGCTATAAGTATGTCATCTACGTATAGTGACATAATTACAGACTTATCATTAGACCGTTTGGTATAAACACAATGATCTTCATCAATCATAATGAACTCATTTGACATGATTACATTATGAAAGTGAATATACCATTGCCTTGATGATTGTTTAAGGCCATATATAGACTTCAAAATTCTACAAACCTTATGCTCGTGGCCTTCTTTAACAAAACCTATAGGTTGATCCACATAGATCTCCTCATCTGATTCTGCATTGAGAAATACAGTTTTTACATCCATTTGATATAATTCTAGGTCTAAGCTTGCAACTATAGCTAAAATTAGGCGAATCGAGGTAAAACGTACAACAGGTGAGAAAGTCTATTCATAGTCAATCCCTTCATGTCGTGTGTACCCCTTCGCAACAAGTCGAGCCTTATTCTTTCTATTGATCCATCAGCCTTATGCTTTATCTTGAGAATCCATTTGTTCCCAATGGCTCTTCGTCCTTTTGGGAGATCAACCAGTTCCCAAACTTTGTTGCATCTCATAGACTCAAGCTCCTCTTCCATTGCCTTGGCCCATTCTCCCTTAGCAGGTCAAGAGAGAGCCTCTTTCAAATTTCTTGGCTCATCATCTTTTAGTAGACTAGTCATGAAAGCTTATCCACCTTCGATCTCAAATCGTCGACTGGAATACTTACACGACTACTACGTCTTCTTTGAGATTCATCGAGTCTCATTTAACTCTTATTTAGGTTAGTCCTTAATTGACTTGGGTCAATCCTTACTTGACTCCCACTTGGATCAAGATCTAATTGACTTGCTTGACTACCATTTGGGTTAAGTCTCAAGGGACTCCCACTTAGACCTGGATTTTCATTCGCACTTTCATTCAGATGAGGTGATCCTAGTGGAATATGATCATTATTGGGATAACGAATTAATTCCTCATCCAAATTCCTTCCACTTAAATGAGGTGATCCTATTTGATCCACAATCTCAAATAGGGATAGGTCTTGTCCTATCTCTCCCTACTTTTGAAAATCCTCCTCTAAGAATATAACATCCCTTGATTCAAACTCAGTTGTACTCCCACCATCCTCCTGACCTATGAAGACATATCCCTTTGAGGTTTCTGAGTATCTTATGAAGATACATTTCCTCCACTTTGGACCTATTTTTCCATACTTATGGGGGGAAACATATGCATAAGCTGCATAACCCCAAGGTCTTAAGATATTTAGGTTAGGCTTACGACCGGTTCATAACTCATATGGAGTGGTTTCAACTGACTTGGTAGGCACTCTATTGATAATGTAGGTTGTAGTCAATAATGCATCTCCCCAAAAAGTGATAGGAAAGTTAGCTTGTGCCATAATTGACCTAACCATCTCAAGTAGTGTTCTATTCCGTCTCTCTGCAACACCATTTTGTTGCGAAGTATAGGGAATACTCAACTGATGAATGATTCAATTTTCATCACATAACTCTTTGAATTGAGTTGATAGGTGTTCTCTACCTTGGTCGGTTCTTAAGACTTTAATCTTTTGGTCTAATTGATTCTCAATTAAAGTTCTATGGTTTTTGAAACAACTTATTGCTTCATACTTGTGAGAAATCAAGTAGACGTATCCGAACCGAGTGAAGTCATTTATGAATGTGATGAAGTAGGATGCTCCATGCCTAGCCCTTATATTCATGGGACCACATATATCGGAGGGGATTAAGTGCAAAGGGTATTTGGCTCTCGTTCACATACCAAATGGCTTCCTTAAAGTCTTTCCGACTATACAATGCTCACAGGTTGACATTTTCAACTTTACCAATATCAGCTAATAAACCTTCCTTGGCTAGTCTACTCATTCTAGTTAGACCGATGTGGCCAAGTCTAGAGTACCATAAATCCACATTACTCGTATAGTTATGCGAAATAGACATCATTGAAAAACTAATATTACAATCAGAAGAACAGATTGTATCTAACACAAAGAATCCATTTATTACATTGGCTGAGCCGAAATAAGAAGTGCCAAGACAAAGGTCTATATTATTAAATGAAAGTTCCAACTGAAACCAAATCGAAGCAATACCAATACAGATATGATATTTTGACGAATATCAGGGGCAAATAATACATCATGCAGGAGTAAAGTTCGACCGCCAGGCAAGACTAACTTGCATGTGCCAATCCCCTTCACTTCAACCCTTGAGTTTTTCCCTACATAGATCCACTTTGCACCGCATGAAATCCGTCGAAAATCTACGAAGGCTTCACGATCCCTCGCTATGTGGTCGGTGGCACCTGAGTCTACAATCCATAAAGGATGAGATTCTGCCAAAAATGCAGAGCTAGAAACATAAAATTTAGCAAAATCATAACAAGATACCTGCTTAGTACAATTACGAGCAATATGGCCAAACTTGTTGCACTTGAAGCACTTTATCTTGGCCATTTTCTCTTCTTGTTATGCCTTTTCTGACCATGTTGGTAATGCTTAAGTTTCTTGGAGGTTTTTCATGTTCCTTTCCCTTGCACCCACGATGCTTGCGCTTGGATCCTTCATGAGAACTGGATCCTGCCACGTATACTTCAGCAGTAGGCTTGGATGGATCTTGCCTCTCTACCTCTAATTCGAGGTGATGCGAAACATCTTCAAGGGTCCTGATGCTCTCATTATGAGTGAGATGCATCTTCATTTGTTTCCATGTATTGGGCAAGGAACGAATGACTGCTTGAAACTGTTGTTCATCAGTCAATTTATGACCGGCGTCCTTTAACTCTGTAATTAAATTTGACATGTGCCTCAGATGTTTCTTCATTAAGTGATCTGGGCGCTTCTTGTATGTGTCAAACTTAATGGTGAGGGACCTTAGTTTAGTGACCGAAGTGTCTCCAAACTTAGCCTTAAGCAAGGACCATATGTCCTTTGCAAGGTCATACTTACGAAACTCACGCATGATGTCATCATCCATGCTGCTCGACAATGTTATGCGAGTGATTGAGTTCTTCCTTTTCCAAGAGTCATAGGCCTCACGGTTCCTCTTATGTTGGGCCGTAGTACCTATTTCAGGCTTCTCCATTATAATGTTTAAGACCTCAAGGACCTCTTGTTCCTCGAGCACATACTGGAGTTTCATGCTCCATATCTTATAATTGTCAACGTTTAACTTTTCTCCTTTGTTAAGTTCAGCGATAATGTTCTCAACAACAAGAGACATTTTGGTTACAAATTTCTACAAAGAAGGAAACATGAACGAGATTAATGTCCAGCATACAAAAAATTGAATACTTCAACACTCGTCAAATGGATTAATGAGACATATTAATAAGTCTTAGAATCGGAAAGTTCACTATGTTCCCAATCACTATCTAAGATCAAATTAATATGCATCTAATCCAAATAACTTATGTAAAGTATACTCGAACATCAAATCAATATATTTGAAATAGGAGTGGAAATTGCAAAGATCACTTGACCACGTCATGCATCCACAGGTTAGTTGACTGTGGGCAGAGCAGCAGTATGATCTTTGAATTTAAGACCATACAACTCAACCTATACGCATGAATGTCAGCATCACACATAGTGTATATTACAATTAAGGCTAGTCTCTATAGAGTAGAGCATTTAAGCTAATCTCGTCTAGAGTAGAGCCGCAAATAAAAAATGCTAATCTCTATAGAGTAGAGCTATAAGGCCAATCTCATATAGAGTAGTGCATATTATTAAGGCTAGTCTCTATCGAGTAGACCATTAAAGCTAGTCTCGTATAGAGTAGAGCCACAAACTAAATTAAAATTACATGAAATCATAATTATAAATGATGGTTGATTAACATATTTTATTAGTCTACTAATCACAGTCTTAAAATAAAATTTTCAGGAAAAAATTAGTCTTAAAAAAATTAGCGGACCAACATTATTTTGTTGGCATGCTAATATGCGACTGGACAGTTTTCTTGCCAGATTTCAGGCAGTTTTTTCAAACAGCCATAGTTTGGCTATTTTGAGTCGGTTTTTAATGATTCTTTTTGCGGTTTCTCACTTGTTGAGAAGGCTATCAAATAGCCACAAATCATAATAATCACATGTGATTAAAATGAATTAAAAGAATCAAATAAACTAACACTCAAGCTTCTCTCATATAGCAAGAGAATGATTGCAACGGGAGAAGAAACCCAATGGCTCTGACACCAATGTTGAAAATGTTTAACCTAGAGGAGAACTTACAAATCACCTTTAATGCGTAGCGGAAGGATCGATTCGCCAAGGTTTCTCTACACCGGTTGTTGTAGATGATCACACGATGGAAAATCTACGAATTTCCACAACATAAAACTCTCTTAGTTAATGCAGAAATTTGGGTTGAAAAACTCACTCTTTTGGTGCACTCTCTCTTGGTAAATAAAGACTAAATGCAAGTAGTTGCTCTCTACTTCAAGTGTCTTTTTTTCTACAAGAGGGGGGCCTATTTATAGCCTTCCCACATGGTGGGAATTACAAATTCTGTCAATAACTACATTGTATAGTTATAGAACCACCCAATAACCAATTAATTAATATAATTGTGACATTTCCTAAGTCTTCAACTTAGGTATCACATTAATGGGTGTAATTGCTTCATTTAGCCCTCAAATTTCAAAAACCCATATCCACTACTACAAAATGGACCTTTAATAGCGCTTAAAAAAGGTCTTTAATAGCGCTTTACAAGCGCTGTCTATCTCGCCGATGCTAAAGGGGGCTGCTTTTAATAGCGCTTTACAAGCGCTGTTAAAGGGGGCCTTTAACAGTGCTTGTTAGTGCAAGCGCTGTTAAAGGGGGGCCTTTAACAGCGCTTGTTACTGCAAGCACGGTTAAAGTGGGCCCTTTAACAGCGCTTGTTTGTGCAAGCGCTGTTAAAGGGGGGCCTTTAACAGCGCTTGTTACTGCAAGCGCTGTTAAAGGGGGCCCTTTAACAGCGCCTGTTTGTGCAAGCGCTGTTAAAGGGGGGCCTTTAACAGCGCCTGTTTGTGCAAACGCTGTTAAAGGGGGGCCTTTAACATCGCTTATTACTGCAAGCGCTGTTAAAGGGGATCCTTTAACAGCGCTTGTTTGTGCAAGCGCTGTTAAAGGGGGGGCCTTTAACAACGCTTGTTTGTGCAAGCGCTGTTAAAGGTCCCCCTTTACCAGCGCTTGTTTGTGCAACTTGCAACATATCGCGAGAGAGGCAATGCTTGCAACATTTGGGTTAGCAGGAGATGTAGATGCAATAACAAACTTGCACGCAAAAGATAATCACAATAACTGAACCCACAGGCGTAAAATATGTGAATATAGCTATAAAAGCTATAGAATAATAATCCATCAAACAGCCAATGCATGGTTACAAGAAAAATCCCTCCTCAAACACCCTACTATGTATTTCTCATTGTTAGAATACATGTGGAACAGAATCACACATTCTACACCATGCACAATGAGGATCTCGAGCGAAGGCTTCTCTACGCCTGAGCAGCGACAAACAAAGGAGGGGAAAGGGGGGACTTGTCTAGGAGCAGCTGAGTCGCATACAGTCGACCCGTAAGCCATTGGCACATACACCAAGGCCGAAAACTCAGACTCCCTTATAATAGTGTCCAGGCCCATACATGCAGATGGCCCAACTTGCAAACCATTCGGCTAGAACTTCTTGAAGAACTCATGAATGCAAGCAGTAACCTCCTCGGGCTTTTCCTCGTTTATGAAATGCCAGACTCCCTCCATGACGACGACGACGACGAGCAGAGGGACGTATTTCTTGAGACCGCCTTTGTGTATGTAGTCCTTGGCGCCACCGGAGTTGTAAGTCAGATCCATGTCCCCCACCACGAACTTAGTTGGCACGTTCACCCCTGCCCCACTCCACGGCGCCGTCAGCTCCCAATTCCTACAACACAATCAAACGGCCCATTAGATTCAAGGAAGAAAAGGTGCTAATGGTTAATATGGAATCTTGAAGATCCATAAAAGAATACATCTCCAACCAATTGGCATGTTCAGTTGGGGGTTTACATCAACGAGCTCATGATCTAAGGAGCAGACTTGGGGGCAGCATGGCCGGGGTCATCTCTGTGCTCGTGTGAGGCACCGCCTCGGCCTCATCCGGGGGGACTTGTCTAGGAGCAGCAGCAGGCCAGAGTTGTTGCTTGTTATCCCAAAAGTATACCTGACATAAACCAGACCAGCAATCGAATGCCATCAATATCCACAATTACGACAAAGTCTCATAACAGAAGGTAAAACTGATGCACCATTGCCTACCTGGTTCGCAATGATTTTCGTTTCCATAAAACTAATCGAATTGAGCTTACAACTTCTGCAATATATACGCGAGCAACATCTTCATCCAAGCAGCCTAAATTTCTCAGCAATGAATATAAGTCCCCTCCGTTCAAGTATTCCATCACACGATATAGATTCTCCCGGGATGTAAAGGAATAGAAAAAACGTACCTTATACAAGCATACCCAGTAAAAGATAAGTCATTCAATCAATAGTGATATGCAATATTTTACTATAAGTTCAAAGAAAAAACCACAGATGGGAACCATTCCTCGTGATAATTCCAAGATTGCAATATTTTAAGAAGAATGTGCATTATTTCCGTAGATCTTGATTCCTAATTTAATGGATCTATCAAGGATGGTCCATTTTATTTCAGCTTTTAAAACGAGATAAAGACTGAAGTTTGAGATTTTTTTTCCCACTGTCTCTTCTTCCTTGAATCTTTGTATTCTATGTAAGCTCTTTGCTTTTCAATTTTTAGCTTTCTGGGCATTGTTCTTACATCTGTCCTTGAACTTCAATTAGATGTGCCCAATTGTTGGTACATTAATGCCTTGTGAGAAACAAACAGATCAAGACCATGAAGACAGCCAGCCAAAACACAGTATATGATATAGTGTGATGGTGAAAATGATGCAAGTAGAAATATTATGAAAATATAACCCTAATTACCTTTAACTTTTCTTGCACATCATCCCTTGCTTGGTAGAAATCCTTGAGAATGAAGATAAGTAACAGTTAAAAAACTATAATATTAAAGCCAAGCATGTTTTGCATGAATATGAGATACTACACAATGCAGGAGAGTATTATAATCTATATCCAAAATTTAAGATGCTGTCAATGAGAGGATAGTTTCCTGCAAATCACACATTAAAAGCTGGGAAGTACTTTACCTCCATGTCCTCAAGAAAGCCTTCAATTGACCGATATGGGGCATATACAATAAGATCGAATCCCAAACTCTGTGAATATTAGAAAACTAAATAGTATGGGATCAAGCGGCAGAAGAGCTTTATAGACAATTGAGGACACAGAAAAATGAGAATACCTGAAGAACAATCATCTCGTTATTAAGAATTATTTGATGATCATGTTGTATTCCCTTACCAAGTTCCTCAGCAGAAACATGATTTTCTTCTACCTTGCAGGAAGAATATATGCAAGTCAGCCTGCACAAATAAAAAAAATCCCATTATCAATCTAGTTGCCTATTAAATTATATCCAATGCTATACTTATGATGTTTTTCAGAGCCAGGCCTCCCGCAATTTCTCAACTTTTGTTTCTTTGTACCATCGACCAATCAAGAATCGAAAGTCGGGAATCGTTTTCACTTTAATCATTTACCGATTGGATTTTGAAGATCATGAAGGGTGCCAATACTTTATCAACTTAAAATTCAATTTATATGCTTCAAAGCTAGCATCAGAAATAGCTTTTACACATACACCAGTTAAAATAAGATACAATTTTGCTAGCCACTATATGCAGCTTTCCAAGAACTTAACTTTATAAATTGAGCCAAACAGACACATCTCTAACAACTTTACATAACTTAGTGCACATCTAACCGTGTAGTCATCTAAAATAAAATAGAATTGGAGTGTACTCTTATCTTTGTCCCTTTAGACCATTATCTACATTTTAGGATTGAGAAATGAAAATTTGCCTCCAAACATATAGATGTATATTTTTGGCTTTTAGGTACTTGTAAAGCTAAAGTTCATATTCTCATCACTTCATGAATGGTCCAAAGCTTCACATATGAAAACTCAAGAATAAAGTCAGTTAAAGATAGTAGACCAATTTAGAATGTAAATTTAAGTATCATGAGGAATAGGAAGAAAAGTTGAGTATCAAACTATTGCAGAGAATAAATGTAAGCTATACACTAATGTATCCAAATTAGTCATGTTTGGGCCAACTAAATGGCAAATAATGTTCGCATTTAGCATTGAAATGACATATTACCTGAATCCTTTGTAATATGTATCTTCTACTCGAACATAATAGCAAAAATTCTAGGAAATGAGTATAATAAGGTCGCATAAAATTTTCAAACCTTGTTCCAGAATTAAAACTAATATCAACATGGTCTCCCGTGGACATTGCATTTTATATTCTTATCGAATATTACAGCAAGGCCGGATTCGCTAAGGAATAATGGTTTAAGAAAGGCAGCAAAAAAACTCAAAACACAAATATTCCAATCAACAAGAAAAAGTATTATTTGAACGCACATTATATTTTTTGGTTGATGCTCCATTACAGACCATTGCAGATAAAACCTTTTAAAGTATATTATGGCTGTTGCCTGCAAAATAAGAGCCTCATATTACAAGTGATGACATTTGCAATTTGAGAAACAACAATATGAACAAGAGATAATTCAGGTTCACCTGTATCTTATGAGTGAATCTAAATGCTCCGCAGACTTCTTGAATTTTTTGTTCATAAAATACCCGCATCAATTGCTCCTCATCACAGTTAAGAGGCTTTGGAAGAGAATGACGTTCAGCTGAATGTCCCGAGATAATATCACATCACAAATAGTAAACAATGTTAAGTGTAGTAAAAAAAACTAAGTCACACCAGTGACCAGACGATGGAACTATTAAAAAGGGAGTAAATGCAAATCTAAATATATTTTTGGACGTCATCTACCATTGCCTTTTGAGTCATGTACATGCTCAGGGTACGACAGTGAACCATCAACATCAACTTCCAAACGTGTGGATCCATACTGCAAAATGGGTAAATATTCAAGATACTTCTCAATGCATTAACATTGGATTGAACTGTTTCAAGAAATATATTGAAGGATACCCTGCATTCGCCGGCATGTATGACTAGTAATTTAGTCTATTCTACACCAGGAAAGCAATCAATAAAGGAATGAAGGAGAATATTAGGACACTTATCTGTAATGCACTTAACAGATTTGGTTATGCTATTATCAAAGAAATTTATAAAATACCTCCTCACAATGTAGCAACAAAACAAATTAAATAAGATCATTGATTGGTATTTACGGTCACAAATAGATACACACTCATACCGCCATACTCAGAAGCAGTGAATGACAGGTAATTGTCAAGGCCTTGCAGATAAAAGAGTAACTGTCTTTTGAATCTAGAACTATTAATGTTACAATTATTCCAACTATGATATGAGCTATGCTGTTTGGAAATTGATGAGATTCTAGGAGTAAATGTAGGCATAAGGTGACAGGACTCCCAAAGTCAGTGTCAAAGTTACGTTGAATTTACAATTTTCTGAAGCAAGAATAGTAAAAACTATGCATTTGTTAAAGAGAATAGCTAATTTGGCATACATACACTGTTCACTTATTTCTGTGTTACTGTGCTTTTTTGTGTTACTGTGCTTTTTTGTGGCATACATACATACCGACTTTTAGGGTGCACATTTATAAAGTGACATATTTCTGGACCACATAACGACACCAATCTTCCTTGACTTCAGCTAGTTGATCAGTAGAGTAAGTAGTACATTTGTAGTCAGGGAAGTACTACAAAATAGAATATCATAGCAAATAGCAAATATATGTTATAATCAAATATTAGCAAATATAACTAAAAAATGCGAAAAATATAAATTAAAACTAAAACTACATACCGTATCTGGGATGATGTTTTCATTTTGTGAAAGGATTTATTTCATGAATCGCATAACATAATAACCACAATCAATTGTATTGGTCTGAAGGGGGCACTATACAATTCAAAAAATGAAAAATTATATGAATGGTGCGTTATCCTTGTTTGATCTAGATTTGAGCAACATATGAAATTAGAAGAGACCGTTGTACATACATTTATACGGATCCACGTGGGTTTGTTTGATCTAGATTTCAGGCCCCTGGTTCCCTTAGAAGCACGATAAATGCACAAAGCTCTAACAGAATAAAATAAATTTAGTCAATTTGTTATATTCAACATATATCATATTTACATATTGACATAAAACACAATTAACTTACTTGTCGAATGTATCCTTCATTGTTCGATTATATTTTGGATCATGATGCAAGGAATCCAAATAATATTGTCTCTGATGTGGCATTGATGACTAACAACACCCAATGACCCCTACAAAAGTAGTTAGCAAATTCTAAGTGACTACATTCTTAGGAATTCATTAAATTAAATAAAATATATTAAAAAGTTATTTACCCTTATTATATGGTGCCAAGAATAACTTCCCTGTCTCATTATATTCAATAAGTGCATCGGCTATATACTTCGTTGGCTCATCAACAAAAGAAGATGTGTTATGTGGGCATAAGAATGAGAATCTCCTTGTGTTTTGTCTGTTGACAACCAACTCATAGTACAAGTACCTTGAATGAAGATTAAAAATAAGTTATCAATAATATCAACGTTTAATTGAAATGAAATTCTAAAAATTGTTTACTTAAAGTATCTGATATATACACAGATTATCGGACAATCCAACCAATCGTGTTGAAGAAGTTCATTGACAATTTGATGACTAATTAACTCCATATATGATATACCAAAAATGTCTCTCTACATGTCTATTTGTAACAGCACACCACCTTGAAGCTTTTGTGTAGCATATATCTGAATAAAATTGCAATACATGGAGAGATTATTTGCAGCAACTGCAGGAGAGGACTCCTGATGTTTCGACTCTACTTTTTCGTGTTTCTTTTTACTAGTTGCACGACCAGCATGGGAGGGCTCCTGATGTTTTGCCTTTACTTTTTCTTATTTCTTTTTAGGAGTACCTGACTCCTTTGTTTTAACCGACTCTTTGACGTTAGATTTTGCGGGCATCTGTATGGGAAATCATTTAAGTGAATCATTTGGTTAGAAAATAATGAAACAACAATATAAGAATCTAATGTATACTATAAGAAGTCTTACCATAGAGACCAAATCAATAAGGTTGGTTGGCAATGCAACAAAAGTACCAATCGCATCACCTACTACCATGACTCCTGCATCCTCTATAGGTATTGCTAGTGGTGCATCTGACTCTATCACATGTTCAATCATAACTTTCGTATGAGTCATGTGTAATGATATATTGTGTAGTTTTCTATCATCAGGACGATTGAAGACCTTTCCCTTCCCAACTATGCGATGTGTTGGGGAAGATAAATAGAAATTGCATGATGAGATGTCCTAAAACAAAAATTTCATAAAGAAAACATCAATTAATGTTGTTAATCATACATGGATGTATTTTGCTAATAATATCTTGAATTAATTAATTGTAAATGCAATAATTTAATAGAAAAACACTTACTTCAGGAATATTACAGGAAAGAAGCGTGCAACTACCACTTTTGCTGATTGTAGCTAATTCTTTGTTGTGACCCATACTCTCAAATACTTTCATCTTCTCTAAGAGCAATGCCACTGTTTCTCTCAAGTCCGCGTTATCATTATTTCTTTTGCGCTTTTCACTTGGGAAACAATATTTTACTGACGGCCCGAATCCATAACCTCTAACACGTCCAGGATACTCTGGGACATTCAAGACTCGAGAAAGTATATCCTGCGAGTCCTGTAACTGATCTTGTGATGTAGTTTGTGAAATGGTCTCCTGGCACATAAATTTGAAAGGTAACATATACATCATTAGTGATAAAATAAGAAAATAATAAAAGAACTAGAGTAAAATGATATCATACTTACAATTTTCTCACACACTTGCTGAACATTTTCATTATCAACCACTCCTAACTTATTTACATGAGCACCCTTCCATAAATCATGACGGGCTATGGATGTGTCATTTGATTCTGACTCCTTTAACTGTACATTCAGACAATTAAGATAATTAATAAATTGATTGAAAATCATTTCTAACATCTTGTACGTTATATCTTTTGCATACTTACCATCTTTTGCTCAAGGCGTGCGTAACCCATACGGCCCTTTCTATATGGGTACATATGATTTAATGCTCTTTTTCGATTTTGAGTGCTTCGCATCTATTTAGGCACAAAGCAACTATATTAATATAAAGTAATATGTTTAGTCAGATTCCTCAAAATGAGTAACATTACCTTAAATTCATCGCACTGACGTTTAGCAACAAACGCTCTCCATTGATCTTCAGATATGAAAGGATACTCATGTGGAGGATGCTCAATAACACTACCACTTTCATCACAAACATAATTCTTTGTTAAGTAGGTTCTGAAATTTCTACAAAGTTTGCCTGCTTCTTTAAGAATATATCTCCGATGACTATCATCAACAATGAAAGATGTCTACAAAAGTGTGCTCAATTGTGTTAATATGTTTGTATAAGAATAAAAAAAGATGAGAGTATGTATATTACCTGTATATCCTTCCAGATGTTTTCTTTCACTACTTTTAAAGCCGACGATTTCCAGTTATCACATGTTATTGGCACCATCTGTCGGGTAATTGCCCCAATATAACTCATAAATATAGCACTGTTAGGATCAATTGGTTGACCCCTATCATTCCATCCAACCTAATAACAAGGATAGAATAAGAAAATGAATATATGTTGATGAAAGTTAATATGATTAAATAATAAAAACTTGTAAGTAAAATACCTTAAATGATATCCCTGTGCTTCGTGCACGAATAACTCCCTCCATTGCAGTCACTCCACGTTTAATAACATTTTCCTCAATATTAGGAGCATCACCATCAAGGGGAACACAATTGTCATCACTAGAAGACATTTATCTACAACAAAGTAAAACAACATTAAATTGTTAGTTAACAAGAAAAGATGCAAGAAAAATGAATTAAGATCAATATACATAATACCACTCACCAGATAAAGTCGTATGAACTTATCAGCAAATCTAATGAACTCTTTCACTCCATCCTCGTATTCTTTCGATAAACGATTTGCAGACATCCATTTTCGATCCATATTTATCAATCTAACAAAAAATTATTAACATTAGTTATTTTGTTATTTGAGAGGTGAAGGTCTGAATGAAAGTAGAAGGCTAACCTGGAGATAAAACAAGCAGATGGCAATAGCACCGTTATAGCAAAGTAGGCCTTAGAGAAGACCAATCACAAAAGTATTTACTCCTGCAAATAACACGAAGTTGTTTTTAGTTATATATAAAAGCACCTAATAGTACAATAATCTATAAACCATTTTCTTTTGTCAAATTGACCAACGTGTATATAAAGAAAGAAGATCCATCATGAGGAGAACCAGTCAGATACAGAGCCATGCTTGTGGCAAAAGGTTATGTACATAAAGAAGGTATCGATTTTCATGAATTTTTTCTTTACTTAAAATATTATTATAGTAGAATGCTGCTACCCATAATAGTTATGGAGGATATGAAGTTGGAGCAGGTAGATATCAAAACATCATTTCTTTGTAAGTACATAGAAGAATGCAGACTGAAGGCTTCGTTGAGTGAAGAAGTATTTGTATAGGCTTAAGGATGCTCTATGGAAATGGTACAAACACTTTGATGCTTTTATGATTATGGATGACTTGAGCATAAATATACATGATAGTTTTATGATGAAAAAGCTGTTATGTAGGGATAAGTACAGGTATTGTCTATACTTGCCAAAATTTGTTGATTTTTTAAATTGTTATGCAAAAAGAGAGGGATCATTACTAGCAAAATTTTTTGAAGAATATTTGAAGAGAAGGAAAATGAATAATTTTGAGTCCAAGGTGGAGAGTGTTGCATATAGACTCAGAATTGCATGCAAATTCTTGCACATAATATTTTAGTTGACACTCCAACAAAAAAAATAAAAAAGGACTCTTTCAAAGTTCACACATAATGTTTTAGGAATTTCACATGACAATTTGGCAAATAGATGCATGAGATGCCACTGATTGGAAGCTTACGGAGTGATATCTAATGGATTAACCTACAACACACTATTATTGATCGTTTATCATGTTTGAGGGAAAAAATAACACAAAATTGACATTGAAAAGAAAGATGAACGTCAATATATTCCCCTTTAAAATGCAAGACAAAAGGCAATCTTGTAATGTTTCAGTTGAAAAAAATGGATAGAAAATCACACAGTTTGACAAATGTAATGTGAACCATGAAGTCATGCAAAACCAGGCAGTAACACTAGTAACACTATTTGTACCAAACTAAAATTATTTCTAATGACATCAAAACTTGACAATCCAAATGACCAGGAACAGACTACTAATAAACCTACAGACTTCAAACGACCGAAATCTAATATTCAATCAACACCGGTTCGGATTTGAACACAACCTTCAATTCTCAATGTAAACCACAGCAACAATAAACTGCAGTTCAATACGTCGAACAACAAGAGTTTTTAAAAAATTGAACACATGTCAACCACATCAACATATACATACAGTTGTCGCCGAACATAATGTAGATTGAACACATTAGTTGATAGCATAAATCATCAAAATAATCACAAGATAAATTCTCAAAAAATTGAAATGATGATCAAATTATTATTATTCATATTGAAAAGCGTGAACAAAGTATACAATTAAATCTCCATCATAACAAGCAAAGACATAAAATTTAGTTAGATCCCAAATCAAGCTCTTTAGCACAATTTTGTTTCCTCTGCTGATCGAATATCAGTAAATAAACAATCAAAGTTTAAGACTAAAAATTCAGCGATGTTGCAGTCTGGCATATTAGTTAGAAAATATCCACACATCTTTGGTTTACAAGAAATAAGTATTTATAATCTGATAAACATCAGAAGAAGAGATAATATGATAATGATTTGTGGTTTCTGGAAATTTCTAGCAACCATCAATACAATTCTATGTGGATATGGAAATGAAACAAATATATTCTATATATAATGTATATAGTACAAAATTAAAGTTCAATCATGAGAAAAACATTAAGCAACTAGTTTTCAATTTATAAGAACAACATTTACTAATAAACATTCACAACATTAATCAATGTAACAGTTTGATTATTAAAAACTTAAATTTATAAGAAAAGAAATAGCCAATATACATCAACACAATCAACAAATTAGGCCAGTCAAAACTAAATATATATGTGTGTGAAATTAAACTCTAAATCAAATGGTAAATGCATTAATTAAAGCACATCTAACCCTAGATACAGTAATTCAATCAATCAATCATAAATTACCTGAGTGGCTTGCACGAATTCTTCTTCTCAAAGTAGACCTTATGTCGAATAAGCTGAGAGATCAGAGACCCCTGCAACATAATAGCTAGGAAGATTAAACAAAGCACAGAACAAGAAAATTGGATGAAATAAGCTAAATGATTCAAGAATGATTCAAGAATGATTCAAGTAATCCTAACCGACCTTGTTAGAGGGATTGGCGAGGCAAACCCTACCCTTTTGAGGCGATGGTTACGGGCGCCTGGGTCGGCGATGCAGGGCCGTCACCTAGGTCGGGGCGATTGTTGAGGCGATGGTCGACCGAGCAACGAAGAGGGAAGAGGGTGACGCAAAGAGGGAAGATGGATGAGGGAATAGGGCTTGGGGTTGCTCTAGGGCTTCTCGCACGAAGCAGCGGCGGCGGGAATTTTCAACGAAGCAACGATCAAGGAACCACGATAAGTTTCTCGCGATCAGCGATCAGCGATCAACGAAGCAGCAGCGGCGGGAAGTTTCTCACGCGATCAACGAGCAGAGGCGGGGTTGCTCTAGGGCTTCTCGGGCTTGGGTTGGGCGAGTGAATTTTCGGGTATAAATTGCGAACCGCTGAGCACTGCAAACCTGGGCTTCGGAGCGAAATTAAGCGCGATTACAAAAGGGATTCGGAGCGAATTGTGAACCGCTGAGCGTAAATGTATAATACCTTTCACAGTGCTTGTTTCAAACAACAAGCGCTGTTAAAGGGAGGCCTTTAACAGCGCTTGCAGATACAAGCGCTGTTAAAGGGTGGCCTTTAACAGCACTTGTTTATGAAAGCGCTGTTAAAGGCCCCCTTTAACAGCGCTTGTTTGTGCAAGCGCTGTTAAAGGGGGGCCTTTAACAGCGCTTGCACAAACAAGCGTTGTCTATTGTCTGACATTTAACAGCGATTCTTTCTACAAGCGCTGTGTATTATCTGTGCCTCTAATACACAGCGCTTGCAGAAAGAAGCGCTATCTATTATCCGACCTTTAACAGCGCTTGTAGAAAGAAGCGCTGTCTATTCTCCGACCTTTAACATCGCTTGCAAAAAGAAGAGCTGTCTATTATATGTGCCGCTAATTAACAGCGCTTATAATTGGCAAGCGCTATTAAAGGTGTGCTATTAAAGGTCCTTTTTGTAGTACTGGCGAATCTAATTAAACCTTGCCCGACCCAAACCCGACCCGTTTGCTGCCCCTATCTGTAAGGAATTTTAAACTAATGTCCATTACTACATCAATTTCTAAGCTGCTATTATTATTCCATTGTATCTTCAACAATTCATACTATATGTGTAGCCTCTCGAATTTTGGTTTCGAGGTGCCCATGATAAAACTGCCGGCCAAAGTGATAAAGAAAGAAGGCCATCATGAAAAAAAGCCAATCTGTAGAGTCGGTGACATGTTGATAGATCGAATCTAGAGATGAGACATTGATGCACCCGGGGCTAACATCTAAAAGCCACATGGCAGTGTCACTAATGCCAGGTACTGAATGGTTCCTAAGTATCGGTTCCAGGCTCACGAACGCAAGCAGACGGTGTCAAGTTATAATATAAAAGATATCGATCCTATAGGGAAAGTAGCGGTGCATTGATCTCAGGTTATTTCTAAGTCTCAGAGAGAGGTAGCAGTCGGTTTGAACGATTGGTTGTTTGGTAGTGTTTGATCAATATAAAGAAACTAGGGCATTAGGACTCACCGCTAGGATTGTTGGAGGTCGATGCTAGGTTAGAACTTCTACATTGCATTGGTTTTATTGGGAGTTGTAGCATGTAGAAAGTAAATTCATGCATCTAGGCCACATAAATTTAACATACCATATTCATCCCGCTCTCGCGATAGATGCATACGATATGTGTATTAAGGATTTACAATAATCTCACCACTCTCGTGGGTCGAATGCTCTCAACTCGTACCACTCTCGTGAGTTAGAGCTTCGAGGTATTTTGATGACTCTCATTGACGTAATGGCGGTAGCCGTCAATTAGTGGTATAGTTCGTCGGTGGATCCCATCAAGGCACGAGCCAGGCATGGTCATGAGCCTAAGTTGAATCCACTAACTCCCTAATTAAATCCATAAGATACTCCTTAAGCTAATCGATTCCAATGACCGTGAGCACGATCTCAGTACGAGTTCTCCTAGGGATTTTGCTAGATCAACCAAAATACTCCCCCTTATGTCCAATGCAACCTAAAAATCCTAACTTTGCATCTTTTTCCTAATATCCTAGGGCTAACCATTAGCCCAAGATAGAACTACTCACACATGGTAGAGAAAGCAAAGAAAGATGGGATTTTTACCATAGAATTCATCATAGTAATAAAAACATACAAAAGATTACAACACGTACTAAAAGCGATCTAGATCGATAGCAAGCCACAGAGAATTTAGATCCAATATATTACAATAATAAAGCGCAATAAAAATCAAATCTTTCTCTTCTACATTAACGACGGCTCAATAAAAACCTAGATCTAAAAACTCTAATTAAAATCTCAACCTTACACTCAAAACTCCCGATATAACTCTCAATGTCCAAAATATTAAAGGAATTCCGCTTATATACATGGGGTAGGGACCCCACAAATATTTCTCAAAAACCTGGGAAGTCGGGCCCGAATGTTGCTTGGGCATGACGGCTTCTCGACCGAGCAGGTGGCTGCTCGATCGAGTCAACTTGTTGGCTGCGGTTCGCTGCTTCTGCTTGCTTGCTTTTGATATGGGCTACTCGGTCGAGTAGCCCCCTACTCATCGAGTAACAAGGGGTCCGAACTTGCCTCCAAAACGATGCTCTGTCTTTAAGCCACTCGGGTCGAGTAGGTGACCTACTCGATCGAGTAATAGGGTCTTAGGGAGAAGCTCGAATCTGCATTCTGTATTGGGTCGACTCGGTCAAGTTGCCTAGCTGCACGGTCGAATGGGCGTATCTGTTTCCTGGGCTGTATCCACGTATCAGCTCGACCGAGTAGCTGTAAGCTACTCGGCCCGAGTCACCTGGGAAACTGATTGGGCTGAGGGGGTTTTGATGACTTATCTTGCTTGCTTCTCCTCCTCTCCTCCGATCTTCTTCTAAACTGCTTCGAATTCTCATGGAGTCTTGCAATGATGTCCTGGATGCACTGGATGTGTCCATATCCCGAATCAGCTCCAATTCGCTTCAAAATCCCTGAAAAACCACAAATCTATGCAAAAACTAGAATATGGCGTTAGGAGCGCATTAATATATAAAAATAAGGATTTCGGAAGCGAATATGATATGAAATGAGATGGAATGATGCGGTAAAAACATGGAAAATATGGACACATCAAAATCCCCCAAGCTCACCTCTTACTCGTCCTCAAGAAAGACGAATACTAGGCTCACCGGGCGATAAAAATAAGAAATAGAAAAAAGGAATAGAAGATGGAGGGGAGCGCTAGATTGTTCGGTCAGATCTCAAGCCTTAGCTCCATATCACGATTCTTCGAAATAAATCACATGCTAATACGAATTTCGTGTCTTTCGCTTAATATAATACTTGCAAGCATGTAATATCAAAGAGAAGGAATTCTTAGCATTCATGCAGTCAATTTATATCAACATCATGCAATTCATAGAGTCTAGTATAAAAATTGTTGCAACACTCTTTTCATTCAATAGACATAACCGAATCATATAAGATTCAAATCAGGCATGCAAAGGAGAATAAAAAGGATCATGATAATCATATATTCATCTCATCTCATGGAAAATCTCCATAGCTAGCAGTTTTCATAAAGTTTAAGCATTATCAAACATCCCCAATTGTGCACAACTCCACTCTAATATCATACTCACTCATGTGGTCAAATGGTTCACCCCCAAAGCTTAGCTTGAGGCATCACATCTAAGGAATATGAATATGGAATTTTTGGTTTTTTCCCAAGTATAAATGTAGCTCCATGCAAACAGTATATAAGAAATGATTTTTGTTATTGATGGGAGCAATAGAATTTACATATTGATTTTGGCTCCTTTGTTGGCTTTTTGGAGGCTAACTTTTCTATTGGGATTTTTGGAAGGCAGATGAGGTATAAGTAGCTGTAGGGGGTGAAACCAAATGACATGTAGAGATTTATAAAGATATGTGGACAAGGAAATGATATATCACTCGGTTCACTCATAAGGTGTGCACAACAGTTCAATAAGATAATACTCTAACTAAAATAATAACATGCATGGATATTTTTATTCATATCGATGAACAATGAAGACATGCGGTAAAGCACACAATCATAGCAGGCATGCGATGAGAAGTGAAATAAGACAACAAGCAGATGCTTTAGATATTCTCATGACGCGTGAAGCTTGGTGCATTTTCAACAAGCATATACTAGATACTATTGCAGACATTCAGTTTCAATTTATTTCATGCATTCATATAGAGAAATCGGTAAAAGAATATATATGCAAGCATACATGTAGCAAAAGACCGAAATACTCTAACTAGCATGGCAAAAGTAATGAGCATCGCAATAGTATACTAAAAGGCTATGAGAGATATCATCATGTGGAACATATCTAGCAAAAGGGGGAAGGAAAGGCGGAGAAACGTGATGCTTAATGAGAAAAATAAAAAGTTCAACAAAATGGGTGGAAAGTACAAGTAAAAAGATGTAAAATAAAAGAAAATATAAAAAATGAAAATAAAAAGCGATAACGCTCATCCCCCAAGATAAACACAACAGTGCCCTCACCGCGGAGAACACACTGGTAAGGCAGGAAATGAGGCCAGGGTGGGTGGACGGATAAGAAAGATAAAAAATAAATGGAAAATAAAAATGTGCAAATAAAAGAAAAAGTGCAGATGCGTATGCATGGAGTGATGCAAGAAAAATGCAAAATATGGACAAGGATGCAATATGATGCAAAGTATGATATAGGGATGGCAGTAATGGCTTGACCCACCCGGTCCGACCCGACCCGACCCGGTTTTGACCCGGCCCGACCCGGCCCGCAGCCGGGTCGGGGCAAGCTTGGGCTTTGTATGCAGCTCGACCAGCCCCGACCAGCCCCGACCCGCCCCGGTAAACTATGGAGGTTCTAAAAAAACCTTAATATTTTGATGCAGACCATGCAGTCAGGGAATAACCCATAACTCATACTCTATTCCACTGTTCTCTCAATTGGGCCAATTCCCAATTCCAAATTACCAAATAAATCAAAATTCTCCCAATTCATAAATAAAATTTTTATTTGGGATTCATATGGATGGCAGTAATGATCTGACGCGACCGGCCCGACGCGACCCGACCCGGTTTTTGTAAGAAAGCACCCGTTCCGCCCCGGCCTGTGACCTGCCCCGCCCCGGTCTGTAAATGGGTTGGGGCAAGATTGGGTAGTTACATACATGCCCTGTCCCGCAATATTGCCATTCCTTGTATGATATGATGAAAATGCTATATGGACATATGCAAAATGAGTGTATGCATGTGCAGGATGATATGCAAAATGCAAAATGTGTCCTCCCCCAAGCTGTGTAAGATTAGGGCCTCGAAAAGACAGATGTGCACTAAATGTATGGGGGAGGGAATGAAGCAAAAATTTGATGTCAAGCAGCGGCACCACCATCTGAAGGTGGTGATGGGTCCTGCTGCTGGGGACCAGGAGGATGGACAACAACAGAAGGCTCGACTAGAGTGTCGGCCGGTGGGTCAGCTGTGGGTGAACGAGACAAAAATGGGGCAGCAGATGTGGTGGGTCCAGGGGGACGCTGACGCCTGATAAGAACTACAAAGGATGGAAGATCATGCTCAACTGATTGCTGAGAAGTCCCGGCTCCCTGTCCTATGAGGAGGAGCATAGCAAGAAACTGGTCGCCCTGCTCCTCGTCCCTGAAGGTGGCGTCATATGTTGCATCGTTAAGATACAGGCGGTCAGAAGGGGTGGTAGTGGGGGTGGGCTGAGGGGACGGACTCGACGAATTGCCAAAGTTCGGCTCGTTTGTGGGTGGGCGTGTACGATGGGGGCGGTGTGTCGGCCTAGAGGGGGATGCACCGGTGTCGGTGTTCCTCGGCTTAACTCGGCGTGGATGCATCATGCAAGAAATATAACGACGTATGTCGGGAGGTAAAGTAAATAGTGGAAAGAGCGTACCGACACGAGCGTCGCTGCGAGTGCAGAATGATCGTGCACGAGTCAAGCCGCGAATCCAATGTGACCCCCCAAGCTGCTCCAATCCAAATCATCCTCGAGGGACGCAATGTACCGGCAATAAAAAGAGAAGATGAAATCAGCAGGCGATCAGAAAAAGGACTAATCAAATTGGGGCTCTAAAATAGGAAGGATTAGCGAGTAGGGGGGTTGGATATGAGGATGAGGAGGGGGGATGGGTGTGAAGTGAAGCGGGTGGGAGGGGGATGGATGCGGCCTGAACACAGGCTGTGCTCGGATGGCGTATTTGGTGGTTCTTGGTTGAACCAAGGATTTCTCTGCATACTCGCAAGCCCACACTCTCACATTTGCTGTGGAGGGTTTATCACTATTAATGCAATGCTTCCTCCTGTTTCTTATCAAATCCCAGACGATATGCATCCTGTTCCAGGCCCCACTTCTTTTAACCTATCTATCCTCTCCAATATGCATATGATCAAATCCTTTGAGAAGGATAAGTGTTTTTGGCTTCATGGGCCCAACCAGACCCCATACACTAGGCTCTTGAACCTTGCACATTTTGGAGTTGGGACATTCATTCAGTGGATTTTTTCACCTGATCCTGATCTCACCCAAGATGCTCAGGTAGCACCTGCACAGCCTCAGCCTGACACCGCCTAGCCTCAGGCCCATCCCCAGCCTATCCAGGTTCCCGTTGTCCCACATGCTTCCACTTCTAACATCATCGTCATACCCACCCTACATTAGTTCCATAGGAGATCTCGCCAACATGTCAAGGGGTAGCAGCAGCACTTCTCCTCCACCACTTTTCCATCTCGAGCGTATCACTTATGTCGAGGATGAGCCTATAGATTTCAAAGCATCCACCATCAACACCCTGACTGGATTCAGAGACACTCTTTCTGAGTTCAGATCCTCGGTAGAGAGCCTCATTACGGTTTTCGTGACCCTCCAGTCACAGTTCGGCACCGTCTATCGATACCACCATACCCAGGGTCATTACCTTGCTGTTGAGCCTTATCTCCTGACCATTCCACACCCACCTCAGCCATCTTAGCATGTGGTCACTACCACCCCCACACCTCACATTTCTACCACCCAACCTCATATTCCTACGCCACCACCATCTCCACATGCCCTGCCATCATCACACCATGAGACTATGATCCCATTTATTCCCTCACCACATCCAGACCCCGTGGTTCCACCCATTTCTTCACCACACACCACGGATGTCACAGACATTCCCTCTTCTGGAGCACCATCATGTCATACTCCATCCACATGTATTCCATCACCTCCTCTCGCTGATATAGATCCACAAACTTCCCCACCACCTGAGGATGTCACAATCATCATTTCATCGTCTCCGAATAACTCATCACCATCCCCACATCCTTCATCATTCCACCCATCTGAGGTAGTTCCATCCACTCCATCTCCACCTCCCATAGACACCACAGTTGCACCATCAGTTGAGCCATCCATTCCACCCACACCACCCACCCAGACACCACCTGTCGGTGGCTCTGCCTGATTGGATAACCCTTTGCACACACTCTCATCACTTAGCCCATTATTCCATGCAGTTTACTTTTTGGGAACGCTTCACTTTAGCTTAGGGGAGATGCACCTGGATCTCCTCCCCCCCTCACTTTTTATGTCCTCACGATCTATTTTCCGTGTTTTTATCGCGTTAAGGACAATGCTCAGTATAGCTTGAGGGAGGAGTGTTTCCACGCTTATTTTTCTACTTTTCTTCTATTTTTCTCATTATTTTCTCCTTATTATCTTATCTTTTCATTTTCCTCTTGTTTTTATTTCTCATTTTTCTTTTTTCACGCTTATTTTCCTTTCTTTTTCATTTTGCATCATGTTTTATTCCGTATATGCATTCAAAAAACAAAAAAAATGAAAATTTAAAAACTCCAAAAATATCTGCATTTGCATCTTGCATCTTGCATCATCACACATACATTTGTCTATATTTGCATTCGCTTCGAGAATTTTTCGAAAACGGGTTTCTATATGCGTGGAATCTCGAGTTGAATTTTGTTTTCTAAACTTTTATGCTCGATTTTCAAGATGTCGATTAGGATATTTGAATAGGACATGTCCCAAGCTTTAAATCCCTTGTAATATCCTAGCTTTGGCAGTCATCATAATACCTTAGATAGAAATATTTGAAACCGACCTAGGTTGAAACTTAGGAACCCACTTTATGCATGGACCGTAGAGCCGATAGTTGAGTATAATGGATTATAATCCATCGAGACTTCGATAACAACATATCACATAGTAATGAGGATTGATACTGATTGACCTATCCATGCTTTCTTTAAAAAAGAGAGAAGAAAAAAAGTTTGTGAATAGAATATGTGTGTGTTTGTGTGTGTAAACCGTTCCCCCCGAGACACTGACTAACCGGATCCCCACGATAGAGGCCTTCGGGGCCTCGCGTCAAAAGTTTTATGCTGGGGGAGTGCATATGAATAAGGATTTTACATGGTTTGAGTTAGTAGGTCCGAAGGGTCCTTCTTGGCCCAGTACCCTAAGGTCGTCTGATCTGGGAGTCACCGACCCAACACTCCTTACACAAACCAATTGTAAATCCCTAAAAATATTGTATATATATGTATAATATATATGAAAGCATGAATAAACCTAGCAATTTCTTGAATCAAGGAAAGTTGATGTGTTGTGAGTGCCACCTTCTCGATCGACCAATATCCCATTATCCCAAACTTATCACTTCTTCGACCATTGTATAACTTAAATTCCTATCCCTTCGATCTAAGGACAGGTTGTAGGAAATATTTTAGAATTTGAGTATGGACCATTGTCTAGTATAGTACTTGACGATTTGGTTTAAAGACGACGTCCTAGGATTATATTCTTATCGACGGAAAGAGATCGAAGCGTTTAAGTTTCTTGAATTCGAAATTTCGATTCACCCACGTATATAAACTAGAATTTTAGAAATTCTCGAAGTTTCATGTCATCATTTGGCTGCTTGATTGCATGCTTCCAATCTACGCTCTCTATTGTCTTCCTTGAGGTCAAGGAAGAGTTTAGCTTGGGAGATTTTGATGAGTGGTTACTGTATATACTTTTTACCCCCTTTTGTGCACATTTTACATTGTTTCTTTCACCGTCTTCCCCCCTTCCCCCGTTTTTGCTTACATTTTACTTTTATTGTCTATTTTGTGCATTTCAAGAGATACATGTCGAATAGGGACCATAAAGCATGAAATAAGCGCAAAAGAACGAAAGGAGCGAAAGATGGGAGCCAAAGTGTGCAAAGGGGATAAAAGAGGAGGAGAATGTGACAAAAACGACCGCGTCGTCACACTTCCCAGAAAGCTAGTAAAGATCCACTCCCATATGAATACTCATTTTGTTAGGAGATGTTTGGAATATTCCTTGTGATATACCTTCTAATATCAAGTGCGAAAATTAGGTTGAATTTCCTAATAAAGTGCTCGGCCAATAGGTATATTTCTATAGGAATACTAATCAATAAGAATTCATCATTCCATATGAATCCTAATATATAAGAATTCACCTTTGCATGTGAAGATGTTGTTGCTAACTATTACCATCCAAGCCAAGCTAATATGAGTCCGTATCTTATCAAACAAAAGTCAAAAAAGAGTCGTACATAAAGGTGAAATATGGCATCCACAAAAACGCTCTCTTTAATCTAACCCAAAGCAAATTAGGATTGCGCTAAGGGGTTACTACCACCCAATAAATTGGCCCAAAACCCATCAGTAGCGAAGACCGATATGCTCAGAAACTAGAGCATGGCCACCAAAGGTCTATTCTAGATGGAAGTCCCACTTTCAAATTGTCAAAATCCCATTTGGGAGGAGATGAGCTCATTCACATTTCCATTTCCCTTCTCTCTCGCTCTCATATAATTTCATATATATATTACTTCTCATCTCTAAGTTCCTAACTTTAACATTGAAGGATCTGAATCCAGTGCCTCACGCACGTGTACGACCCATTAACGATCATAGCTATTGCGGTGCGTTCAGATCAGTGTGAGGTCCCAAGGGATGTGGAAAACAATCGTCCGGACCCACTTATGCACGTGATAGGTGAAAGGAAATACCAGACCCAATTACATACCCGGCGGTAAAAAGGAATCATTTGAATCCGCGCAAAGGAATTGTCCAGATCCACTTACACACTACAACATTGATTTGTCACTTATTAGTCCCTGTGCTAGCTTAATTTATTAGATAAATGCTTGTTGAACTTTGGAGTCTATTGACATGCTCATGATTTCGTAGGCCAGATCGACATCGTTCCCTCCCGAAAAGTTTCAGTTGATGATCACACCTAGATTTGAAATGCTTATTGCTTTGCCTTTCTTGAGCCACTTAGAAAAAGGCTTGAGTGTGATGGCCACATTGTTCCAATCAGCAAAAGACGACATCTCAACAAGATTATTATTATTAATTAATTTTCTATCTTTTCATCAACCCAGTCGAAGTCTTGATTTGAGAGTGGACTAAAAAGATGATAATCTTTTGCCAAACCAGTGATTGTTTTTGTGATGAATATTAATGCTTTAATAGTAGTAATAACTGAAATAATAAATGAAATGAGGCCAGCGCTAGTTAAACAAGAAGTCATAGCTAACCGACTGCAGACAAGGCTTGAGACAATTTGAGAAGAGCATGATATGTAAGATGAGCCGTTGCTTTCAGAGGGTTTGGCGAGTGTCATCGTATCACAATGGTAAAGCTTAGTAAGATGAAAATAAGGGCGAAGGGTCAGATCCTACTTGCTTCATGGACCGTTCTCACAGAGAGAGAGAGAGAGAGAGAGAGAGAGAGAGATGTTTTACACTGCTGTATTGTATGTCAATGGAAGCAAAGAGAACGACAAAGACGAGATAAAGGGCAAAGTTCCTGCATGGCTGTCATCTTGGTTTTAGTAAGAGTAACACTCGGATTCTGTCTGGTCCCCAGAGAAATTTGCGAGAACGAGAATTTTCCCTTTCTGCAAGTGGTTAAAGGAAACATGAACGTATTGCCAAGACACATCACATGCAAGAAGAGGGGCGGCTTTGCGAGTTGTCGTTTCTCATCACGTGGCACAACGTCGTCCAGAGGGCGTGAAACTGCTTCTCATCCCCGATGTCATCCGTGGCTGGTCAAATAAGAACAGACAAGAATATAAAAAAAATACCTTCCGAACCCCATGGGCCTGGTTCTAGGTCAATTATTTCTAGCCTAAGTCGATTATGTTAAGCAGTGATTTACAAGCCCATTTGTAAGAATGGGTGGCAAAATGAAGCCGACCCAACTGAATCCGACTCAACCCGACTCAAACCCGGTCTCTTTAGCTGGGTATGCTTTCAGGGTTAACCGGGACTGGTTCCAATCGGGTCGACCTGGTCGATCCCGATGAAATTCGGTTCGACCGCGGGTTTGACATGCCAACCGGATTGACCCGGATCCTAAAGTTTATAACAATCAAATAAATTAAACACATTAATAAAACATGTGAGTCTATAACTTGGTTGGTGATTTGTGCATGCATAAGATAGGTCCTATGATCGAGGTTTGCTATATGCTTCTTATATCAAACTGCACTTTTAAAATTTAAAATTTTAACCAAAATTGATCTGAACCTGACCCTTGAATCCGACCAGTCAGGGAAACCGGGTCGGGTTCGGATGACCCGGATTATACCTGGGTAGGGTACGTGTTTCCTAACCCAAATCTGGATTTACTCCGGGCCAGTTTTAGGTTTACCCCAGTTGAAAATGTTTAACCCAAAGGAGACATTACCAATTACCTTTAATGTGTAGCGGAAGGATCGATTTGCCAAGGTTTCTCTACACCGGTTGTTGTAGATGATCACACGATGAAAAATCTACGGATTTCCACAACCTAAAACTCTCTTAGTTAGTGCAGAAATTTGGGTGGGAAAACTCACTCTTTTGGTGCACTCTCTCTTGGAAAATAAAGACTAAATGCAAGTAGTTGCTCTCTACTTCAAGTGTCTAGCCTTCCCACATGGTGGGAGTTACAAATTCTGCCAATAACTACCTTATGCAGTTATAGAACCACCCAGTAACCAATTAATTAATATAATTGTGACATTTCTTAAGTCTTCAACTTAGGTATCACATTAATGGGTGTAATTGCTTCATTCACCCCTCAAATTCCAACATCTCTCTGTAACGACTGGTTTTTCATGTATTTGGATTATCTATATTATATATAAGTTTTGGTGGATTTTCTCCTTATGTGTGATTTTCCGTCTCCGTAGCTTTCGTTTTCGTTCGTTTCGTTGTGATTTTCTAGCTTCTTCCTTAGACCGTTGAGCTTGGAGTAAGTCACACATGACGAGCTTCATATCGCTCATATCTTAGAGTTAGTTTGAGCTTAGGAGCCATAGGAATCCTTCCCGGAGCTTCGCGCTCCATATCGAGACTTTTCGTGCACGTTAGTTGGTTCAAGAAGGAGAACCAACCGACTAGATTCCAATCTAGTCGGTCAGGGACTCTTCTGGAACCGACTAGTTCATTAAATCAATTATTCAGGAGTTACTGTTTACTCTTAGTCGGTCTAAGAACAATCACCGACCGACTAGATGTGAAACTAGTCGGTCAGAACTTGCTCTCAGACCGACTAGTTCCTTTGATTAATTTTACCTAAGTTACTGTTTATCGTTAGTCGGTCAATGAACACTCACCGACCGACTAGGTTGCAAACTAGTCGGTCGACGGGCCTTCACAGACCGACTAATTCATTTCCCAGATTTATTCTTTCTTTCGCTGTTTGATCTTAGTCGGTCTCAGTTGAACGACCGACCGACTAGTTTCCAAACTAGTCGGTCAGCCGCCCTTCATGGACCGACTAACGGACCTCGAAACCCTAGGTTTGGCCCAGCCGCCGCAACTTTTCTATTTAAACCTCCGATCATTTCTTCTTCTTTCTTTCACTTCTCTTGGCCATTCTCTTTCACCTTTGACCTCTGATCTTCCCCAACCTTCCTCTAGCTCTTTCCTTCATCCCCGGAGCCCCTCACACCCTCATTAGCGCCGGCCACCTTCCTTTAGGCCGTCGGCCAACCCCAAAACCCCCCAAATCCCATTTTCTCCAGATTTTCTCGTCGTTTCCAGATCTGACCCATAGTTCTCCGGATCGTTCTTCCGTTGCCGTGCTTGCTCGGCATCGTTCTTCCGCTACAATACGCGATCCCATCTCCGTAGTTTAACATTTTGTGACGTGCCTCGTTGATCGTCATCCTTGGTGCCAGGCAAGTGAAACTTGCCACTTAGTATTTTAGGCCATGCCTTAGGCCATTTGCTTGTTGTAGGCGCGAAAGAGACTAGGCGACGAAATGATACTCGCCTAGGCGCAAATTTCCGGATCTAGCTTGACAACGAAGCTAGATCCGACTCCTTTCAATTATTTGCACTTGTCATCCATGCATCTTATCTGTCATGTTTAAATTCAATAAACGGTACGCGAATCATCTGTACTTGCCATGTTATCCATGTTGAATGTTGCATTCGTAGCACACGCTACAATACTTGTGCTACTTGATCCGGCTAGGCGCCTGCTTTCAGCGGGCACAACCCTATGCCAAATACACTTCTTAGCTCGTGATCCAGAAGCGAGCATTACGTGTTCGAGGGTAATGCCCTGGCTCGATACACGTTGAGGGGTAGGGATAAGCGATCACCTGAGTGTACGAGTTGGCCCGATCCGCCACTCTAGCCAGAAGACGTAATCTCTGTGCACGCCGTGATTACTTGACGTGATTTACTTGACTTGTACGTGTCCGTGTTTATACTTGTAAATCTTGTCATCCATGCTATAATTGCCATGATATGCATCATACTATAACTGCTAGGTTGTTAGTTTATTTTCCTTATAGTTTCCTTGCTCAAGTCTTTTTAGACTTGCTGACATGTGCCCTTTACTCTTTTGGGTGACACATGTTAGATCCTGAGCCTGAGGTTGCTGCTGAGGACGTGGTGTTTGCGGACGCTGAGTCAGAGCCCACGTTCACCGAGGAGTTTGAGGACACGGGAGATCAGTCGTAGAGACTGTTTGTGTTGTTGTTTAGACTGCTTTAGTTGTCGGTGCGTAGCACCAATACTTGTTTTGTGTTGGCTTTTGTTGGCCATGTTTTGGGCCTAGACTCTTTCTTTTAGCCTGGTGGCTTTTCTGCGATGTTGAATATTATTGTGGACAAATTCTGAGATTGGTTAACTTATATCAGTCTCCTTTACCATCTTATTATTATTATTTTTGTTCCGCTCGCCTTTACAGGGACCTGCATATATTCAGATTTGACGCTTATCAGGCGTGCAGCTTCACAGCTCCACGTCTTAGTGGACCTTCTCACGTCTCGCCTCCATTTTAGGGAAGCGGGGCGTGACAGGTTTTGTTGGTGGCCCATGCAGGTCCATGTGTAACGGAAAAATAACGGAATAACGATGATAATATTTGAATGTCCACAAATAAAATTCGATATCCGAGTCATAAGCTATGAGTCTAATTGTTTCGTTTCTGTGTCATTAGATGGCAGGAAGGCGAAATACCCGAGCTGGTGGTGGTGCGCCCCCTCTTGTCAAGGAGCCTGATCGGGAGCCCACCAATGGGGAGATGATGCGGATGATGCTTCAGATGATGCAGGTGTAGCAGGGCGTGCTCCTGCAAGTCCAGAATGCTCCGGTTGCTCGAGCTGCTCGGACAGTTCAGGATGCCCCTCGCTTCGAGCCGGGAGCGAAGCAGTTTCGGGAGCTGGGTCCTGCATATTTTGATGGTACTGAGGGTCCTCTAGCTGCTGACGAGTGGGTCAGGAATATTGAGGATAATTTGAAGATGTCGAAGGTCGACCCGGCTGGATAGGTTGATTTGGCAAAGAGGCAGCTTAAGGATAATGCCATGAATTGGTGGGATGCTGAGGAGGAACTGTTAGAGGAGCCGATATCTTGTGCTACCTTCAAGTCCAGATTCGATGAGGAATATTTTCCGAAGGCTGCCCGGAGAGAGATGTTGCAGCGCTTCATTGATTTGAAGCAGGGGAGCTTGTCGGTGGATCAGTACCACCAGGAGTTCACCAGGCTGAGTCGGTTTGCACCGAAGATGGTGCAGGATGCTGATGAGATGGCTCAGAGGTTCCTGCATGGACTTGCTTTGGAGCTTCAGAGTTTTGTGTCTTCCTCTGATCTGGAGTCTTATCAGAAGGTTCTGATAGCGGTGCGGAGGCAGGAGCTGATTGTGAACCAGAGGAGTGGACATGTTGCTGGAGCTGGGAAGAGGCCTATGGAGCATGCCAGAGCGGTGGTTAGGCCTGGTTTCAAGCCTAATCAACCGGTGCAGTTCAAGAGGCCAGGAGGGCCTATTCAGAAGACTTGCCATTTCTGCGGCAAGACCGGGCATATCAAGGAGCAGTGTAGGAGATTCCTGGGCCAGTGTATTGTCTGTGGAGATCCTACCCATACCATGAAGGACTGCCCGAAGTCGAAGCAGCCTTGGGGAGCACCTGTTGCAGCACATCCGTTGCAGCAGAGAGCGCATGTTCCTGCTGGACGTGGAGCAGCTCTTGTTCCACAGAGGCATGCCTTTCAGCAGGCTTTTCAGCCGAGGCGGCAGGCTTTTCTAATGACAGCTGTGGAGAGCGGGGCTGTGGATGAGGTCATCACAGGTAACTCTCAATCTAGCTGTTCTTTCTAGTTAGTTTTGATTGTTAGATTATGTTGGTTGCTTGCATATGATTGCTTGCGAGAATAGGGTTGATTGTTAGACTGTTTGTCAGGTGTGATTCTGGTTTGCACATTTCCTGCATGAGTTCTCTTTGACTCTGGTGCATCGATGTGCATCCTATCTCGGAGCTTCGTGGAGAAGCATTCCTTATCGACGTCCCCTCTTCCCAAGAGTTGAAACATCGTTACAGGGAATGGTGTGGTCTCGGTGCATCATGGTTGCAATTCTTGCCCGTTGGTGGTTTGTGGACATGAGCTTTATGCTGATTTCATTGTCCACGACATCATCAACTATGATGCGGTCCTTGGGATGGATTGGCTTGCGAGCTTATATGCTACGATCGACTGTCGGAGGAAGAAGGTGGTGTTCGAGATTCCCAGACATCCAGTATTTGAGTTCAGCCGGGGTAGCAGTTCGCTTGGCCCTGTCAGATTTCGGGCCAGACCGGTGGAGTTTGTGGCTATGCAGATGGAGCAGGAGAGGCCGGCTGTGGTGCGAGAATTCGATGACGTCTTCCCCGAGGAGATGTATGGACTGCCACCTGATCGAGCTCTCGAGTTTTCGATTGACCTTATTCTGGGAGCGCATCCCATAAAAAGGCACCATATCGTATGGCGCCAGCAGAGTTGGAGGAATTACGGAAGCAGCTGGATGAGCTTTTGTAGAAGGGTTATATCAATCCTAGTGTGTCTCCGTGGGGAGCACCGGTGTTGCTGGTGAAAAAGAAGGATGATTCGCGTCGCATGTGTGTGGACTACATGGAGCTGAATGCGGTGACCATCAAGAATAAATACCAGTTGCCTCGCATCGATGATATTTTTGATCAGCTTGGAGGATCGAGGGTGTTTTCAAAGTTGGAACTGAGGAGTGGTTATCATCAGCTGATGGTGAAGAAGGAATATGTTCCGAAGACTGCATTCAGGACGAAGTATGGACACTACGAGTTTGTGGTTATGCCCTTCAGTGTAACCAACGCTCCCGCAGTTTTCATGAATCTGATGAACCTGATTTTCTACGACTTTTTAGACAAGTTTGTCGTTATCTTTATTGACGACATTCTGATCTATTCAAAGTCGGAGGAAGAGCATGCCTCGCACTTGAGGACAGTGTTAGAGTTTTTGAGGAAGCATCGTTTGTATGCTAAGTTTTCGAAGTGCGAGTTTTGGCTGGACAGAGTTACTTTTCTCGGGCATGTGGTATCTGGAGATGGTATTTCAGTGGATCCCGAGAAGATCAAGGCCATCAGAGAGTGGCCTGTTCCGCAGTCAGCATCTGAGATCCGGAGTTTCCTTGGGCTTGCTGGTTACTATCGGTGCTTCATTAAGGACTTTTCCCGTATTGCTAAGCCGATGACCAGATTGACGCGGAAGGATGTACCTTTTGTTTGGTCGGGTGATTGTGAGAATGCCTTTGGTGTTCTGAGGGAGAGATTGACGACTGCCCCTGTTCTTGTTGTGCCTGATCGTAGTGGAGGATTTGAGATCTTTTGCGATGCTTCTGGCAAGGGTCTCGGTTGTGTGTTGCATCAGCACGGGCATGTAGTGGCATATGTTTCGCGTCAGCTCAAGACTCATGAGAAGAATTACCCGACGCATGACTTGGAGTTGGCTGCTGTCGTGTTTGCGCTCAAGATTTGGAGGCACTTCCTGCTGAGTGAGAAAGTGAAGATCTTCACCGATCACAAAAGCTTGAAGTATATTTTTACTCAGAAGGAGCTCAACATGCGACAACGTCGATGGTTGGAGCTCATGGTGGATTATGAGATCGATTTGCAGTATCACCCTGGCAAGGTGAATGTGGTTCAGGATGCGCTGAGTAGGCTTCCAAAAGTGATGATGTTGACTTCGCAGTGGAGATTGCAGCAGGATTTTTGCGAGTCTGGAATTGAGATTGTTCTTCCTGGAGAGGCTTCTTCGTTGATGTGTATGCAGATACAGTCGACGATCGTGGATCGGATCAAGGCTGGCCAGGCTGGAGATCTGAAGCTGGTGAAGATTCGGGAGCAGGTAGAAGCCGGTCTGCGGACTGACTTTTTGATTCATGAGGATGGCTCGCTGAGGTATGGAGCTAGGTTGTGTGTGCCAGCTGGGGATATTAGAGAGGAGTTGCTGGTTGAGGCACACAGTTCGCAGTATTCTGTACATCCTGGTGGTATCAAGATGTACAAGGATCTTCGCCTGAACTTTTGGTGGCATGGCATGAAGAGGAGTGTGGCTCGGAGTGTAGCCAAGTGTCTGGTTTGCCAGCAGGTGAAGGCGGAGCATCAGCGTACGGCAGGGTTGCTACAACCTCTTCCGATTCCGGAGTGGAAGTGGCAACACATCACTATGGACTTTGTGACTGGACTGCCTCTGAGTCCAAAACAGAATGACGCGATTTGGGTGATTGTAGATCGATTGACCAAATCCGCGCACTTTATTCCTTTCCGAGTAGGACAGTCTACTGAGACGCTAGCAAGGAGATACATGGAGGTAAATTCTTTACTCTCCGTTTCTATTTCCTTTTCCTAGTTTAGATAGTGATGTAGCGTGAATCGTGCAGGAGATCGTACGACTTCACGGAGTCCCCGTGAGTATCGTGTCAGACAGAGACACGAGGTTCACATCTCAGTTCTGGCAGAGTTTGCAGAAGAGTTTGGGTACGAGTCTGAGTTTCAGCACGACGTACCATCTGCAGACGGATGACCAGTCCGAGAGGACGATTCAGATCTTGGAGGACATGCTGAGGGCGTGCATGTTGGATTTCAAGGGTTCGTGGGAGGACCACCGACATCTGGTAGAGTTATCTTACAACAACAGCTTCCAGGCGAGTATTGGCATGGCGCCTTTTGCCGCGCTGTACGGGAGGAAATGTCGTTCGCCATTGAGTTGGGACGACATTGGTGACCGTGAACTGTTGGGACCTGAGATGATTGTGGAGGCTGTGGATGTTGTTAGGAACATTCGGGAGAGGTTGAGGATTACTCAGGACCGTTTTAAGCATTGGGCTGATGCTAAACGTCGACCTTTGGAGTTTCAGCCAGGCGACCATGTGTTCCTGAGGATTTCCCCGAATCGTGGTATGATTCTCTTTGGGAAACGGGGAAGTTGAGCCCGCGATACATTGGACCGTTTGACATTTTGGAGAGATTTGGCGAGGTAGCCTACCGCTTAGCCTTGCCGCCATCTTTGGAAGGAGTTCACGATGTTTTCCATGTGTCGCAGCTTTGTCGGTACATCAGCGATCCATCTCATGCTGTGGAGTTCTCGGAGATCATCGTTCGCCCAGATTTGACGTATGACCAGCAGCCAGTGCTGATTTTGGACAGGTGTCAGAAGTCACTTCGGAACAAGACTGTCGATCTTGTTAGGGTGTTGTGGTGACACGGCTCGCCAGGAGAATCTACTTAGGAGAGAGAAGATGAGATGAGAGAGCGCTACCCACTTTTGTTCCCGGACACGTGAGTGTTGGGACATTCCGAGGACAGAATTTTTCTTAAGTTGGGGAGGATGTAACGACTGGTTTTTTATGTATTTGGATTATCTATATTATATATATGTTTTGGTGGATTTTCTCCTTATGTGTGATTTTCCGTCTCCGTAGCTTTCGTTTTCGTTCGTTTCGTTGTGATTTTCTAGCTTCTTCCGTAGACCGTTGAGCTTGGAGTAAGTCACACATGACGAGCTTCATATCGCTCATATCTTAGATTTAATTTGAGCTTAGGAGCTATATGAATCCTTCCCGGAGCTTCGCGCTCCATATCGAGACTTTTCGTGCACGTTAGTTGGTTCAAGAAGGAGAACCAACCGACTAGATTCCAATCTAGTCGGTCAGGGACTCTTCTGGAACCGACTAGTTCATTAAATCAATTATTCAGGAGTTACTGTTTACTCTTAGTCGGTCGAAGAACAATCACCGACCGACTAGATGTGAAACTAGTCGATCAGAACTTGCTCTCAGACCGACTAGTTCCTTTGATTAATTTTACCTAAGTTACTGTTTATCGTTAGTCGGTCAATGAACACTCACCGACCGACTAGGTTGCAAACTAGTTGGTCGACGGGCCTTCATAGACCGACTAATTCATTTCCCAGATTTATTCTTTCTTTCGCTGTTTGATCTTAGTCGGTCTCAGTTGAATGACCGACCGACTAGTTTCCAAACTAGTCGGTCAGCCGCCCTTCATGGACCGACTAACGGACCCCGAAACCCTAGGTTTGGCCCAGCCGTCGCAACTTTTCTATTTAAACCACCGATCGTTTCTTCTTCTTTCTTTCACTTCTCTTGGCCATTCTCTTTCACCTTTGACCTCTGATCTTCCCCAACCTTCCTCTAGCTCTTTCCTTCATCCCCGGAGCCCCTCACACCCTCATTAGCGCCGGCCACATTCCTTTAGGCCGTCGGCCAACCCCAAAACCCCCCAAATCCCATTTTCTCCAGATTTTCTCGCCGTTTCCAGATCTGAGCCATAGTTCTCCGGATCGTTCTTCCGTTGCCGTGCTTGCTCGGCATCGTTCTTCCGCTACGATACGCGATCCCATCTCCGTAGTTTAACATTTTGTGACGTGCCTCTTTGATCGTCATCTTTGGTGCCAGGTAAGTGAAACTTGCCACTTAGTATTTTAGGCCATGCCTTAGGCCATTTGCTTGTTGTAGGCACGAAAGAGACTAGGCGACGAAATGATACTCGCCTAGGCACAAATTTCCGGATCTAGCTTGACAACGAAGCTAGATCCGACTCCTTTCAATTATTTGCACTTGTCATCCATGCATCTTATCTGTCATGTTTAAATTCAATTAACGGTACGCGAATCATCTGTACGTGCCATGCTATCCATGTTGAATGTAGCATTCGTAGCACACGCTACAATACTTGTGCTACTTGATCTGGCTAGGCACCTGCTTTCAGCGGGCATAACCCTATGCCAAATACACTTCCTGGCTCGTGATCCAGAAGCGAGCATTACGTGTTCGGGGGTAATGCCCTGGTTCGATACACGTGAAGGGGTAGGGATAAGCGATCACCTGAGTGTACGAGTTGGCCCGATCCGCCACTCTAGCCAGAAGACGTAATCTCTGTGCACGCCGTGATTACTTGACGTGATTTACTTGACTTGTATGTGTCCGTGTTTATACTTGTAAATCTTGTCATCCATGCTATACTTTCCATGATATGCATCATACTATAACTGCTAGGTTGTTAGTTTATTTTCCTTATAGTTTCCTTGCTCAAGTCTTTTTAGACTTGCTGACATGTGCCCTTTACTCTTTTGGATGACACATGTTAGATCCTGAGCCTGAGGTTGCTGCTGAGGACGTGGTGTTCGAGGACGCTGAGTCAGATCCCGCGTTCACTGAGGAGTTTGAGGACACGAGAGATCAGTCGTAGAGACTGTTTGTGTTATTTTTTAGATTGCTTTAGTTGTCGGTGCGTAGCACCAAACTTGTTTTGTGTTGGCTTTTATTGGCCATGTTTTGGGGCTAGACTCTTTCTTTTAGCCTGGTGGCTTTTCTGCGATGTTGAATATTATTGTGGACAAATTCTTAGATTGGTTAACTTACATCATTATCCTTTACCATCTTATTATTATTATTTTTGTTCCGCTCGCCTTTACAGGGACCTGCATATATTCAGATTTGACGCTTATCAGGCGTGCAGCTTCACAGCTCCACGTCTGAGCAGACCTTCTCACGTCTCGCCTCCATTTTAGGGAAGCGGGGCATGACACTCTCACTAACACATGAATGAGATAAACAAGGAAACTTATTTCCTTTATTCTACGCCAATTCATATTAGAGAAATAGGTCATGCAACCGGCATACTGCATGAGTTTGATGCTATATAACAGTTAGGAGTATATAGCAACTCATATTAGTAGTTTAGAAGTATGCATCACGCTAGATCAGTTAATCACATTAATTACCTTCCCTTGATCTCATATACTTTGCATTCACAATTGAACTTCGTTCAAGCTTAATTGGTCGACCGGTGAACACAAATCAATGTGATACTCGAAATGATCTTCCTCTTCTTGTGGTTCTCTTGAACTTGGCTTAACTCGCTTTTCCAAGTATGTCTCGCCAGATCGAATCCATCGCGATCTCTTGGCAACATTTCAAGATAGCAAACATCAAACCAAGTCTCAAGAACTCGATCGGATTTTTGAGGGTACTAGATTTAAAGCTCTCAAGGCCTCAGTGTCTCACACAACAGTACGTTGAGATCAAAAACTTCGTTTAAACCCTTTGGTTGCTTATGCACACATGGTATGAAATATGTGTTACAACACTTTCTCTTTCCCATGAAGTGTATGTCTCAACATATAGTGTTGTACAGATGATAATTAGACATCAAAATATCTAACTTTGAGTCCTCCAATCTACTCACATCAAACCACTAGGACTCACATCTGGCATCTAAGACAGATGATGTGAATTCTTAAATTCACCTTTATAACCATAATGACTCCTTAGTCATTAGTCGACTTGTGATGTTAAGCCCGAACTCATAATTATCCGTCTGACAATTAACTTGAAATCTCGTCTCATCTCCACTCATTTCTTAAATGATGGAGGTTGTTACCTGTGTGAGAAGGCTAACCTTACATTTGTCAGACATACTTTTCAATCAAGAATGCTCCATAAAACATTCACAATTTTTGTATGCTATCAAATATATTGACATTAGTTATATAACCATTGGGAAATACAAAAGAGAAGTACATCTTATTCTACGCAATCCTTGATATCTTGAGTGGTCCAAAAATACATTTCTATGTGTTTTGTTTTGCATTGGTACTTTGGATCCTTTGTATATACAATAGCCTCCTAACTATCACAGTTAACCATAAATAGATCGAAATTATTTGCGGCAATTAAATGATCCACGAATATTTTCAACCAAACAGCCTCTTGAGCAGCCGCAGAGAATGCTACAAACTTTGCTTCCATCGTGGATAAGGCTATGCATGATTGTTTCTTACTACTCCATGATATAGCACCATTATTAAGTAAGAAGACATATCCAGAGGTAGACTTCCTTTCATCAAGGTCTCCTCCTCAATCAGAATCAGTGTCACCCTTCAGTTGCAGATCACTACCTTGATAGCAGAGTATATAATCAGTAGGCCCCTTTAGATATCTCAAAATTCTCTTAACTGCCTTCCAATGTGCTTGGCCAGGATTGGATTGATATCTACTAACCATTCCAACTGCAAAGGAAATGTCTGGTCTTGTACACATCATAGCGTATATAAGACTACCAACTACACTAGCATAAGGAATCTTGCTCATTAAGTCCTTCTCTTCTTCAATCTTAGGCCATAACTTTGACTTAAGGCCTCAACTTTACTGATAGGCGTGTCAAAAGGCTTGATATTTTGCATATTGAATCGCTCAAGTACTTTCTTTATATAAGTCTCATGTGAAAGAGATACAATTTTTGTTTAACGATCTCTTGAGATCTTAACCCCAAGAATATATGCAGCTTCACCCATATCTTTCATTTCAAAGTTGGATGAAAGCCAAACTTTGACTTTAAACAAATACTCCTTATCATTTCCAACTATAAGTATGTCATCTACGTAAAGTGACATAATTACAAACTTAGCATTAGACCGTTTGGTATAAATGCAATGATCTTCATCAATCATAATGAACTCATTTGACATGATTACATTATGAAAGTGAATATACCATTGCCTTGAGGATTGTTTAAGGCTATAAATAGACTTCAAAAGTCTATAAACCTTATGCTTGTGGCCTTCATTAACAAAACCTATAGGTTGATCCACATAGATCTCCTCATCTGATTATCCATTGAGAAATGCAGTTTTTACATCCATTTGATGTAATTCTAGGTCTAAGCTTGCAACTATAGCTAAAATTAGACGAACCGAGGTACAACTGGTGAGAAAGTCTCTTCATAGTCAATCCCTTCATGTTGTGTGTATCCCTTCGCAACAAGTCGAGCCTTATATCTTTCTATTGATTCATCAGCCTTATGCTTTATCTTGAGAACACATTTGTTCCCAATGGCTCTTCGTCCTTTTGGGAGATCTACCAATTCCCAGACTTTGTTGCATCTCATAGACTCAAGCTCCTCTTCCATTGCCTTGGCCCGTTCTCCCTTAGCAGGTCTAGAGAGAGCCTCTTTCAAATTTCTTGGCTCATCATCTTTTAGTAGACTAGTCATGAATGGTTCTCCACCTTCGATCTCAAATCATCGACGTGGAATACTTACACGACTACTACGACTTCTTTGAGATTCATCGAGTCTCATTTAACTCAAATTTAAGTTAGTCCTTACACTACTAAAAAACGCTTGCATAGTGCTTTTTTACACTTTTAAAAGCGCTATCCAAGCTACCGCTATGGTAGCTTGGATAACACTTTTATAAGCGCTATAGTAGTGGTTTACTAAGATAGCGCTTATAAAAGTGCTATCTAAGCTATTGATATGGTAGCTTGGATAGCGCTTTTTAAGCGCTATCTAAGTGGTTCGAGAAATTTTGATTTTGCCCTTGGATAGCGCTTTTATAAGCGCTATCTAAGTGGTTTACTAAGATAGTGCTTTTGGAAGCGCTATTGTAGATTATTCGAGAAATTTTGATTTTGCCCTTGGATAGCGCTTTTATAAGTGCTATCTTAGTGGTTTAGTAAGATAGCGCTTTTGGAAGCGCTATTAAAGATTACTCGAGAAATTTTGATTTTGGCCTTACATAGAACTTTCTAAGCGCTATCTAAGTGGTTTGCTAAGATAGCGCTTTACTACCGTAGCGCTTTTGAAAGCACACTTTTGGAAGCGCAATATGAACGATCTACAACTCATATTGCTCGGGTCCCGACACATCTATATGCACGGACGTAATGCGTCAACCACGCGTTCATACACAAAAAAAATTATGTGAACGTGACGGGGTCATATGAGGGAAGGGAAACACAGTTCCATAGCTAAATAAGTTATCAGCACATAAACAGTAATCTTGTATAAAACTCTTCAAAATTACAAGAATATATATGCTAAACTCACATTATAATTACTTCCAAGACTGAAGAACTCGAGAGTGCCATAACATGAAAAGAAAAACTAAAAATTTCTGCAAATTCATTAGTGAAACACGATTCGTGCACCATCAATATCAGCTGCAGATCTGAACTATGTACCATGGCTCTTCCTTGCTCACTCCAAATTATTTTTGATGACAAAAGGTAGATCAGCTTCAAATTTTGTTGTAGGCGTAGCAGGTAGCTTCAACTTCAGATCCAGGTGTATCCAGAGTTACAGGTGGCTTAGAAGCCATAGGCTCCCAATGAAGAGTGTCTGATTCTGTAAGCAAAGTCGAAAAAAGGAAATTTACTCCATTTAGTAATCAAAAGAAAATGTGCTACCAGAAGCATATCGTATATGAAATATTCAAGACTAGAAATTCAACTGTAAATGGAAAGTGAACTAGGCATGTACCATGACTCACTGCCTTTGTGAAGTGTTCAGTGTTATTTTTAATCATGCCTACATGAACTAGCAACAAAGTGTAAGCAAGTAACCAGATTCCAGCATCTACCGTCCAGCACTATTCCAGCATCTAGCATTGGTGCAAAACATAAATGGAAGGGGAATATAACAGAAATTTGAGCATTCGAGAATTTCATGTTTAATACATAATTCAGAATTCTCAAGACATCTCAGAACATTAAGATAAACTGTTTACAATTTTCACAATACAGACTTTATAAAATATAGACTTAACGAAAATAAGTTGCCAATATTGATTCACTCTTTTGATAATTCCTTCAAATCTTTTACCAATATAAAATACAGACTTAAATACAGACTTAAGACACGTGGCACAACCTCCATGCTTTGATAATTCATTCAAATCTGGTACACACTTTACAAATCTGGCAAAAATATACAACTTTAACGCAGACTTCATGAAGACACATCTGACACAATCTCTACCTATATAACTTGCTGTGTTATTGGTTGCATACACCATCATGAAGATATTCCAAGACTCTTACAACATCCAGAGCTATATTAATCCTCAAATTATATACATATGTAGAGATTGTGAGTCATGGTATACCTTCAGTTCATCATTTCTAACCCTATGACATTCAATCATATCCATTAAATATGCTCTAAATCCAACATTTTCCTCGGATCCTAGACTATAATGGCCAAACTGTATCCATGATTTGTTCTGCATTATGTATCAGATTTTGCAAGGAAAAAAACATAATGAAGTTTAGATCTCTTCATGCACAGCTTCATGTTTAATAGTGGTGTGCTTGGTTGGTGCTTGCTTGGGTTGTGCCACATAATGCCAAAGGGGGAGATTGTTAGGTTTGAATTTCATCTGATATTTGTTGGCATTAGTGGCACTACATCTGGAGGTTTCAGGCTGCGGAATCAGATGTCTTTTTGAGCAGCTTAAGCAGTAATGTTGAACATAATGTCGTTCAACATAATGTTCAACATTCGGGATCTGAAATTCTGGTTCGTATGCTAAAACTCTACTTTGGTTTCAGATCTGATTTGCTGCATATAATGTCGGGGATTTCTGAATTGATTGTGGAATATCTGCTTGAGAGATTTCTGGAAAGCCCTTCCTAAATCTATTGCTAAATTGAAGGGATGTTGGGTTGAAATAGAAAGAGAATATCTTGCAGATTTGTTGGTTGGAAAGATTGATTGCTGCATATCTTTTTATTGTTGCTATTTCCAGAAGATGTGAAAGAATCATTTCCTATCTTGGTTCAATTAATTGTGGGTGAGTTGGAGATATATTTGGAAGCTATTATCTCTCGTTATTATTGTTGATTCGGTTGGAAAGAATCTAGCTCGGTTGGAAAGAATCTCGCTCGGTTGGAAAGGATCATTATTGTTGCAATTGAAGATCTGTTGGAGATATAACTGGAAGTTGCTATCTATCGGGATTTGTTATTGAATTTGTTAGAGAGATTTTCACACGCAAATATTGGTTGGAAGATCTTGTTGAAGATATTGTGGAACCACTTGCCCGAAGTGATTCCTTAATTTGTGGGATGCCGATTCTGCACACGATTTTCAGCGAGCGACCTTCCTTATCTACTCGTGTGATTGAGGGGGATCGGGTATTGAATGTGTGCGGCTTTGCGGAAAAGGAGGGGTTTTACGAAAGTTTTTTTGAAGAACTTCAGGAGGAGGCCGACTGCTACAGACGTAGGATCAAGGGAGTTGATCTAGTCGGTTGTGCAAGGGGAGCTTGCGGGCAAGGGGAGCTTGCCGAGAATACTCCATGGGTTGGTAGAGACCACCCATCACGGTTTGTATTGAGGGGGAGGTTGTTCCTCCTAATAGAATCGTGATAATTAGTGATTGTACTCATTGATTATTTTAGTGGAGTATTCTGATTTTCTGGGCGTGGCCCCGCAGATGTATGTGTGCGCACCGAACTGCGTTACCAAGTTTCTTGTGTCACCTTGATGTTGATGTGTGTTTAATCTTTGTGTTTTTTTATTAATCCTACGTACTGAAAACAACAATTGGTATCAGAGCAGGTCACCCGTGTTTCTTTGTTAACAAAGAAGGTGTGATCTTGGATTTCAGTACTTGAATCATGGCTACACGAGAAGGTGCCTCCGTTGTTCGTCCTCCACTGATCACCGGTACAAACTACACTTACTGGGAGTCTAGAATGCGTATATTCATCAAGTCCATTGATGAGAAGGCCTGGATCGCTGTCGTTGAAGGATGGACACCGCCGATCGAAATTGACAAAGATGGCAAAGAACACCTCAAGCCGGCAAGAGACTGGAGTCGGATTGAAGAACATGCGGCCTTGTGCAATTCTAAAGCAACTAATGCTATTTTTTCGGCTGTAGATGAAGAGCAGTTCAAGCTAATCTCCACATGTGAGTATGCCAAAGAAGCATGGGATATTCTCTAGAATGTTCATGAAGGAACAAGTACCGTAAAAGCTTCCAAACTCCAGATGCTAGCTTCTCAGTTTGAAAATCTAAAGATGTATGACAACGAGACTGTTGCCGAATTCAATGGGAGGTTGAGAGATATAGCCAATCAGGCCTTCCAGCTTGGGAAAAAATATTCTCAAAAGAAGTTAGTTGAGAAAACCTTGAGATCTCTTCCAGACAAATTTTCGGCCAAAGTTGCAGCCATTGAGGAGGCCAGAAATACGTCCACCATGAGGCTGGATGAACTTATGGGGTCACTTCAGACCTATGAAATAAATCTGATGCAGAAGAACGTGGACAAAGTAATGGCCCTGGAAAAAGTAATGGCCCTGAAAGTTGAAGCTAGAGAAGTCTCTAAAGAAGATGATGTATCGGGTGTAGATGCGAATATTGCCGTGTTGACTAAAAACATCAGTAGAATGCTGAAGAAGATCAGTAGTAAAGGGAAAAAGAAAGGAAAAGGGATGCAGTGTAGAGTATGTAAAGGATTTGGGCATATACAGGCTGAATGTGCAAACACTCTGAAGAAGAAAAAAGGGGAGTCCTCGACCAGTACCTGGAGTGAAGATGAGTCTGATAGGAGTGCTGAAGATGAGGAAATCGCCAGAAATTACATTGCCCTCGCAGCCTCTCAGAAGGAGCGACCTGATTACAACACTAGCAGCCATGTTGAATCTGATGTTACAACATTACATATAACATCAGCCAACAAATCAAACAGTGTCAGATCCAGTGTTGCAACATCAGGTTCAACATCATCCGCAACTTCTACAACTGAATCTGAGTCTGAAGTCGATAGCGATGAGGAAGTTAGTGACAATGATATCCGAAAAGCATACCAGATGATGTTTGAGAAGTGGGTGCAAATCTGCAATATCAACAAAGTCTTGAAGGTGGAGAATGAAAGACTGAAGAAAGAGAAGGAGGAGGTCAAAATTAAATGTCTGAAAGTTGAGGAAAATTGTAGAGAATTGGAAAGCAACTTCAGAAATGTTCTTCTCAGGGCAGAGAAAGCTGAATGCACATTGGATAAGTGGAATTCTGGGAAAGCAAAGCTGGATGATATCGTGAACATGGGTAAGATTTCAGGAGATCGCACCGGAGTGGGATACAATAGAGGAGCTTTCTATAATGTGTCTGCTGAAAGAAGAAGTCAAGTTACCAAAGAACTTGAAAGAATGGGTCAGCACAAGGAGCATGATCAGAAGAAGCAGACTAGAGGCGTAAAAGGTGGTCGTCCTACATGTGCTTACTGCAAGTTCATAGGCCATACAGTGAGAAACTGCTTCAGTCGCATGCGACATTGGTCAGAAGGAAGAAATGTTAGACACCCTGATATGAAGATGAAGAAGCAATGGGTCAGAAAGTCTGAATTATACATCAAGAACACTACAGCTTCAGAGAAAGCACTTTATGTTGTGACTAATGTTGTAACATTAGATACAACACAAAACATTGTTGCTGCAGATGTTATGACACCAGACTCGACATCTCCCCTCGAAAATCACTGTGAGCAACCTGCGCCAAAGTCTCATGAATCTTCCCCCAGAATTATTAGAGTGCTATCTCGCTGCTCTGCTCACTGCTCTTCCTCCACCGGTGCCATTGGATCTTCACATGTACCCTCTGACAACACCGCCGATGTTTTCAATTCTCCAACTACTTTTCGGCCCCTCAGAACTCGACTTCTACCCTGGACATCATTTCATTCGTCACCCTACTGTCAGATGTGAGGTATAGTGCTCTCTCTCTTATTCCGCTGTGCCTGAGATTTTATGTGCTATTAAGAGAGACAGAGGAGCCTCTGGATGAGCCTCGGTTGAGTTTTTCTGAATTTTTCTTTTGGAGTTGTGAGGCTAGCTAAAAGGGGGAGAATGTGGTGTCTTTTCTGAATTAATTGGCTGTATTTTTTGAGGTGATCACTGCTCGGGTTGTTCTAGTAAGGGGGAGAATGTGTTTTGGATTATTATGGCTCAAAGGGGGAGAATGGTGTGCTTGGTTGGTGCTTGCTTGGGTTGTGCCACATAATGCCAAAGGGGGAGATTGTTAGGTTTGAATTTCATCTGATATTTGTTGGCATTAGTGGCACTACATCTGGAGGTTTCAGGCTGCGGAATCAGATGTTTTTTTGAGCAGCTTAAGCAGTAATGTTGAACATAATGTCGTTCAACATAATGTTCAACATTCGGGATCTGAAATTCTGGTTCGTATGCTAAAACTCTACTTTGGTTTCTGCATATAATGCCGGGGATTTCTGAATTGATTGTGGAATATCTGCTTGAGTGATTTCTGGAAAGCCCTTCCTAAATCTGTTGCTAAATTGAAGGGATGTTGGGTTGAAATAGAAAGAGAATATCTTGCAGATTTGTTGGTTGGAAAGATTGATTGCTGCATATCTTTATATTGTTGCTATTTCCAGAAGATTTGACAGAATCATTTCCTATCTTGGTTCAATTAATTGTGGGTGAGCTGGAGATATATTTGGAAGCTATTATCTCTCGTTATTATTGTTGATTCGGTTGGAAAGAATCTAGCTCGGTTGGAAAGAATCTCGCTCGGTTGGAAAGGATCATTATTGTTGCAATTGAAGATCTGTTGGAGATATAACTGGAAGTTGCTATCTATCGGGATTTGTTATTGAATTTGTTAGAGAGATTTTCACCCGCAAATATTGGTTGGAAGATCTTGTTGAAGATATTGTGGAACCACTTGCCCGAAGTGATTCCTTAATTTGTGGGATGTCGATTCTGCACACGATTTTCAGCGAGCGACCTTCCTTATCTACTCGTGTGATTGAGGGGGAGCGGGTATTGAATGTGTGCGGCTTTGCGGAAAAGGAGGGTTTTTACGAAAATTTTTTTGAAGAACTCCGGGAGGAGGCCGACTGCTACAGACGTAGGATCAAGGGAGTTGATCTAGTCGGTTGTGCAAGGGGAGCTTGCGGGCAAGGGGAGCTTGCCGAGAATACTCCATGGGTTGGTAGAGACCACCCATCATGGTTTGTATTGAGGGGGAGGTTGTTCCTCCTAATAGAATCGTGATAATTAGTGATTGTACTCATTGATTATTTTAGTGGAGTATTCTGATTTTCTGGGCGTGGCCCCGCAGATGTAGGTGTGCGCACCGAACTGCGTTACCAAGTTTCTTGTGTCACCTTGATGTTGATGTGTGTTTAATCTTTGTGTTTTTTTATTAATCCTACGTACTGAAAACAACATTTGCGGGGTCAACATCAAGATTAATAAAAAAACCTCACAAAGCATGTTCATACCAAGGATTCGTGAAGGCATCCTGTTGATAAGATATGTGGCTGTCATCACTGATTCACTCCACAATATCTTAGGTACATTCATGGTGAGCATGAGTGACCTAGTTACCTCCAACAAGTGCCTATTTTTCCTTTCAGCAACTCCGTTCTGTTGGGGGGTGTTGGGACAAGTGGTTTGATGAGTTATCCCACTCTCAGATAGGTAAGATGCAAACTCCCTGTTTACATACTCTGTCCCATTATCCGTTCTCAAGACACAGATCTTGGCCTCATACACATTTCTGACACTTCTATGGAAGTCCTGAAAACACTTCAATGCTTCACCTTTGTTTTTCATCATATAAAGCCACGTCATCCGAGAATGACAATCTATGAAGGTGATAAACCACCTGAACCCACTTACTGAAGTCACTGGGCAGGGTCCCCAAACATCTGAGTGAATAAGATGAAATTTCTCTACACTCCTCATCCCTACACTAGGATATGACGTCCTAGTGTGTTTCCCAAATTCACATGCATCACATTTCAAATTCATTTCTTTCACTCTATTCAAAACATCGGGATACATTTTACTCAAAACATCAAAAGGCAAGTGTCCCAACTGACAATGTAACAAAAGTACATCCCTTTCCTTTTCTCCACCAACGACAGCCAGTGCAGCATTCCCACTAGCTCTGTCAAGGTACCACAGTCCATCACGCCTGACGCCAGTCCCAAGCCTCCTCCCAGTCTTCCTTTCCTGCAACACACAATGAGTGGAGTCAAAGGTAATGCTACAGTCGAGATCATCAACAATAGAACCAACAGATAAGAGGTTGACTGGAAATGATGGGACGTGAAGGACTGAAGAGAGGCGTATGGAGGGAGTGCACTGAATAGTACCAATTCCTCTAATGGGTTGGGATGTACCATCAGCTGTCTGAACGGTTTCATGAATGATATGTGGTTTATATGTGGAAAATTGTCTATATGCTCCTGACACATGACTAGATGCACCTGAGTCAATGATCCACTCTATATGATCTCTACATGAAATGGCCAATCGGTTACCTGAGCCTGTGTGAGCGAAGTGGACAAAGTTACCGAATGGCGAGGCAATATCCCCAGTCTGGTCTGTATGACTCTCTGAGCTCTCAGTAGTAGACCTGGACTGTCTCCGCTGCTCTAGATCTGACGCCTCAGCTGGCGTGGCCTCGATCATCACTGTCTCCTGTCGTCCGTCAGCGGTAGCAAAGTTGGCCCGTGGGCCCCCGCGACCCCGTCCACGGCCTCCACGGCCCCAATGACCTCCTCCTCTGCCTCCTGTACCACGTCCTCGTCCACTGCCCTTCTGTGGGCAGTTAAAGCTCAGGTGCCCCTTCACCCCACATGTGTAGCACTCTCGATCCTCGCTCACTGCTGCCACTGCCGGTACAGCCAGTGCAGCCCGAGTGACCTGAATACCCTCATCCTTCATAACCCTCAATCTGGTCTCCTCCTGTGCCATTGCAGCTATGGCCTCCTCCAGAGATGGGATGGAGGATAAGTGGCACATACTCGCTCTCCTGGCCTCAAAATCTCCACTCAGGTTCCTCAGGAAATGGGTGACACGCCTACGCTCCACCCACTTCCTGTGTATCGCAGCGCTCCTAGGATCAGGCAGATCAATAGGGTCATAGTGGTCCAACTCTGACCACAGCCTTTTCAACTCCGCAGAGTAGGCTAGAATAGACATCTCCCCCTGCTTCAAGGTGTCGACCTTGCCCTGAACCTCCATCATAAGCATCACATTTCCTGCTCCAGAGTACATTTTCTCCACCATACTCCATATCCCCGCAGCACTCTCTATGGCCTCCACCATCCCAGCAATGGGTGGAACCATCGATGTCATCAACCAAGCAGCCACCAGTGAGTTGGTGGTGCTCCAGACTCTCCAATCATCCCCCTCCTTATCCATTGGTTCCTTACATGAACCCAGAACGACGCCTTCTAACCCCTTCGACTTCAGGATGAGAAGCACCCTCCTGGACCAACTGAGGTAATTCTTGGTCCCTTCCAATTTCACGTCATTGGGCATCAATTCCAGCTTCTGCACGGGCCGTGAAGGCGTCGATCCACTAGAGGATCCCAACTCCTTCGAAGCAAGCAGCTTCGTTATCTCTCCAATGAAGGCCTTCATGTCAGCGGAGGTAAGATTGTCCCCCATCTCTCCTCAGATCCGCAGATCTTTCCTCTCTTCCTCCTTAGATCCGTAGATCTACTTCTCTTCTTCCTCTTCTAGGGCATACCCTAACCGTAAATCTATGGAGCCCTTTTCATGACTCTACCATAGACCTAGGGTTAGGGTTTTGTGGGTTTTCTTTGTAGCTAGTTAGGATAGTGGGGCTAGAAGAGGATTTGGAAGAGAGGGTATCACAAGGCAGCGGGGGCCGGAGATCAGCGCCGGAGATCAGCCGGAGATCGCAAGGCAGTGGCGGCCGGCCGGAGATCGCAAGGCAGTGGCGGCCGGAGATCAGCGCCGGAGATCAGCGCCGGAGGCCAGTTGGCCGGAGATCAGCGCGCGCAGGCGGCTGCGCGCGCAGGCAGCGACGCGTGCAGGCGCTCGCGCAGGCGACGAGGTCGCGGGTGCGGGCTTTGGAGGCGAGGTCGCGGGTGGAGGCGAGGTCGCGGGTGGAAGGCGGTCGCAGGCGGGGGCTTTGGGAGGGTGGCGCAGGCGGGGGGGGGGGGGGGGGGGGGGGGTTAGGGCTTTGGTTTTTTTTCTTTAGGGCTCTGATACCATGTTGTGAGTTGGGGAAATGGTGATTAGCTTCCAAATGAGCTAACCCCTCATATATATAATATCCCTTGATTTGCTTTACACACACACCCTAATACAATAACACTCAATATTAGAAATATTTATGTCGATACCATCAACTGATGCAAGCAAACAGCATACTACGCTACCAAAATAAACTAAGCGAGCGTCGAAGAAATTAAGGTTTGTCTAAAGTAGTAAGCTGACATACTATGTAATGCGTATTTGGAAACATGACCAAGTTTTATAAATATAATCACCACTACCAGTTGCCCAATAAGTGCATGTGACCATGATGCAATGCGATGCTAGAGTTGACATCTTGTATATATAATCAGCAAATGATGCAATATGAAGGCAAAATCAGCATGATGCAGTGATTCGATGATTCGATGAAAGGTCATAAAGGGACATCAAGTTTCAAAAGTGTGGTGAACCCGAGAGACCATTTTAAATAAGTGCCTCCTTATGATTCTTTAAAAAAAGTACCTTCTTACATGTTTAAGCTAACTATTAAAAAAAGACACCTACCTCTTAAACCTGTTTTCAGCATACATGATTTCATGACTTCAAATAGACGCTTAACTCTTATTCAGGAAAATAATTTCAGAGTACATGATGTCATGACTTCAAATAGACACCTACCGCTTAAACCTGTTTTCCTACAAAAGCTTTATTGGATGGTTTACATGCTTCCGCTTCATGATTTTAGCTAACCAAATCATGGTTACTGTTAAGACAGGAAGCAAGACTGAGAGGGAGCACATAACTAATGATATTGGCAAAACCATAAATAGTAACTAATATCATACATAGCCCAGCTAATAGGTAAAGACACAATCCTTAATTTATGGACAATATCTTCTTTCAGTTTTTCCAGTGTGAAACTATTATTCTCAATAGTTACTTTGTTCTTAACTGTTCTAACCTTATGACACTTCTTTTATCCATATAACTCAAATAAATACTTAATCAATTATAGATGATTATTAAGTTTTGTCCAAAGCAAACAATGTGCATCTGGTTCTTAATTATTTGTCACTTGAAATATCTTCTTATTTTTCATTATATAAGACAATATTCAGTGGAGTCTTGTGTCATCCAAAAGAAATTACACGGTGGACTCACTGTTTGTGTATTGACATTCAGATTACTAACAGTTCAGGATTATACCTTGATTTCATCCCAAAATTGGTCTTTCAGGGCTGTCAAATCTTTATTACGTCAATCTGTAATCGTGATTGGAAAAGTTCTTCTACTACAAGAGCCAATGAAGTGTGCTAGGGTCATCGACTCTTTGCCAATGGTTGACCCATTTCATTCCATTTCACCTTTATTACTTCTCCATTGGCCCTTTTTTTCTTAACATTGACCATAGTAACTATTCCTCGAGACTGAATCTGAGACATGCCACTAGTACCATCGGAACACCCTATCTCACCTCTTCTAGAACCACCCTGACCATCCCCACTAGCGCGCTCTTTGCGCTGGGATCCAGTAACCATGATCCTGTAAATAAGAGAAGAACAAGATCATAAGATGACAAGATTAATAGATGAGAGTGAATGCAAATTACAACAATTTCTACATATCTTATTCATTCCAATTAAGTGAAGTAAGCACAATCTAATGCATGTCTAAAGCAGATTTGTATTTGTAGCTGAAATGACTATATATAAATAACAAATATATAATAGGAACAAAGCATACATTTCTTCTTCGCTTTCGCTATCTTCTTTCTTTTCGTAGTTGGCTTTGCTCGTTCATGACCATGTATATTAACTAAATCTGGATTTACATATTCACCCTCATCATGATCATACCTTGCATATAAGCGTTGACAATTATCATCAGTGGTCGGGCACACATACAGGTTCTCAAAAAGGATCATTAATTGTGTCAACGTCCTCATCAACATGGTCACTAACTTGGTAACTGTTATTGAACTTGTTTGACAATATAACAATGGACCACTTCTTATCAACTGGGTCACTGCCATAAAACACCTGCTTAGCTTGCGTTGCCATAATGAACGAATCGTCTTTGTACCCAACCTTTTTCAAATCGGCTGTATGAATCCAGAACTTTCAACATGTACCCCATGAGGAATGCAAACCCAACTGCAGTCAAACAACGGAACTCGAAATCCAACATAGTCAATTTCCCACATATTCACGATTTGTCCAAAGTATGTCGTATTTGTCTGGTTTAGTGCGGTGGCATTAATAGAAACCCCGCTATTCTGCATAGTACTCCTCTCATCGTGTTCTCTAGTGTAGAATGTGTATCCATTGATGAGATAACATTTGTAAGAGTACACATGCATATCAGGTCCTCTTGACAAAAACTTAACCCTTTCCGATGCTGAATCACTTTTCTCTAATATCTTATCACCAATATGACACTTAAACCAATCAATGAAGGTAAAATTGTGTTCAACTTCAATCCAATCAGAGCCCTTTTCTGGATATTTTCTTGAGATAACCTACTTGTGCAACTCAACATAAGGAACAACATCAATTGTGTTATGTAAAACACACAAGTGTATCCGTCGCCAATGTTCGAGGTTGATCAACATTGGTTGACCACCTGTTACACCCTCACCGTCAATCCTATCAGTGTGACGAGTACTTGGAAGTCCAATTGCTTCGACATTTGGGATATATTCAGACCAATATTCTATCGCTTCTTCAACTAAATAGGTTTCAGCGATGCAAGCTTCTGGTCGGTACCTGTTCCTCACATAACCTTTCAACACTTTCATATACCGCTCTATGCCATACATCCATCTCATACGTGCAGGACCACACATCCTCGTCTCATAAACCAAGTGTACAGTCAAATGAATCATGATATCAAAGAAAGAAGGTGGGAAATACATCTCAAGCTCACAAAGTGTTTCTATAATCACTTTTTGTAGACTTGACAGACTTCTTGGGTCTATGACCTTGCTGCTCATGGCTTTGAAAAACCAACATAACTTTGTGATAGTTTCACGTACATTTTCTGGCAAAATAGCACGAATTGCAATTGGCAGCAAATTCTCAATGATGACATGATAATCATGTGATTTTAAAGTCATCAATTTTAACCCGGCTAAAGATACAAGACTTTGTATGTTGGACGAGTACCCCTCAGGTACCTTCACAGAGTGGAGTGTCTCGAGTAACACAGTCTTTTCTTTCTTAGACAAAGTATGAGCAGCAGGAGGCAAGTATGGTGCTTTCCCCTCCTTTGGTACAGGTGCAAGTTCTTCTCTGATTCCTATATCAACCATGTCCATTCGCGCATTGAGTCCATCTTTAGATTTCAAATTTTCACCTAACAAAGTATTTAGAAAACTAGCACCAACATTTTTCTCATTATGCATGAGATCAATAAAATGCCTAACAAACAAGTCCTTCCAATAGACTAACTGAAAAAAGATTGATTCTTTCTTAAAACCTTTAGTGGGAACAAACTTTGCAAACTTCTTACCAAACTGTGTCTTAATGTTTTCCACCTCCTTCAGCACATCAACACCAGACAATGTAGGAGGTGGACACCGATTTTAAACTTCACCATTGAATACCTCGGACATCGTTCTGTAGAGATGACTTCAATCCAACCACCGTCTATGTCCCATGTAAACCGACTTCTTACAATGACTCAATCGAAGATGATCTGTGTCATTTGTACAACATGGGCAAGCACAATGCCCCTTCACACTATATCCAGAAAGGTTGCCATAAGCTTGGAAATCATTGATTGTTCCAAACAACATAGCCTTCAATCTAAAATCAGCCTTTTTGTATCCATCGTATACATCAACACCCTCTTCCCACAACACCTTTAAGTCCTCGATTAAAGGAGCCAAATATATGTTAATGTCATTACCAGGTTGCTTAGGTCCTGATATCAAAATAGACAGCATCATGTACTTCCGCTTCATGCATAACCAAGGAGCCAGGTTATATATCATCAAAATCACGGGCAATGTACTATGGGAAGTACTCCGAAGACCATGAGGGTTCATTACATCTGTTGAAAGTACTAAGCGCAAGTTCCTTGGATCCTTGCCAAATTCCGGATATTTATTATCAAATGTCTTCCATTGAGGTGAATCGGCTGGGTGTCTCAACATTCCATCATTAATTCTTTCATCATGATGCCATGTCAAGTATTTAGCATATTGTGCGCTACTATACAACCTCCTAAATCTAGGAATTATAGGAAAGTACCACATAACTTTGGCAGGGGAGTTGTTTTTCTTATATCGCTTCTTGCCACACTTGGGACATTCATTCAATTCTGCGTACTCTTTTCTAAATAAAATACAATCATCCGGATAAGCATGGATCTTCTCATGTGTTAACCCGATAGATTTGAGCATTTGTTTAGCATCATACGCTCTACGAGGGAGCACATTCACATCTAGCAGTAGCCCACTTACAGCTTCTAACATCTCTGTGAAGAACACATCAGAAACTTGGTGACTAGTTTTTAAGTTGTACAAAATCAACACAGCTGACAATTTTGAAGCCTTTGTACAACCCGGCCACAATGGTAACCCAGTATCCTCTTTTAAGTCATTACACATATCAGGATGATCCCACAACTCTTCATTGACAACACTTGAAAAATTAAGCTAGCACAGGGACTAATAAGTGACAAACTATGATCAATGTTGTAGTGCCTAAGTGGATCTGGACAATTCCTTTGCGCGGATTCAAATGATTCCTTTTTACGGTCAGGAATGTAATTGGGTCTGGTATTTCCTTCCACCTATCACATGCATAAGTGGGTCCGGACCGATTATTTTCCACATCCCTTGGGACCTGACACTGATCTGAACGCACCGCAATAGCTATGAGCATTAATGGGTCGTACACGGGCGTGAGGCACTGGATTCAAGTCCTTCAATGTGAAAGTTAGGAAATTAGAGATGAGATGTAATATATATGAAATTGTATAAGAGCAAGAGAGAATGGGAATGGAAGTGTGAATGAGCTCATCTCCTCCTAAATGGGATTTTGATAATTCAACGTTGAAAGTGGGACTTCCATCTAGAGTAGGCCTTTGGTGTTCATGCTTTAGCTTCTGGGCACATCGGTCTTCGCTAGTACTGATGGGTTTTGGGCCAATTTATTGGGTGGTAGTAACCCCTTAGCGCAATCCTAATTTGCTTTGGGTTAGATTAAAGAGACGTTTTTGTGGATGCCATATTTCACCTTTATGTACGACTCTTTTTTGACTTTTGTTTGATAAGATACAGACTCATATTAGCTTGGCTTGGTTGGTAATAGTTAGCAACAACATCTTCACATGCAAAGGTGAATTCTTATATATTAGGATTCATATGGTAGGATGAATTCTTATTGATTAGTATTCCTATAGAAATATACCTATTGGCCGAGCGTTTATTAGGAAATTCAACCTAATTTTTTGCACTTGATATTAGAAGGTATATCACAAGGAATCTTCCAAAGATCTCCTAAAAATGAGTATTCATATGGGAGTAAATCTTTACTAGCTTTCTGGGAAGTGTGACGACACGGTCGTTTGTGTCATATTTTCGTGTCTAATATGAATTTCGTGTCTTTCGCTTAATATAATACTTGCAAGCATGTAATATCAAAGCGAGGGGATTCTCAGTATTCATGAAGTCAATTCATATCAACATCATGCAATTCATAGATTCTAGTATAAAAATTGTTGGCAACACACTTTTCATTCAATAGACATAATCGAAGCATATAAGATTCAAATCAGGCATGCAAAGGAGAATAAAAAGGATCATGATAATCATATATTCATCTCAACTCATGAAAAATCTCCATAGCTAGCAGTTTTCATAAAGTTTAAGCATTATCAAACATCTCCAATTGTGCACAACTCCACTCTAATGTCATACTTACTTATGTGGTCAAATGGTTCACCCCCAAAGCTTAGCTTGAGGCGTCGCATCTAAGGAATATGAATATGGAATTTTTGGCTTTTTCCCAAGTATAAATGTAGCTCCATGCAAACAGGATATAAGAAATAATTTTTTTGTTAATGGGAACAATAGAATTTACATATTGATTTTGGCTACTTTGTTGGCTTTTTGGAGGCTAACTTTTCTTTTAGGATTTTTGGGAGACAGATGCGGTATAAGTAGCTGTAGGGGGTGAAACCAAATGACATGTAGAAATTTATAAAGATATGTGGAGAAGGAAATGATATATCACTCAGTTCACTCATAAGGTGTGCACAACGGTTCAATGAGATAATACTCTAACTAAACTAATAGCAGTCATGGATATTTTCATTCATGTCGATAAACAATGAAGACATGCGGTAAAGCACACAATCATAGCAGGCATGCGATGAGAAGTGAAATAAGACAACAAGCAGATGCTTCAGATATTCTAATGATGCGTGAAGCTTGGTGCATTTCCAACAAGCATATACTAGATACTATTGCATTTCAATTTATTTCATGCATTCATATAGAGAAATCGGTAAAAGAATATATATGAAAGCATACAGGTAGCAAAAGACCGAAATACTCTAACTAGCATGGCAAAAGGAATGAGCATCGCAATAGTATACTAAAAGTCTATGAGAGATATCATCATGTGGAACATTTCTAGCAAAAAGGGGAAGGAAAGGCGGAGAAAGTAGATAAAAATAAAAAGAAGCATGCGAGCATGGTAAAATATGGAAAACGTGATGCTGAATGAGAAAAATAAAAAGGTGGACAAAATGGGTGGAAAGTACAAGTAAAAAGGTGTAAAATAAAAGAAAATATAAAAATGAAAATAAAAAGCGATAGCACTCATATCCCAAGCTAAACACAACAGTGTCCGTACTGCGGAGAACACACTGGTAAGGCGGGAAATGAGGCCAGTGTTGGTGGGCGGATAAGAAAGATAAAAAATAAATGGAAAATAAAACTCAGCAAATAAAAGAAAAAGTGCAGATGCATATGCATGGAGTGATGCAAGAAAATGCAAAATATGGACAAGGATGCAAGATGATGCAAAGTATGATATGATGAAAATGCTATATGGACATATGTAAAATGAGTGTATGCATGTGCAGGATGATATGCAAAATGCAAAATGGGTCCGCCCCCCAATCTGTGTAAGAGTAGGGCCTCCAAAAGACAGATGGGCACTAAATGTATGGGGGAGGGACTGTAGAAAAAATTTGATGTCAAGCAGTGGCACCACCCTCTGGAGGTGGTGATGGGTCCCACTGCAAGGGACCAGGAGGAGGGACGACAACAGAAGGCTCGACTAGAGTGTCGGCCGGTGGGTCAGCTATGGGTGTACGAGACAAAAATGGGGCAGCAGATGTGGTGGGTCTAGGGGGATGCTGACGCCTGATAAGATCTACAAAGGATGGAAGATCCTGCTCAACTAATTGCTAAGAAGTCCCGACCCCTTGTCCTACGAGGAGGAGCATAACAAGAAATTGTTCGCCGCTGCTCCTCGTCCCTAAAGGTGACGTCATATGTTGCATCATTGAGATTCAGGCAGTCTAAAGGGGGTGGTAGTGGGGGTGGGCTGAGGGGACAGACTCCACGAATTGCCAAAGTTCGGGTCATGTGTGTGTGGGAGTGTACGATGGGGGCGACGTGTCAGCCTAGATAGGGATGCACCAGTGTAGGCGTTCCTCGGCCTAACTCGACGTGGATGCATCGTGCAAGCAATTTAACGACATATGTCGGTAGGTAAAGTAAATAGTGGAAAGAGCGTACCGACATGAGCATTACTGCGAGTGCAGAATGATCGTGTAGGAGTCAAGCTGTGAATCCAATGTGATCCCCCAAGCTGCTCCATTCCGAATCATCCTCGAGGGGTGCAATGTACATGTAATAAAAAGAGAAGATGAAATCAGCAGGCGATCAGAAAAAGGACTAATCGAATTTGTGCTCTAAAATAGGAAGGATTAGCGAGTAGGGGGGTTGGATATGGGGATGAGGAGAGGCGATGGGTGTGAAGTGAAGCGGGTGGGCGGGGGATGGATGCGGCCCGAGCACAGGCCGTGCTCGGATGGCACGTTTGGCGAAGCAGCTCTGGCTAATTACCGGAGCGGTGCGGGTGTCGGCATCCCTAGGGCGGAGAGGGGGGATAAATGAGTGAGAGAGAGAGAGAGAGAGAGAGAGAGAGAGAGAGAGAGAGCGCGCGCGCGAAGGGGTGGACCAAGCGGGTGGCATGGTCGGTGGCACGAGTGGCAGAGCCAATGGCGATGGCGGTGGAGGAGGAGTCGAGTAGGGGAGGATTAGGGTTGCTCAGTTTCGATTTGGGGGGATTTGAAATGTTTTAGGGGTTTTAAGAGTCGAGTAGGGTTATTTAAACCGAGTTGACTCGGTTTGAAATGTGGACCCAGCTGTTAAGTTGCAACTCGGGCCAAGCAGCTATAACTGTGCGGTCGAGTCATAAAAGATAAGAATTTAGAATTTAGAAATTAAGCTCAAAATTCACTCCCCGTCGCTCGACCGAGTAGGGTAGATACTCGGCCGAGTCGAATTAGAAACAAAGTGATGTTCTTGGCCATTTCCAGCTCCAACTGTTAATCGGTCGAGTCATTTGAGACTTCCAAAACGTTGCTTTAGGCCATTTCTCCAGCTGACTGTTACTCGACCGAATAGGGGTCCACTCGGTCGAGTCACCTGTAGCTTTTCTCCCCCAAGCTTGTGCTTATCTATGGCGCTCTCCCCGTAGTTCCTTTTGTTAGTGGTTGTGCCCTAGGCCAAATATTTGGACCTTTATGTTATGTCATTTTCATTTATAAAATGTTTCTCTTATTATTGTTATTATTATATTGCTTGCATGTTTCTTTATAATAATGTTTGAATAGTTGTTTATGCTATTTTAAGCATCCCTAGTCATTCATCAGTAATGGTTTAATGATGAATTAAGACTAGTATGAGTTTGATAGATAATTATGAGATAATTATATGTATGGTGATACAAATCAAACTTATAGGTACTTGTTGGAGAACATGTACTGGATAGACTCGCTATGAGATCATTACATGGATTAATGTCATAAATGATCTCATAATAGTTATGTCATTGAATCCTTAGACCTAAGCTCATCACAGTTTCCTACATAAGGAACATCATATTTTGACATAATCAAACGTTATCTTTAATCAGATAATCATAAAGGTTATGATCGAATATGATGTGAATTATGCAGAGGAAAGTGAATGAACAAGATGGAATTTGTCCCTCCCCTATGAGAGATATCTAATGGGCCCCTCGATAAGTAGGACTGAGAAATGCATGGCCATGCTCAAATGAATGTCATTTGATTTTATCAGTCTACTTAGAAAGCGAGAAATTAAATGTTTGAACTACATAAGTATGACATTGTCCATGACTTATGTTCAAATAAGATATCGTGTGACAAAAGGATAATGACATGTTCTATTGGTTAGGTTAATATCGGACTAACGATATTCATATTAATTGGGTAGTCAAAATGTCTTGCTAGAGACCAATTATGACTTGTGGGCTTCTAATGAGATTAGGCCCACTGCCAATTTAATATGAGCCTATTGGGTCGCACACAAAGAACGAATTGGATAGGATAGGGTTTAAACATGATTTCGAATATGATTTGAAATTCGTAATAAGGTGAAATATCTTAACCGTCAGATATCGTATCTCGTTAAGATATTATCCCTAAGATATCGTCGCTTAACTGAAATACGTTAATGGGTTAACGTGGGATTCTTATCCCTAAGATAGCGTCGCGTAACTGAATGTGGTTAAGGGGTTAACGTAGGATTCTATATAAGATATAGAATCACGATTTTCAGTTTTACGTTTTTAATCTATCTCCTCCGTCTTTGAGAAAAACAAAGAGCGAGAGAAACCCTAGTTGCGGCAAAGGAGCTAGCACCCTCGCAAGTCCTGTTCGTGACGTTCTCGTGTGGATACCGATTGAGGGTGGTCGTTCGCAGAACAGCACCTACAGTCCGACAGATTCAGATCGTCGACAGATTCAGATCGTCGCAGCACCTATAGTCCGACAGATTCAGATCGTCAGAAAGGTTAGTAATCTATTCGAATTAATTAGAATCGCATGGATCTTGGTAGGTTTCTATTTTCTGCTGCGTATAAATTAGTTGTACTATGATAGAAACCCTAACACCTTTGCCTTCAATTCATCTTGTGGCGCGCTCTCCTCATTGTTCAACCTCAAAAAGGAAGAACTCATCAACTTTTTATGTTTTGTATTTTTATAGAAGCAAATACATATTTATTTGGTTTTTGATGAATAGGGAAAGCAAGACAAAAAGTAAAACAAAAGCTAAATGATAGAGGATCGGGTTGCCTCCCGATAAGCGCTTGTTTTAAGTCATAAGCTCGGATCCCTCAAGATTTTCAATGGGTGGTGAGTTATTCCTCGAGGAAGTGTGTTTCCTCTTTTCCAATCGGCTCTCCTGCTACATACGGATTTACTCTTTGGCCGTTCACTTTGAACTTGCCGTTCTTCCCTTCAAGTCTTAAGGCACCCCCTGGAGATATGCTTACTATCTTGTAGGGGCCGGACCACCTTGATTTCAGCTTTCCGAGGAAGAGTCGTAGTCTTGAATTGTAGAGGAGCACATGGTCACCGGCATCATAGCGTCTCACCGTGATGTTCTTGTCATGATAGACCTTGGTCCTCTCCTTGTACATCCTTGCGTTCTCATAGGCGTGGCGCTGGATTTCGTCAAGCTTATTGGTGCTTAAGAATTGTCTCGTGGTTGCGCTCTGGTAGTCAAAGTTCATTTTCTTTATCGCCCAATATGCTCTATGATCCAATTCCACTGGCAGGTGGCACGCTTTTTCATACACTAACATGTAAGGAGTCGTCCCGATAGGGGTCTTAAAGCGGTGCAGTATGCCCAAAAAGCGTCACTCAATTTTTGAGACCAATCCTTCCTTGATGCACTCACTGTCTTCTCTAGGACGCTCTTGATCTCTCTATTGGACACTTCCACTTGGCCACTCGTTTGGGAGTGATATGCAAGGCCGATCTTCTGATGTACTCCATACTTCTTAAGCATTGTCAGAGTCTTAACCTAGTATCGACATCCGACGATCCTAATGGTGAGTCCTAAAGCCCTCGTCTGTATTAATTGATCACAATCCCAAACAAACAATCTGTTGAAACCGACTGATACCTAAATTCTGAGATTTAGAAATAGCCCGAGACAATAACACCGCTACCCTCCATGTGGGATTGATAATCTTTTATACAATTACTTGACAGCGTATGCTTGTGTAAAGTGCCAGGAATTTGCATTTGGGATACATCTAGCCCTTGGCATTCGTGCTATTGCTAGGTGGCTTCTAGGTGTAGGTTTCGGGAGCATCAGTGCATTTGCTCATGGCTCCAATTTGCTCACGATTGCCCCATATTTCCTGAAAATCCAATGAAACATAGAAATAGTGAAATTCATCCAGAAATCATCATTTAAGCTTCAAATATGCAATATGTGCAATCGATATGACTTGATTATATGCAAAACTAAAGTGTAAAATATGAGCATTTCATGTGCAGACACTTACCTCTGTCCATATTCTTCCATGCTACTTTTTGTTTATCTTCTTCCACTGAATATATTGACTATTTAGATTTACACTTATATCTAGGGTACCCTTTCCCTATATGGGAGTGTGAACTTTCTTTGTTTCTATTTGGCACTTCAAACTCAACATTCTGATCTCCTCTAGCAAGTCAACATATTGTTTGGTCACCTCTCACCTTGGGTGATCGAGGTACCCCTTCCCCCAAGGGAATCAGGGTGGTACCCCTCCTCTCTTATATACTTATAAAGGGCTGACAGGATCTTTTGCCTCAAACCTTGACACATTATGCTCTTTGTCATGGCCTTTCAATCATTCACCATTTTTACACTACCATGGTAATAAAGATCGTCTACCCTACGCTTCGTTCATATGAAGCCTCTTGATGAAATTTTTTATCCCTTCTTTGCAATTTAGAAGAATTTCCACGATCTTCATCATGCTCATGTCATTTAATGAGCTAGCACTGCTTGCCTGAGTGATGTTGATCGATTTACTTGAAGGAGTTCATTTCATATACTTGCATTACCACTTGTCAGTGAAGACCCTGATCATGCGGGAGTGCATGTCCACTCCCCTACATCATATGCAACTTGCTTCAACCATCCGATAGCTTCTCTTTAAAGCTCAAACTTTTTCAAATGTACAAAGAAAAGGTAAAGCCAAAAGGTCCTATTTATAATTACTAAAGATCCACTCCCACATGAATACTCCTTTTGTTAGGAGATGTTTGGAAGATTCCTTGTGATATACATCCTAATAACATGTGCTAAAAATTAGGTTGAATTTCCTAATAAACGCTTGGCCAATAGGTATATTTCTATAGGAATCATAATCAATAAGAATTCATCCTTGCATATAAATCCTAATATATAAGAATTCAGCCTTGCATTCAAAGATGTTGATACTAACTATTACTTTCCAAGCGATGCTAATATGAGTCTGTATCTTATTAAAAAGTTTAAAAAAGAGTCCTACATAAAGGTGAAATATAAGTCATCTGAAGGGTTTTCTAGGACCCTAAGGCTATAAAATCGACGTCCGGTCGAAATCGGTCGGACGAAGAAATCAAATATGCAGCGGAAAATATCTTAAAACATTTTCACGAAAACCCAAAAGAAACAACCATAGCCAGAATCTCTACTATCATGTGGTTGGGTTCGACCAACCCTTAAAGATAGATCTATCTAACAGCAATTATAAACACATGTAAATTAAACTACATATCTTTCACTTCGTTTTTTCGTAGAATACGAAGCGTCGTTTTCATCAACATTTCTTTATCTCTGAAGCGATGCCCCACGCCGCTTCTCCCAAGCCGAACCGCTTTCGAGCCGAACCGCATCCTGGGCCGAACTGCGTCCCGAACCGAACCGCGTCCCGAGGCAAGCAACACCCTCGTTGCCAAGCCAACCACGCACCAAAGAAAGTTTCAGCTTGAGTGGATCCTCCATCAAGACTTCGGATCCGATCCAAACTCCTTCGTAGCTTTGCTAGAGCCCGATCAGGAGCATGGAAGAATTAGGGAGAAGATGGAATATTAATTTAAGCTTAGACCGAGCCTACTCACGTTTAATGGTGCTACTCAGACCTGTAGCTTGGTGTAGGTTTTAAGGAGGGGGCTTGGCCCCTATTTATATAGGCAGCTGACCCCTCCCCTTTCTCAATTACCGACGTGGGACTAAAGGTTGGAGTGAAAAAACAATTAAAGTTTGCCTTCCACAAATGCCAATCTTTAGCGAATTTTTCATCCCTCACCATTGAGCTTCACAATTGATATAATATATCAAATCGAAGACCGAACGGTGAACGCATAGAAACAAACGGGGCTCAATTCCAACTCCGTTTGACCCCCCCGAAACGTATGTACAAGGTTGGCAAAAGTTGTGTTCCAAAAACACTTCCAGCCATCAAAGAAAAGGGTTTGAAACCCTATTCACGTGGGGCCCACCACTGGGCCCCACCTGATGCCGCCTAAAGTGGGTGCGAGTCGGGTGTGCCCGCCTGCAGTGGGCGGGCGGGTCCCGCCCGTTTAAAATGGGTGGCCAACCTAGACCCACCTGCTAGAAGTGGGCGGGTCCTGCTTTGGGCCCTGCCTGGGATAATGCCCAGTCGCTGGGCATGCCCAGGCCAGTCGCTGTGCTTGCCCAGGCTTTGCAGCTGGGCATCCTTTTGACCTTTTTTGAAATTTTGGTTTTTGGCATTTCATAAGCCCAATTGGACTTGGACCAAAATAAAAAAACTAGTCTAGGACATTCCTAGACTTTTTTGAATTGAGCTTAAAATATGCTTGTAAACGATTTACGACATATTTAAATTTCTTTTGCATCGTATGCAACTTCCTACATCCTAAATATTCTAACGCTTACATCGTAAACTATCTGCGACGTAATTAATTCACATACATCCGCTGTATAATCTCCCTAATTTCTACATATTACTTGACGAAGGTCTCACTCTATATGAGACCCTACAGCATAACCCTACTACAGGTGGGGTTCGAAACCCCAGACGACAGTGTCCACGAGCAGCAGGTGCTGTCCCGGTTTTGGTATCATAATTATGTGGTTAAATCATCGACATGAGTATTGTCGGGACCACCCTAACTGTGTCCGTGATGAATACCGCAGTTTTAGCCTCTTCGTCAAAACTATGTCGCCTAGTCAAGCCTAGGGTACAGTCAAACTGTCAACCCTAATAGCTTGAACTTGGTTAGTCTCCATCGGTCTATAGTCAAATAATATTGGACCTCTTCCAACATACTTTGGCCAAAGTTTTTCACTAAAGACGAAACCAACACATGCGACACTAACTCCCATAAACGGGAGAGCCGAATCCTTTCTTGGTCATTACTCTTCTCGCACGCTTCAAGTGTCACCCAAACAAAGACCTTTCGACATGCATTGCCTCGAAGCTAGGTCAGAGATCTAAGTGACACCGTTCATACAGGTTCATACAATAACCTCAAGTCTAAGGACCAACTAGACTATCATTACTGAGAGTTATCACTGAAAGATTTTTTTATGTTAACCATGTGATAATTCTTGCTGGGTCGTTCAGTGAACACATTCTCCAATGAGCACCTGTGCATCGTCACCGACTTCGTCAAGTTGAACGACCATGAGATCATCATCACCACTCAATGGTGAAGACAGACACAATGGTGTAATACCCAGTATCCATATATACGTGTATATGTATGTATTTTTGGGTGTATATGTGTGCGTATAATTTTTGGAATTCCTTACATATTTTTCCTTAAATTTTGGGGTGAAGGAATTATTTTTAAATGATTTCAACTCACCATTTGGAATTATTAAATGAAGTATACATGAGTAAATACATATATAAATGGAAGATACCAAGTATTAATGCATGTATTCTTATTTATTTAAAAATTTAATTCCTAATTTGTCATGACATGCCACCTCACTTTGTTAGGTGTCATTTGAAGATTAATTCTCACCTAACCCATCCTTATGTATCATTAGGAGGATGACTCTCACATATCCCTAAGCTAGGTGGCATATGGAGATGGAATTAAGGGATGAATCATCCTTGAGATGAGATTTAAGAAGGAGAAATTTTAAGGAAAAAGAAAAAAAAGAAGAAAATTTTCATTCTCACACTCTCTCATCTCCCTTCCCTCAACCAGGTGAAAAATAACCCCCTCCCTCTTCCCTTTTGATCCACCACTCCCACCACCAAATGGCCTTCCCTTTACTCCCTTCCACCACCTAGATCACCACCACCCCTTTCCTTCCTTCTCTAATCAAGTTTTACACCACTCTTGATCCAAAAATCCATTCTTTTGTACTTATTTTGGAGCTTGGAGTTGAAGAGGGAAGAGTCTTGGAGGAGTAGAAGGAGGAGCCCAAGATAAAGCTTAAAGTTCATCAAGGAAAAGAAGGGCCAAAGACAATTAGAAAGACATAATAAGGTAGGTTCTCTTAGCATTTTTAGTAGGTTTCTTTCTTAGAATTGTGTAACGATTAATGGTGTATATTTTAGCTTTGTAATCTTGCAATTAGAATGTTCATGCTATGATATTGTAGTACTGTGAACATGCTAAGATTTGTATGTTAATAAGCTATGAAAAGCATGTCTCTTGTTGTATTAATAAAGCCATGAAGTTTGTGTTCTATGTTTTGGGCCAAGGAACTCAAGCTAAGTTAATTTACACATACATTCATGTAGCATGCATCCATGCTAGTATTACTATGTTTATGTTTCATATATGCATGTTAGAATGCTTCCAATGATATAAGAATATGACTCTAGTAATATACTCATATGACCATCCTAATGTGTGAAGCATGTTGTAATTAGTGAAATTGTTTTATATGCAAGCTTCACTAAGTAAGTTGGTAGCATGTCAAATTAGATTAAATTGTTTTTATGTTTAAATTAGTTGGATGTAAACTTGTTGCAAGTTGCATGCTAAACTTGTTACATGATTAATTAATAGCATGTAAAACTATCACAAATCTTAGCTTTTAATATGTTGCATGTAAAAGTTGTGATAGTTATAGGAATTGGGTTTAATATGATTAAATTAATAGCATATTGTTGTAACTCACATTTTTGTAGTATGTTGTAATAGTCTATTAACATGTTGCTGAATTAGTAGCATGTTTGTATCTTATTAACATGTAGTGGACTTAGTAGCATGTTGTTGTAGTATGTAACACAATTCACATTTTTGTACGTTAATATGTTGTGACATGCTAGTACATTTATTGTATATCACATTATGCAAATAAACATCATGTTAGCATGTTGTTGTTGTTGAAATATACTAGTATATTGTGATAAAGTTATGTTTCATGTCCATTTGGGAATGATGAAATTATGTGGTTGATGTGTTAATTGGAATTCACTGAATGAAGTAGTGTTGTAATGAAATGGATACCATGGTCGTGGTTAATCCCGACATTGGTGAAAAGATTAACCAAATGGAAACGTGAAGAAATGAAAGTCATGATGAAATCAGTTCATAAAATAAGAGTGAGGCAGAGTGTTAAATGTCTGGAGCGCTCGATCTATTCTAAAATGGTTGAGATTTCAGATACGGGTTTGGGGGGAAACGTGTGTAAATTATAAGAGTTAAGGAGCGGACAGATGATAGTTTCTCACTCGCTCTGTCACTCCCGTATGGGGGAGTTGATTAGAGTTAGAGAGCTGGTGGTGTACTCGTGATACACCATTTGGTAATTGTTGGTTTTCTCCGTTTGTCTCGATAAAAACTGAGATTTGTCTCACTCCCGTAAAGGGAGTTACGAGAGGCCCCTCCAGTGCTTGTGTCGATAGTTGAGGATCCACCTTTCACCCACCCTGGGTGAAGTCTGGTTGCTTAGCATCATATGATTTACTCGAGTTTCCAAATATTAACTAATCACCTAAATTTTTAACTAAGTTAATCTAAAAATGTTTGTTCCTCAGTTCCTTATTATTTTTAGTACTTGTACGTCACATTTATATATATATATATATATATATTTTTTGACGGATAATCGAAAACTTTATTAATCATAAAATATATACAAATAGTGTAGACTAGTTGGTAATAGGAGATACCAGGGGGTGAGGGGATAGGACACAAGCGTCGTCACCCTCAACAGCCTAATATCAAACATCAACAACTAGTCAAGAGAACTAATGATCTTATAAAAATGGCCAAAACACACAGGCCCAATAAAGAGTACAAATATGAAATCACCCAGCGTCAATAATTCCCCAGTTAGAAAAGGGGGTCGTGTCAGAAGCCTGATCCATATCCAAATTACGCATGGCTATGAATACATCTGCAGCTATATCTTCAAACAACTGCACCTTCCCCATACTCAGCCCTTCAAAAATCCTCTTGTTACGTTGCTTCCAGATGTGCCAAACCATCGATGCCAACACGGTTTTAGCCAAAACACCCATAGGGTCAGAATTACTGTAACTGGATAAAATTAAATCACTAGTACCTGAGAGAGTAGTAGGAAAAACACCAGTATATCCAAGTTTTAGCAAGCTCCTAGTCAGAATATAACTGGAGTAGTTACATTCGAAGAATAAGTGTGCAGCAGATTCGGGCGCATTGACATTGCAAAGCACGCAAATTAATTCATCCCCAAAAATCTATTATACATTTGACAGCGTTTTTTGAATCCTAGGGCTGACTAGGACAAGATAAAAGACGGTTGAGATTTCATCTAGGCAAATCAACGGTGTAGATGCGTTGTTGTAAAACTTTTTTTAAGTTAAAGAGTGGAATCATTGCAAACCGCACCCATAAAGTCAATAAACATTCACGAAAATTGGATGAGTCATCCACCCGTAAATAGTCATTGTCGTGAATTGAATGACTCATCTGATAGTCATTCACGCAAATTGCATTCAAGAGTAGGCATTCAGGAAAAAAAGAGTCATCCAGAGTAGTCATCCAATTAATCCACCCATAAAGTCAATAAACCGAATGAGCTCCCCTGTGTGGGACCCACTAAATTCAGGAAAAAAAAGTAGACATTCAAGATCAACGCCTATATTTTGATCCGCACCCAATTAACGCACCCAAACCGAATGACATCCTTCGTGGGACCCACTAAACCGAATGACATCCGCACCCAATTAACGCACACGCGTTGATAATTCCCAACGCCTCGGCTTCCAATTAACGCACAGAACGCACGCGACGCCTCGCCTCACCAACGCCTCGGCTTCCCCACGCGACGCCTCGCCTCACCAACGTCTCGGCTTCCCCACACGACACCTCGCCTTCTATACATAATTTCGCCATCATCCCGAGCACCCGCCAGCCTCAAGCCTAAATTGGTTCTTCCTCTCCCATCGCAGGTAACATTTGGGTTTGTTTCTGTAACATTTGGGTTCTTCCTCTCTAAATTGGTTCTTCCTCTCCCATCGCAGCCTCATGCTCTTGAATTATCGCCTCAAGAGCTTCCATTTGATCTTCGTTGGACCATTTTCTCAACCATCCTCCAAAAGGTACACTGTTGTTTGCATGGCCTTTTGGTCTTTTTCTCTTAAGCCTTTTGCTCTTAAGTCTTAAGTCTGTAAATTTTAATCTTAAGTCTGAAAAGCACATGACGTCATTTGCTCTTTTGCACATATAATTTTTCACAGTTTCCACAGTTTAAATATCTTACATTTTCATTACACATTTGGTCTTTTGCACATATAATTTTTCACATTACACATTTCGGTTGAGACCGTCTTTGGTTAATGTGCTTATTTTGTGCTTAATGACATTACACATTATGTCATTTGGATTTTGACACATTTCGGTTGTCAAAATGACATTTGGATTTTGACAAATTACACATTTCGGTGGATATTACAACCGAAATTATATGTGCTTAATGACATTACACATTATGTCATTTGGATATTACACATTACGGTTTAAATATCCCCGTGTCTGAAAAGCAACTTCTTTTGGTCTTTTGCTCTTAAGCCTGAAAATGTAACATAGGAATTTTTGTGTTGCTTTGCTTTGATGAAGAAAACGTAAATGAGTAGATAATTCATATGAATTCATGTGTCAAACACATGTGTCTTATGTCAAATCCATGTTTATTATCACAGGATTGGAGTGTACATTTGGTTTGGTTGCATTAGCTTGATCGGTTCTCCAGCGATCCCCATCGCCGATTGCAAGAAGGTAACCACGTATACCCCATCAGCTTCAAGCGGGATCTTCAATTGGATCAACTGTTGAAATTTCATAGAAATCAATAACCATTTTCGTTCAGGTCCCTATGTAAGTGTAGGTTCCCTTCATTTACTCTTTGAATTTGATGAATTAGTGGAACATTATCAGATTTTTTTTGAAGGTGACTGCTGCTGCGATTTGGGTTTTGTGGTGTCGTTTGCCTATTTCCTTTTGTTTTCTCCTTAATCATTTCGTTTTTTCATTATTAACTTTGTTGTATTATTGCAGTGAGGATGATTGGTAGAAGTACTGAATTGGTAAAGCCAGATGAGGTGTTGGAGCAATAGGATTTAGGAACTATTGCTGTATCCTATTTACTATATGATGTTAATATCGAAGATGTGGAGTCCATTTTTAATCAACATGTGAAGGTATTTAGCTATGAAAACATTGATATTTATCATATTGGGTGTATTGCTTATAAGAAAGTTTGATTTTTTTCATTTCTGCACCTAATATAATGTTGTTTCTTTCAAATGGGTTTCATGCACTTATACATAATCACATTTCCACATATATGCACAATCACATATATGTACAAAACAGTGACATATTGGAAAATATTGCAGTTGGCGACATATGGGAAAAGATTGCGGCTGATATTGGGAAAGCTATTAAGGATGTCATGAACCAATACTAACTTTTGGATGAAGATGTTGGTTGGATCGATGGGGACCGAGTTCTATTGCCTAGCTATTGGGATGATGAGGTGGGGGATGTCACTACCCACGATGGTAAGAAGGTGGAGGATGGGAAGGCACCAAGGGCTAAGCAAGGAAGTCATAAAAGGAATTGCATGTACTAATAAAGATCACATGAGAACTTTTACTGGTTAAGACAATTTTATTATGGTTTACATGTTTATGAAATGAAGAAGATGTTGATTATATTGGTGTGTCATATTTAGTTAGTGTTGGTTAATTAGATTGTTAATGTAGAGTATTAACATGTGTTGATTATCTTAAGCATATGATAGGAAATTCTTTTTGCATTAACATAATTTTACTTATCTGGTGCAACCGCATAGAGCATGATTACCTAATTCCCTCGCCATTATATAGAGCAATGTTGCCTAATTCAATCTACCCCCTCTGAATCATGGCTTGGCTCATGCACACTAATTCTTGGTGCATTTCCAATAATGAGTTTGCATGAGCTAGGCCATGATATAGAATAAGGTTGCTGAAAATTTTGATTAATGGGCTCCTTTGGTGTATTCTTGCTCTAGAGTAAAGAGCCATTCAAATTTTCAAGGCTTCCTATTATTATGTAATAAATGAAATATCACTAAATCCTTAGTTTATTGTATTAGTTATTAAATTTATGGGTATCTGACTCATATCATGGCTGTAAATATCATAATTTTGGAGTGGAATTAAATTTGGAGGGTACTAAAATTTGAGATGAACTAAATTCCATGGGATAGGCAAAATTTTGGCGGGGGGGACTAAGATTTTGATGGGGATATCTTAAATGAACCGTGCTCTATGGAGCAGATATGGAGCAGATGGCAGGTGAGGTGAGGGAGCGGATGGCATGAGAGGCGATGGTTTCGGTGATGAGGCGGGAGATCTTGGTGTCGGAGAGGGAGCGTTGGAGATGGACAACGTGTGACATGGTGTTCCATGAGATCTATCAAAAAATTGCATGAACTATCATTATCTTCCATGAGATATGTTTATTATTTCTTCATTTTGCAACTTATATTGGGATTCATAAGTTGGATACACATGTTTGTTAGTTCAGTGGTAATTTTTAACTATTTGGCTATGTATCTGGTGAATACTTGGCAATTCGAATCCTTAAATTATTTGTGATATTGCAATTTTTCACCAAAATCAACCAGAATTCTTGATCAATGGTCACAAAGGTTCCTAATACATTTGAATTGCTTGGTTGATACTATGTCATTGCTGCATGAATATCTACTTAATTTTCTTTTCAGCTTTCCTTCGTGTATGTGAACTTCAATGTCCCACTAAAATGTGTGCGAATTATGCGATGACTGATGGTAACAATGCATCTTTCGATGATGCTGGCACAAAGAGTTAGTACATGTATGAATACATTCGAGATATAAGCCAAATTTGAACACATTCGAGATATAAGCCAAATTTGGAATGAATATTTTCCTGGCATTTACAAAAAAATATTTCTCCCATATATTAGGCAGTTCTGTGTTTCCTATAGCCGAATGTTGACTATGAAACATTCAAAAATAAGATCAGAACACTTATATAAGCTATAGCTTAATGTTGCGAAACAATAATGGTTGAGAATAGCTTAATCTTGGGAAATCAATGGTTGAGATGAGAGTTTATGGAAAAATAAAATTTTTTGGGGAATGAAAGTTTCTGGGGAATAGCAGAGTGCAATTAATGCATTTGATCAAAAATTTTAAATGCGGATTATTTTAAATGTGTCAAAGGCGCCCGCTAAATTTTTTAAACTTATTTGTTGTTGCGCGCCGAAGGCGCCCACTAAATGTTTTTACACTAATTTGTTGTTCTGCGCCGAATTTGTTTTTTCATGCCGAATGCGTCCATGTCGCTAAATATTTTTACGCAAATTTGTTGTTCCACGCAATTTTGACCGTGGAAATAATTTTTTGGGGAACAAAGATTTTGCGAGGGAAAATCTTAATTGAACCGCGCTCGCGCAGAAGGCGCCCGCGCCGATTTTTAAACTAATTTGTTGTTCCGCGCCGAAGGCGCCCGCTAAATGTTTTTACACAAATTTGTTGTTCCGCGCAATTTTGACCGTGAAAATTTTTTTTGGGGAACAACGAACTTTACGGGGAAAAATCTTAAATGAACCGTGCCCGCGGGCACGGGTTATGACTAGTATATATATATATACATATAGGAGGGATCAAATAACCCCCAAAAATAACCCCCAAGAAAACCCCCTAGCAAAAAGTCTATGCACCCTTATTTTTTCAGAAGATCCGAACCATTCATCTTGATCTCCACCCTCTAAAACCATAACCCACCAATTTTCAGTTTCAGCCCGATCCCATGTGTTTTGCTCGTTCATCCATCTGATCCAAAGTTAACGGTTTTGCATGAACAGAACTTTTGCGAAGGGTTGATGAACAGGAAAAACACACGGGCTGAAAATTGGTGGGTCAGGGTTTTTGAGGGTGGAGATCAAGATGAACGGTACGGATCTTCCAGAGTTTATCCCAGTCACCAAGAGTTTGTCCCAGTCACCAAGAGAGTGGGTCCCAAATTTTGGGGGGAAACACACTTTTGTTGGTAGGAAATTTGAAAGTGAAAACAAAATTTTGAGGGGGAAAAATCTCAGCCCCACAAAAAAACAGCCGCCCATTTTTGAGGGGGGAAATTTGACAGTGAAAACAAAATTTTGTTGGGGGGAAATCTGAACCCCACAAAAAATCAGCCGCCCTTTTTTATCATCTTTCCAACAAAACTCAGCCCCAACTCTCATCTGATTGCTGCGAGATTTACTCCAAAATACACGACTCAACCAAGAAAAAAGTTAGATTTTCTCCTTGCACAAAGCAGATTGATGAGGGTCTTTGAAGTTCTCTCAACACAAAGTGCTGTATAGTTCATTTTGGTATCAAATTGGGATTCCAATGTGCAGATTTTTGTGGAGGTGGGAAACGGCGGCGGGTGGATAGTGTCGGAAATAATGGAGGTGGCGGAGGGCAAGCAACGGAGCACGGAAGGAGAGAAGAAGGCAATGAATAGAGAAGAAAGAGTGATGATATACAAGGCCAAGCGGCAGAGCAGGCTCTTCTCCAAGCAAATCTGTTACCAAGTCCGCAAGCTCAATGCAGAGAAGCGTCCCCGCATCAAGGCACGTATTCCTTCATTCATTCATTCGTGTAGTTTTTTTGAAGTTTGATGCTGATCGGTTTGCTTGCAACGCCCATCTCCTATTTCCAATAGTTTGATAGAATGATTGCTTGAATAAATTAAGTTCATGTTTTGTTTTAGTAGCTATAGCCTTTTAGAGTGTCTTTTTATTTCACCAAAAGTGAGGGGGAGATTTATGAGTTAGTCTTTGAAGATGAACTTCCTGTTTCATTTTTAAACTGGGTTGTAGAAAAAAAGTTAACATAGTTCGTTAACAATAAATTAACAAAAAAAATTTAATTTATGTAGCCACTTCCAAATTTAACCAAAAAAGTTAATTTATGTATCCACTTCTAGATTTGTTTACAGATTTTCGCTTTTAACTTCCATTTTGCTAACAAAATATGTTAAATTTTTTTGTTTACAAATTTTTTCTTTTAACTTCCATATTTCTTTGTGACGTGCGTTTATATTTCATATATTCACGCACGTTTTCTTTTGTGTTTTTTCGTATTTTCCGCCGTCTTTTATTCGTTTTCTCGTATTTTCTCGTTTTCTTTCACTTTTCTTTGTTTCTCCATGTTTGCAGGAGATTTCCCGCGTAGGGGACGTTTAACGACGATATCTCAAGTCCCCGGAGCAACGGGAGGAGTCATGCGTGATCCAGAGGGTCAAACGACGAAGATTGCATCTTTCAGCCCCTCACCCGGTCGGTTGGTCATCTCCAACCGATCGGGTGATGCACGCGTGCACCACCCGGTCTCAACCGGAGCTCAAGTGGAAGTCACCCGACCGGTTCACATGCCGGTTCAACAGGGGCCGGTTCTCTGTCTTTTCGAGCCAAATTCCAACCGATCGGGTGACTCCCACCCGATCGGTTCATCTGTAGCTGATGCTGAAGAGCCGAGACACGGGCACCCAACCGATCCCTTCACCCGATGGCGCCAAGATCCAACCGGTCACTCCAAGAACTAAACCGACCGGTTCATATGACCGGGTGAAAGTCCGCCGTTTTCTATTTATTATTTGTAACGGATCACCCGATCGGTTGACTTGTCAACAGATCGGTTGATACGAGATCCTATAAATAGGACCCCTAGGGTTCCAGAAACGCGGGGGAGCTGTTAGTTTTTACTGTTTTCTCCTATTGTGACGGCTGTAATTACTTTTCTATTGTAAGTTTTCGGATCTTTCTTAAACTTTAGTATTATCTTAATTGCTCTACTACCTTCGCATTCCAATCGTCTGATTATGATTTCAACGGTTCATTTTCGTTTAGATCGCTTTTTAATGAATATTTGTGAGTAGTTCCTAAATCTGGGATTTTGGCGGAAACCCCTTCGGGGGCTCTTCCCGATGCATCCATAGGGTTAGGAAATCGATAGGGATTAGGAATCTAACGGTTACGCGGGGTGTTTCATTTTCATCGACGGGAAAAAGACCGCCTTTGACCATTGGGCCAAGGGGGAATAAACTTGGCGGTTGACTCCCTAGCCATAGCTCACGCCCTTAGCGTAGACGCCAAATCCTAGCGCGCGGGAGCGGCAGGATGAGACGTTGGGAGTTATCGTTGCGAGCTTAGTGCTCCCGGAATCGATCAGTGTTAATGGTCACGGGAGTGCCCACTGATCGAATCCGGGAAGTCCGGTGTATCATCCTGGGCACCGACCGAAATATCGGGCCCATGGGATGCCGGTACCACTTTCAGAGGCAACGTCTCACCATTAGACCCTAATTCCGATCGCCATCCTACCCGTAGGCCGTATCGGCGAGAGTCGTTCGTTGGAGTGGAAACTAAAGTCCCGGGTTTATTTTCTTATTGTTTATACCTTGCATTCTTTTCTCGTGACAACCCATCCATCGATTCGGGCTAGCTCACCCACGGGGTGATTTCGGTCCTCCTTGACACAAGCACATCCTAGCCTCCATTTGTTCGACCCCCAAGCCACACTACAACACCGTGCGCTTGCGGTTACAAATATCTAAACTCCCACGCGGGTCCCCCGGCCAGAAGATGGCGGTAAACGCCAATACGAAAGAGAAGCCCCCGGATCCCAAAAACAAGGAGAGGGTAGTCGAGAAAATCTTTCTCCAGCCGCTGACTACTCCAAAGGCCGTAAGCTCCAATGAAGAAGAGATGCCGAACTTCGGGCATCACCCGTATCAACCACCGTGAACATCACTTGCGGGCGTCGAGCCAACGACGTTAAACAAGTGCGCATCATGGGAGGCAACCCATGATCTAAACTTTTGTCCCACTTTTTAGTGTTATTTTTTACTTTATTTTATCTATTTTATAAATAAAATCAGCCACAAGAACATCCGTTCAGGGACTTAGACAATCTGTTGGTTTTTGCAGGAAACAAAGCCCCAACCGATCGGTTGATAACTCAACCGATCGGTTGGGATGTATCAGATACAATCCGCAACTGTCCCCAAATGAACCGATCGGTTGAAGAATGGAGAGACCGTGTGACAGACCGGGTGATCTGGGGAGGATTCTCGGGAAATTTTTGGGAGACATCAACCGATCGGTTGAGTTAGAGCGCGATCGGTTGAGGCGACCGGGTGAGCAACCCTCAATTCTCGGGAAAATGAGTGGAGCGACCAACCGATCGGTTGACAAGTCAACCGACCGGTTCGCCTGTAGCACTTCTTCGGCAAGAATTTTCAAAACCCTATAAATACCCCCGACCACCCGTTCGCATTCACCCTCGCCCGATCGCTCGAACCGCCGTCGTTTCGCCTCCTCCTCCTCCCCAACGGCCCGATTCACTCCCCCACGTCCTCCACTCCTCCAATACTCCCTCTCCCCACCTCCTCCATCAATCTCTCCATCATTTACACTCCCTCTCTCCTTTCATTTCGAGTTTCTGACCTAATTCCCCCCAAACAACGCCCATTTCGAAAATTCTTACTGAAAGAGGTCGCCGCGGCTCCACGCTACTCTCATTGCACAACGTGAGGACATCTACGAGCAAGCTTCGCCATTTCTCTTGGGTACACTCGCTCCTACGCTCATATTTCTATTTTTGCCCTATAAATTGTGCTTGCTCATTTTGCTTGTGTTAGTGTGCATTCATTGCTTTTGCACTCATTCATACACGCACACTCACGCATGGCTAAGGATAAAGACAAGGGGAAGGAGATTTTGCGGGAGGAGGAACCGTCTCGAAAGAGACGAAAACAAACACGTCCCCCTTCCCGCACACGGGCACTGACACTAGGCCCTCCCCCGCCTGTTATCCCCCCTGTGGACCCAATGTTGGGCCCGCATGGGTATATCTTTAGGAACCAGGAACACAAGGATTTTTATCGTAGGCTCGATGCTCGGGGGCATCTATCAACTAAGTTCCCGCATACACAGTCACTGGAAGATCTCGGTGTCTACACCGAAGTCGAATCTCTTTTCGCTAACTTAGGCTGGTTGGCCTTTCTTAATGCATCTGCCGTATCCTACCCGGTACTCACCCTCAAATTTCTCTCTACACTTGTTTGGGAGTCTGGGTCGATCATAAAATTCCGGGTGCGTAACAAGAGTGTCACCACAAATCTGAATACCATTAACGATATATTTGGTTTCCCCAATCTTGGGGATGACTCCATCCGACACTACGGGTACACGCCCGAGTTTAACGTCGATCAATTCTGGTTCCGCCTCACACTGCTCCATAACTATCCCCGAGGAAGGGCCAAGGCCTCCTCCATCATTCATCCCGTGTTTCGTTTGGCCCACAGGATCATATCATCTGCATTTTTTCCCAGGGACGAGTCCGGCACCGTGACTATCCCTGACCTTTTTATCCTCTGGGCCATGACTTTCCCTTTTGTCCCGGACGATGATGGGATTAGCTTCAGGGCCCCTACCGTCCCCATCCATGGCGACGATTGGCTTGTTTACAAGCTTCTCGAGATCAGCCGGGCCGGTAAGGGGAAGTTTTGTTGTGGGGGCATCATTACTATCATTTGTTCTTACCCCCAATTTAATATTCCCATCCCCAGTAATCTTCCCGCTGCCGCAGGACCCTCACAGCTAGATATTGATGTCCTGCGGCACATTCACATGATTAAACCCCACTCGGATGGCCGCTTCATCTTCAATTATGGCCACCCCCCAGCCCCTTACACCATTCTCCCCAACCCCGCTCGCATGACCATAGCTCTTATGGGAGATTGGACCTTCCCACCCGATCCCAACTTCCTAGCGGGGTTGCACCTTCCTTTCCTTCCCACGGACGCACGCAGACCACCGTCCCCTGCCGCCCACTTAGGCGAGCAGGATATCCCTGCGTCTCGGGGAGATATGGGGGCTGGCCCGAGTCGTCCTGTTTCTGTTCCGGGGCCCATCACGTCTGAGCACCTCTTAGCGGCCATTTCTGGCCTTGTCTCCTGTGCCGGCATGACCACCGTCGCCGGCACCACTTCCACCTTACCTGCCGGCACCACTTCTGCCTCACGTCAGTCCACATCTTTTGGTCGCCGCCAGGTCTCTGCCCGTCTTGGTCTTGAAAGGGAGGTCGCCGCCCTCCGTGATCTCGCCATGTCCTCTACCTCCTCGGACCCATCACCGTCCTCTTTTCTCACTCACCCATGTTTCCTCGCACTTGAGAGGAACGTGGCCGCCATTCTTCGCCTTCTCACTCACATCCACGGTCCACCTCCACCTTCACCACCTCGACGATCTTCTCCTCCACCTTCACCACCTCGACGATCTTCCCCTCCACCCTCCCACACATCCCCACATCCATCACCTCCCTCACCACATACTTCTCCTCCCTCATCTATTCCCATCCAGGTATCCACTTCCCCCCTCCCGACCACTTCCATCGCACCCACGCTACCTCCTCCCTCCTCCTCCATCACTGCATACGTGCGTCGGAGGAAATTGCCGGTGCGCTCCAAATCTCTCCCACCACCACCCACTATCGTCACCACCACATCTTCTTCCGCCATTTCTATTCCTCTCACCACCGCCTTGATCGCCGTCCTACCACCACCACCCACCTCCACCGACACTCCTTCCATCGTTCACACCACCGCTGCCCCTATTCCTCCACCTCGTTCCCCACTTCTCCGCACACCCCCAGCCTCCCCCGACCACCCAGCCACACCCTCTTCCGAGGAGGACGAGGACTCACCTTCTCCTGCTTTCTGATTTCACCTTGTTTGTTTTTGACTCCCCCTTGCATATTTCTGCATTTCACGATCACATTTTATTCGCTAGCACTGTCATGTCTAGCTTGGGGGACGTCTATTTTGGTGTGTTGTCGTGTTTTGTTGTTTTTCTCATTTGTGTGTGTGTGTGTGTGTGCTTGTTCCTCCCCTTTTGAGTGTCGTGTCGTGTGGTTTTATTTCTATTTTCGTGTCGTTTGAGCTTGATTTTGATTTTCCTTTATTTTCAGTTTCATCTCTGTGTTTTCCTCGTTTTCATTTCTTTTTGTGTCGGTGCGTATTCCCCCCATCTTCATTGCCCTCCCGTACTCACTCATATTGCATTGAGGGCAATGCAAGCTTCAGCTTGGGGGAGTCGCACTGTATGCGCCATTGGAGTCCTTTTTCGTTTTTGTGTCGTTTTCATCGTGTTTTTTATTTTTTTCTTTTTTCTCTTCTCTTCTTTTTATCTCTTTCTCCTAGAGATGAACCCTATGATGAATCACCACAAAGTCACACACACCTAGCATGGCATCGATAATCACACTCACTGACCCTAGGATTTCGAGTCCTCTTGCATTTCACGCATCGTGAGTCCACTTAGCTTTTTGTGAGTCGTGAATCATGCCTAGCTATTTGGTGTACTTCTACTTTGTGATTTTACTTTATATACCTGTCCAGGAATGACCCCTAGATTATCATGCTTCGATTTGAATATGCGGTATTTATTTTTCCTGTCTGCTTCTGCATGCTATATATATATCGGGTACTTCATTTCGCATGTGTCGGGATTCCACAATTAAGGACTAGGAAAACCCATTTAGCCTATGCTCTATTTAGCGAGAATAGTTTCTTTTGCCCAAGTGTTTAGATTTCGACTTCTTTTTTGTTTTACTTGGTGCAAATCCCCTCGTCGTGTACCGTTCTCCCACTTGGGAGAGTACACATGTGTATAGCCAAAAACCCAAAAATAAAAAAAAAGAGAACAGAAAAGAAAAGAAAAATTTTGTATAGCCAAAAAGCCAAAAAAAATACAAATACCCAAAACCCAAAAAAAAATTCAAGTGTGAATATGTTTCCTATCTACCGAGAATAAAGGGAAGGCGAGAATTTGCACCGAGTGTTCTACTCCACATCATCTCAACCCCCATCGTTTTCGAAAACACTTGGCTTAGGAACTTTTTAGCTAGTATCTAGGCTATAGTGGCGTGATTTCCTTAACCCTAGTTGTGGAATCCCCGATGCATGATGCGCTTCTATTCTTATACTCTTCTCATGCATGCTTGAACTAATATTCACCGCAATTTCAAATTCGAATCGGTATTTGGGTCGTTTCTTGGGTCTGTGTATATCGAGCTTTATTACACATCGTAGATAGCGACACCGACTGCTAGCGCACCACCACACTCACGCGTGCTTCACCGCATGGGCCCACGACACTTATTTGGACTCGTTTTCCTAGGTTTAGTGATGTGATTTTACGTTTGCTTTCTTGGTGTGTCGTTTTTGATTTTGATTGGCTCTGACGGACGATCTAGGATATAGAGTTTTCTTTTTCTCTCTTTCTCTCTATTTTCCCCTCCGAGCTCCTACTCTCACTCGTCTTCCTCGAGGACGAGGAAGAGTTCAGCTTGGGGGATTTTAACGTGCGTTTATAATTCATATATTCACGCACGTTTTCTTTTGTGTTTCTCCGTATTTTCCGCCGTCTTTTATTCGTTTTCTCGTATTTTCTCGTTTTCTTTCACTTTTCTTTGTTTCTCCATGTTTGCAGGAGATTTCTCGTGTAGGGGACGTTTAACGACGATATCTCAAGTCCCCGGAGCAACGGGAGGAGTCACGCGTGATCCAGGGGGTCAAACGACGAAGATTGCATCTTTCAGCCCCTCACCCGGTCGGTTGGTCATCTCCAACCGATCGGGTGATGCACGCGTGCACCACCCGGTCTCAGCCGGAGCTCAAGTGGAAGTCACCCGACCGGTTCACATGCCGGTTCAACAGGGGCCGGTTCTCTGTCTTTTCGAGCCAAATTCCAACCGATCGGGTGACTCCCACCCGATCGGTTCATCTATAGCTGATGCTGAAGAGCCGAGACACGGGCACCCAACCGATCCCTTCACCCGATGGCGCCAAGATCCAACCGGTCACTCCAAGAACTCAACCGACTAGTTCATATGATCGGGTGAAAGTCCGCCATTTTCTGTTTATTATTTGTAACGGATCACCCGATCGGTTGACTTGTCAACCGATCGGGTGATACGAGATCCTATAAATAGGACCCCTAGGGTTCCAGAAACGCGGGGGAGCTGTTAGTTTTTACTGTTTTCTCCTATTGTGACGGGTGTAATTACTTTTCTATTGTAAGTTTTCGGATCTTTATTAAACTTTAGTGTTATCTTAATTGCTCTACTACCTTCGCATTCCAATCGTCTGATTAGGATTTCAACGGTTCATTTTCGTTTAGATCGCTTTTTAATGAATATTTGTGAGTAGTTCCCAAATCTGGGATTTTGGCGGAAACCCCTTCGGGGGCTCTTCCCGATGCATCCATAGGGTTAGGAAATCGATAGGGATTAGGAATCTAACGGTTACGCGGGGTGTTTCATTGTCATCGGCGGGAAAAAGACCGCCTTTGACCGTTGGGCCAAGGGGGAATATACTTGGCGGTTGACTCCCTAGCCATAGCTCACGCCCTTAGCGTAGACGCCGAATCCTAGCGCGCGGGAGCGGCAGGATGAGACGTTGGGAGTTATCGTTGCGAGCTTAGTGCTCCCGGAATCGATCAGTGTTAATGGTCACGGGAGTGCCCACTGATCGAATCCGGGAAGTCCGGTGTATCATCCTGGGCACCGACCGGAATATCGGGCCCATGGGATGCCGGTACCACTTTCAGAGGCAACGTCTCACCATTAGACCCTAATTCCGATCGCCATCCTACCCGTAGGCCGTATCGGCGAGAGTCGTTCGTTGGAGTGGAAACCAAAGTCCCGGGTTTATTTCCTTATTGTTCATACCTTGCATTCTTTTCTCGTGACAACCCATCCACCGATTCGGGCTAGCTCGCCCACGGGGTGATTTCGGTCCTCCTTGACACAAGCACATCCTAGCCTCCCTGTGTTCGACCCCCAAGCCACACTACAACACCGTGCGCTTGCGGTTACAAATATCTAAACTCCCACGTGGGTCCCCCGGCCATTCGCGGCATAGCGAACCGGGGGCACACACGCGACACGTCACTTTGAATTTTCTGTTGAGATAACTGTCTAAATTAAGCATCATGTTGTTCTTTGAAAGAAGAGAGCATGTCTCCCTTAGCATAGGGTATAGAACATCACCAAAGGATTTGTTTTGCAAAATTTTCAGTGCCATCAAAGTTTTGATGCTGGCATTTTAAGAGAGTAACCATGATTAAAATTTTGTGACAACAATGTTCGAAAGGGTGATGATTTATGAAGGTGAGAAGAGGGGAGGATTATGGAAAGGACTTCTGTCGTTCAGAAGAGATTCAATGTCGTTAAGAAGAGATTCAATTTTGCTGAGAAGGTTAACAGGTTACTGCTTGAACCTCAACCATTTTTATTTCTGATTTTTCTTGTTTTTGTTTTTTATCAGTTCGTCGTCGTCGTCGATGATCAAAAAAACTGTGAGCAACTCCCTTGATATGGGTCATATGAGGTCATATTTTTCACACTTCATATGAGGTCATATTGTGATAATTGGTATGATATTTACATCACATAAAATTTGGTGTTTTTAAGCAAACGAAGCATAATGATGTGAATTATTACTTAGGAAAAATATGCTGCTTGTATTATTGAGTCAAAACATGTGACCTCCACTAACCAGTTGGAAGACTTATTCATCAAACCACTTAAAAGATTTTTGAGTTTATTTATGACAGGATGGACATGTATAATGTAAATTCGGTTTGAAAGAGTGTTAATCAATTTATAAAATTAAGGATTTTTTAAAAGTAGGGAATATTCTAAAGTTAGACTACAATTAGTAAGTAGAGTTAATGAACCAAAATAATAGTTGATGTCCAAGTTTTATAGTATATTGACAGCACCAATATTCCAATTTGGTTATCTGACTTTAGTTCAATTCTTTACAATAATCATAACAGATACAACCCAAGCAAATCACTATAATATAATAAAATATCTTAATCATTAAAAATTGTAGAGTGCCAAGAGAAAGCTCTGATAATATAGCATGTTCTTAAGAGTTAAAATGTTCAGAAGTATGACTAAACTTGGAAAATGTTCATTCGCTATTATATGGAAAGAAAAACCAACCTGGAGTATAGGAAATATGTCAGCAACAAAAGCAATGAAGCCAGAAGGTGCAACATCAGTATTCCTGCAAATTAGAACTGCATGTTAGAATAAATAAAAAATATATAAGAGAAATCAAAGTGATCAGCAGATAAGTCCAATACTTTAGCATGCTGCCTAGAACAACTACTCCGAAAAGATTGATTGCTCCCAAACCTATAACCATTGCTTTCTCCAATGTCCCTACTTTACTGCAAAAACATAAGATTAATGGCATGAAATTCAACAGCATGAAAACACTTTGAGTAAACTGAAGTACAAAAGTCAAACAATTAATCTATTGGGCATGTAGTTTAGAGGAATAATGATTAATTTTGGGTAGGGGTGAGTGCATCATGTAAAAAGTGTGCAACCTTCCAGCAAATGCAAAAAAATTGGTCATCATGCTGCTATTGGGAAGAATTTGTCAGTATTTATTTGAAAGCTTCCATATTCCGTGCTATAAAACTCTAGAATCAAAAAAGAGTACCACTAAATTTTATTGATTTTGCTCAAATAAGATTACTCAAACTATGTCAATTTAACGAATATTGTAAAGTAGTTTGTTTTGTTTGAAAAAAAAATCTAAGCTTTTTAGTTTCTAAAATGTTACTGCTCTGTTGCGAATTTTGATACTTTATGCAGCTATTGGGAAAAGATTATTGGGCAAAGATTGTTATGATATATTGATATTGCACTGGACAATATCGTGGGTCAAGTGTTTTGTGACAAGATCAACGATTACCTGAAAGATGCAGACGAAGAGCAACAAGGAGTTGGTGCTATTCAATGGTGTGCAGAAACTAACACACGCTGATTATATTATGATATTTCCCGTCTCCAGTTCTATCAAATCTAAATGGTAACTTATTCGACATATAAATGGTTGGGAGATGGCTTAATTTAATAATATAGTACTGGTGAAATTGGATTCAAATCATTGAAACCATCCATCGTTTTGTTATACATGATGGAATCAAAAAGTTGTATGTTCATGTATGTAAATTTTGCCCATTTGAGGAATTTGTTTAATTGGATATGCAATGTTTTCAGTACTCTAATACTCTAATAGAAGATTGCCTCCAGTGAAGCTTTAAAGAAAAAGATTCATCTTCATTATGCTTTACTATAATCATTCTAGGAAGTCTATATCAAAGAAAATATTTTATTTTACCTTTGCACTTGAAATATTTTATTCATATGGAATGATATTCTCTAATGTAAAAAGTATCCATGCTTGAGGTGACATTTTTTAGGAATGCTAGATATAGATGCCTGCACTGTTTTCTTTTGGAAGTTTCTAAATATGAAATTTGGATTAATAATCATATTTTATCACATCACTTTTCTCCATTTTATGGAGTTTGAATGCTGCACATTTGGATATTGATTTCAATATATATGTATTTCTTTGTGCATGCTAGGATTGCTTTTGGTAGACTTACTCTCCCTGGTGACTTTTCAGATACGATAAGTTCACGATTGGGTTCTCACTGCTCTTGGATATATGTATTTCATTTTGCTTACAAAAATTCCAAGTTGTATTGTGCCATTCTTGATGAAAGTCTAGCTTTATTTTTCATGAAGATAATTAAAAGTCTTTTTCTTAATTTTGAAGTTTGAATCTGTCCTTGAAGATTAAAGCATGTCATTGTGTCATTGTAAAGCCCAATTGATTACATTTACAGCATTTGATTAATTGAAGTTTCAAATATAATGTATTAATTAATAACCTGGAACTTATACATTATATTTCTTAATTTTGAAGTTTGAATCTGTACCTGAAGATTAAAGCGTGTCATGGTGTCATTGTAAAGCCCAATTGATTACATTTACAGCATTTGATTAATTAAAGTTTCAAATATAATGTGTTTACATTTACAGAAATATAATATATGAGTTCCAGAACAAGCCCAACAATGACTTGCATAAATTAACTTCTTACATTTATCCTGGAACAGATTCAAACTTCTTACATTTATCCTGGAAGTGGATATCCTGGAACAGAAATACAATGACATTCAATGACATCCAGATTCAATTGATATCCTGGATAAAATATGTTAACCTCCATTTATGTAAGAATTTTGCATAAATTGAATCTACTCCCGGCTTTTCTTCAACTTCTCTGTTCAATTTCTCACTAACTCCACTGATCTGCCCATTGGCTTTGCAGGCCCTACATTACGTGCAAGAAAACAAGAAAACCCTGAAGAGGTGTGCCCTACAGGATGGAAGCCTGGGGAGAAGTCCATGAAACCTAACTCCAAGCTGAGTAAAGAATACTTTGCATCTATTTAGGAATTGTATTCGCTCAGGTTGACTGTAAGATGTTTGTTTCCATGTGGGAAGAGCCGAAGATACATTTTTTTGTTATGATCAGTTATGTTCCAGTTGTTTGCCAGTTGAATAAAATCCATTGAAAGAGGATATCAAAATCAGGATTCATAGGAATACAAGGCTACAACGTCTTATAAAAAGTGTAATTTTGGGGCGCCTTTAATTTTTTTCTAATAAGATTCATCTATCTATTACAAAAAGATTCATCAATTTCTTAGAAATTATGCTTCATCCTTTGTTAACTGGCTTCTTTGAAAAAAAAACAGAATTTGTGTGGTGTAAATTTTGAAGTATAAGCTTAATACAAAAGATGTCCTTATCAAGAAGGGGTTCAATTATGTTCCAATTTGTGTGGTGTGATTTTCAAGATGAATATATTGACAATTTATTTTTTCAGTGTGTTATTATGTAGTCTATATGGAGATCCATCACTTTCAATCTAACAATTTTGGTTTAGGAAGGTAGTGGAGTACAGAGATGTAGTGGCAGCGCTGGTGATGGTGTCACCCATGCTCACGGGTCTTTGGCAAACGGATAGCTGGTGAGGAGGTTCAGGAACGTACCAATTCTTTATATCTACTCGAATTCTTTTTGGTTTTGTGATTCTCACATGGTTCCAATTTTGGTTTCATGACTAGATTGGTCGATCATTGGGTGGATGCTTCATTTATGGATTATGTTGGTGGTTGTGTGGGGATTTGCTGGATATGTGTTACAAATTATTTTTAGTAGCAGGATTGATGTGAAAGAAAGAAGCTTGAATGAAAGCATGAGTTTTTGATTACATTTCCCCTCACTTGAAATAGTAAAAAACATCCCTGGAACTATCTGTTTTTGTTGCTTTATCTTCCAAAATTGCATTTGACTTTGTTATTTTTTAGTTCATACTATTTTTTGTCCCATTATATTTGTTAATTACTAGGACAAGTAGTAAGAAATATTGGGGTACTTTTTGTTTGTCTCAGTAATTAACAAAGATAGGCTTATTTCTTACTAGGCTTAAGCACTTATTTCTTACTGTTGTTTGTCCCAGTAATTAAAAAATATTGGGAAGAAACTAGGACACTTGAATATTGTTGTTTGTCCCAGTATGTATCAAATATTTTTTAGTTTATCTTTGGAAATAAGCCTATCTTTGGAGAAAGAAATAACAAAATTGCTTAAAAAATAACAAGGTTTAGGTTATCTTTGTGAATTGGGATACTTTTTGTTCCTTAGTTTGTTAATGGAGGCTCCTTTTGCCATCTCTATTCAATGAACTTGACATACCAAATTTAGGATTTTTATGGATTGGGAACAAGACATAATCTTGCACACATTGTTCATCCTATCCTAAAATTCGTTCTCTATTTAATGAACTTGACATACCAAATTTAGGTGTTCTTGTTGATAATTACGGAATCGTTTGTGATTGCCATGTGTTTAGAATACTCAAGCACTGTCCCAAAGCAAAGGAATGCATCATGTTGAAGTTTGGGATGTACGTGTTACGTCCAGAGGATAATAATATGAACACACAGAAGCTCAAATGCAGTTGTACAGTTTGTAAATGGGATAATCATCTATCCGTGAAGATTGATGGCACTGTACTATATGTTAATGTATGTAAATACATGGAAGTTGGAAATGCAAAAAAAACATGAAGCAAATTCTATATTGGATAAATTCTCAAATATGAGTGTAAGTGCAAATTCTGTATTTTTGGTTTGGATTGTGTATGTTTTGTGCAAATTCTATGTTTTTTGTTTGGATTTTGTATTTTTTTTGGATTGTGTATTTTTTGAGTATAACTTTTCAAATATGAGTGTAACTGCAAATTCTATGCAAATTGAGAGTAAATTCTCTCAGATTGATGAGTTTTCTATCGCATTTGCATATCAGATTTCTTATTTTCATGGTAATAATTGTAATAGAACTTGATAACTACATGTGTATCATGCACTCATATAACTGCTTTTTCGAACATAATATTGATTAACAGAGTATTTTAGTTTTGTTACATAATTGAGGTTGTATATTAGCTAAAGCCCTTGGAAGCTTAATATCAAGGCATTCAAATCTCTACCAAATAAATACATTGCTATACTTTTCTTACAAAAACTCCGTCATCAGTAAAGGTTTCTCTTTGCCACTTCAACATAGTTAAAAATGAAATTTATACATTCATATTAAGAAGGAAGCAAGTAGAATCCAAAAGAACGAAGCAAGGATAAATTGTGCATGTATATGCCACACTCTTACTTTCTTATTTTTCCTTGACAGTTACTGATGTCCCTGCAAGTCATGGATTTTCCATTAGCACACCCAATTGCCTGCATGTATATAATTCATGTCTGTATTATGCTCTGAGAGTTACAAAACTCACCATCTCTATGGATTTGGTTTTTTTTGATACATCACAAAATGGATTTTGTTATTTTTAGTTCACACTTTTCTTAAACAAAACCCACCTTCTCGAAGTATCTTTTGATTATTACCTCTAAAATCATTAAATCGTGATGAGTTCTGTTAAATTGTGATGAGTTAGGTACAAATAAGCATATCCCTTGATGTTGATAATGATATGTCTTATTAGAGGTAATCAAGTGTCGTATTAGAGGCATGCTAATGTATTGTAAAGGATGTAGTTCATGGCATGCAAATGTACTTTGGGGGGCAGTTAATAATGTGTCTAATGGCATGCAAATGTACTTGGGGAGCACTTCATGGCATGTTAGGGGCGCAGTTCATGGCATACTAATGTACTAGGGGGAAATTCATGGCATGCTAATGTACTCTGGGGAGCAGTTCATGGCATGCCAATATACTTGGGTGTGCAGTTAATAATGGGTCTAATGGCAAGCTGCTTGGAGGGGGGTAGTTCATGGCATGATATTATACTGGGGGCAGTTAATAATGCATCCAATGGCATGCTACTGTACTGGGGGGAGGGGCAGTTTGTCTTCATCATAGAAAATTTGTCTAAACAATAGGTAGAGTTAGGTTACACAAGCATGATAGTGAACAATTAGTGTTCTTCAAGTCAATAGGTAGAGTTAGGTTACACAATTAATTATTATCTTCATCATAGAAAATTTGTCTAAACAATGGGGGGGAAGAAGAACTAAATTTGTCTAGAATTTTTAGGGGGAACTAAATATTGGGGGCTAAGATTTTTGTATGGAACTAAATAAACAATGGGGGGAACATAATGTTCTCGGGGAAACAAAATTTTGAGGGTAAACTAAAATTTTTAAATATTTGCGGGTAAAAATTCTCTGAGGAGAACTAAATTTTATGACAATTAGGATTTTGAGGGGGGCCTAATAATTATTGCGTTTGAATTATTGTTGTTCGTTTAAAATTTTGGGTGTCCATGATTTTGAGTGGATAAATTTTAAATGAAAAGTGCCCTTAGGGCACGGGTAATGACTATCTATTCTATAAAATAGGGAGGTTATCAAGAGAAATTGAATAAGAGAAGTTGGACAAGATAAATTGGATAAGAGATGAGATTTTGAGGGATAAGAGAGGAGGTGTGGAATTTTCCACATACAACCCCGGGTTTTACATTTTTGCCCATGGACCCTCCCCCCACACATACCCACACTTTTTATTCTTCCCCCCTTTTCGACCGTTTTTTCCCAGTCCACGTGATATAAAAGAGGGATGTTATCAAGAGAAATTGGATAAGAGAATTTGGACATGAGAAATTGGATAATAGAATTTGGATATCTATTATATAAAAGAGGTAAATTGGATAAAAGAAAATATAAGAGATGAGATTTTGAGGGATAAGAGAGGAGGTGTGGAATTTTGCATATACAACCCCGGGTTTTGCATTTTTGCCCCTGGACCATCCCCACACACCCACCCACACTTTTTATTCTCCCCCCTTCCGACCATTGTTTTTCCAGTCCTTTGAATATTTTGAATCTTATCCTACTAGGACAAAGCTTTGTCCTACGTGGCAAGTTTGTCCTAGGTGGCAATGACAATTTTGGGGGACTTCAATTTTGGGGGAAAACTTAAATTTCGGGGGAAACTTGAAATTTTGTGGGAAAACTTGAAATTTGGGGGAACTTGGAATTTGTGGGGAAAAAAACTCAGCCATTAAATAAACCGTGTCCTATGGGCACGGGTAATGACTATATATATATAGGGCAATCTTCGGGTGCGAAAAACCGTGCGAAAGCTTTTTTTATTTTTTTGAAATTTTTTTTCAAAATTTTTTTGATGTTTAATCCATACAAGTATATACCCCAGAGAAAATAATGGGTGAACCTGTTAGGGATTAGAGCACCCATCCACCCGTTACAAATTTAACGGTCTCAAAACGTGCGAATTTGATGAAATGCCTTGATCGAAGGCCAAATGACATTATTTCTCAACGATTATTTTTTGAGGGAGGTATAACAACATATAATGAGGGTGGAAAAAAAATATTTTGAAAAAAATTTCAAAAATAAACTAAAAACATTTTCACACGGTGCGAAATGTTCTCATTTGAAGATTTACACACATATATATATATATTACATTTGACAACCTTTTTTGAATTCTAGGGCTGACAAGGACAAGCTGACTAGGACAAAAAGGTTGATAGAAAGAGGGCCAGGATTAAATTTTACAGAATGAACGGTTTAGATGATGCTTTGAGATGAAGAGTTTGTATTTTTGAGATAACATTTATTGAAAAAACAGCCCCTTCATTTGATTGTGGGTCCCATTTTGCTGGTTACGTGACCTGGGGAGACCAATAGGCATTTTTTTGGGGAAAGCAACCGGCGTTTGCAGCAAGTCTTCTCTTGCTCTTGCTCTTTCCCAAAATCTGCTCTTGCTCTTCCCCAAAATATTAAGAGAGCAGCACGTCGAGTAGCAAGATCGTTTCGCAACAGGCTTATAGAAATCTCTTGCTCTTCCCCTTGGCCTTGCTTCTCGCCACCGCCTCCTTCCTCGCTGGTGACCTTATCGTCTCCTTCAAATTCTTGCTCTTCTCCTTGGCCTTGCTTATTTAGTTTGATTCTCAACTTTATAAATTTGTTTTAATGTTCAGTTTAGTTTGATTCTCACCATTTTTTGAGATAGTTTTTATGTTCAGCAAGATTCGGTTTTGTGTTCCATTACGAGTTTTTTGTTTTGTGTTCGGGTTTTACACAGTTTGATTTGGTTTTGTGTTCCAATATTTACACCCAAATCTACCCATTTCAAACCCTCGGGCGATTTCGCCCGGCCCCATCAGAGGTTTCGGTTGCTGCTGGTTGGTTCTCTGGGTTTGGATCAAAGAAGAAGGTAGCTTCTCTTCCTCTTGAGATCGTGAAGTCCAAGGACCCAGTTCTCTATGAGCCCACAATCGAGGTGCCCCTCGATGAGATCGAGTCGGAGAGGATCCAGAAGATCGTCGACGATATGATTCCAGCCATGAGAAAGGCCCCCGGTGTTGGGCTTGCTGCTCCTCAGATTGGCTTTCCTTTAAGGGTATAATTATTTTGGCTAATTTATTCCATCTTTGAGGAAATAATGTTATTTTTCTGATGTTAATGACGGGAAAGGTGCAATTTTGATTGGCATTGTGCATGTTCTAAGCTTGCATAGCATTAAAAATATTTTTTTAATTTATCATTATAGCACATTCTGGAAGACACAAGGCCAATGCCTCCTCTATCGTCCACCTTTGCATACGTATTGCTCAGCGCCTTATGGCGACCACCATTCTTGCGAGGTATGAGCCTGGGACGATGTCTACGCCTGAGCTCTATGTGCTCTACGGATGACGAGAGAGAGAGAGAGAGAGAGAGAGAGAGAGAGAGAGCCTTCGAGGGCGGCAGGGACGTCTTAGTCCCTGTCATTCAGATTGATATTGCCAATTGGTATCTTGACCGCATCATTTCCTTAGTCATTGCCAGGACGGCGATTTGTTGTGGTAGTCTGATCACCTTGCTTGCTCCTATGTGCAAGATTGAGTTCCCTGCTGGTTTGCTCCGACCTATGGGCCCCACTTCACTTTTCATAGATGTTATGGCCCGTATGCGAATGCTGTGTCCTCAAGGTCAGCACAACTGGATTTGGCTACAGGGTCCATTTTCGATGGATTATATGGTGCTTCTTAGCCCGCTCGAACCCACGTTGGACTTGCAGGTGGGAAGTGGAGACTAGAGATGAATCTCCCCATCCCAGCTACCCATGTACTTGAGCCCGAGGATGCCCAGCAGGAGCCCCTTCTCGGTCCTCTTGCCCCAGAGATCCCTATCCCACAGCCTGCACCTGATCTGATTCTAGCCCCCGGCACTTCTGTCCACACTTCTGCCAGTGTTGGGAGCACTGTTGTTGTGTCTGTCACCACCACCACCATCACCACCTCTGTGTCATTGACTGTTGATCCCATTTCTTACATGAGCCTTGAGAGCACCACCCCAGCTGCATTAGAGAGAGGCGAGCCTTCCCTCGTTTCGACAGTCGAAACCCTATCCTCACCCGATTTCTCGACCCCTGGGGAGTCATTTTCTGTTGCTTTCACGACCTCCCCGTCTTCGACCCTTCTGTCTCCGCTGCCACTATTTTCACCGAGAGTGTCGTGACGTCTGTCTCCACTTCTGTGTCCATGACCTCTCAGTCTGTCTCATCTTCAGTCGTCACCTAATCCTCTTCTGTCGTTGCTCAAACTTCTAGGAGCATTCCTACGGCTCAGCCTTCCATCGAGGCTGAGCGTCTTTTAGCGAGCACCGCCCCTCATCCTCACCCTGACCCTCACCCACTTGTGGCCCCACTTGTTTATGGTGGCATCATCCCTGACCTCCTCCTGTGCGACCCTCTGATCCCGCTCCTGATACCCTTGTCCAGCATCTCCGTGCTGTCGAGGGGGCCGTGAATGGGCTCAGAGCAGATTTTCGGGCTCTTGCCGCCACCGTTAGCTCTGTGCTGGCACGCGCCGCCGTTCTGCCTGGTATTCATCTCACGCTGAACCAGACCTTTACACGCTTGCCTCAGCCTCCACCACCAGCACCCCGGCCCATCCATCAGGAGCTTGCTCCACCGCCCCCACCACAGGGAGGTGCTGGCGATCCACCACCAGTCTAGGCACACACACATGATGCCTACCATGATATTACTGTTGCACCTCTCACCCCATCATTTTTCCACCATTTTGCTTGCCGGCACTTTTTGATCACTTTTTGCTCGGCATTATTCTATATATCATCCTGGGGGAGAGTATGCACTTCTGGTTCACATTTTTGTACCCATTTTTCATTGTCCATCCATCATTTGCATGCCTACTGCATCCATCATGTGCATATATCATGTCATATTTTACTTTCTATATTTTCCTTTTACCATACATGCATCCATACCTACCCTCTCCTATCTTATGTGTCATCGTGTCACACTTAGCACATTGATGACAATGTGATGTTTAGCTTGGGGGGGAGTGTGTTTACACATGCATTTTTATTTTCTTTATTTTTACCTTATTTTTCATTTTTTTATTTTTCACTCATTTTCACTCACTTTTTCATTTTTTGCCATGCATCACGTTTCTTACTTTTGGAGTGACTTGCATATGTTTAGTTAGTTTCTTTTATTTTCTTCTTTACTTCTCCTACTTCCCTTGCTAGAGATGAAATCCCTATTATGACTATATCTTGGTGTTTGCTTTACTATTATGCATGTACTTTCTTGCCATGCTATCGTTTTCAATTCTGATATCATATGTGATACATTGATTTGCATTTGAGAAAAAGAACTTCGATCACTCATTATATGAATTTGGATGAAATTTTAGCATTAACTGAGTCTGGGAACTATTATTGTATACCCTTCGTAGAAAACACACCAGGTTTCACGCATTGATCGCCTATACTTAGAGTACTGCTTTGCCTTTCTATTATCACTTCTTTTTGCATGAAATGTGCTTTGAATTTCCAGGTTGAATGAATGATTGCCATTTGATATGATTGGATTAGTTTACTTTTTTGTTATCAAACTGAGTAAATTAAATTACCCTGCCGAAATTGTTGTGCACATACAAAGAGTGAACCGAGCGTTATTTATATTTCTTTCTCCACATATCTTGAACATCATTTCTATACTTATAGTTGTTGGTGAATCTCCCCTAGTAAATCCTATATTTTCATCTTCCACATGCTAAAAAGAATAAGCTCCATGAATCCCAAAGAAAAAATATTCATATCCTTTTATCTTAGTTGGGATTGTTCTTGTGTATAAAAAAAAGAAAAAAAAGAGAGAAAAAAGGAAGTTCCATTGTACATACACAATCCCATCTTTCCTCTTTTCTTTCTTCTTATTTTTCTTTGGAGCCACAAAAATTTGGGGAAAAAGACGTATTTACATATTTGATGCCACCACGCTTATAGATAAGCTTGGGGGAGGGGATCCAATGACGTGTGATAGAGTGACTACCTATATGTGCATAACAACCTAAGCTAAGTAATTTTTGATACTTAGGGAGACTACTTAGAGTATAACCACATCCATGAATTGAATATTGGCATGAAATTCATGAAAACCATCTTTTTCTATTCTTATCGATTTGAAATGTGTGATATCTCTTATACTCCAAGTAGAAGAGGTCAATTGAAAACTGTGTGATCTATGATTGTGTATATCGTTTTACATGCCCTTGACGATGTTGATTCTAAAATGATTTCATGCTTCATATGATTTTCGACGTTCTTAGTTTTTTTTATCAAAAGCACCCGTATGAAATGGTATTGAAGTGAAAAGCTTTAGCATGTTTATATTCATTGGTCGTGCTATTTAAGTGTGCAACTCCAAGTTCTGAGAGAATGATCTAGCTCCTTCACCTCTTAATCTTCCTTTTCGCTCATCCCGTTTTTTAATTTTATTTTATTCGCTGAGTTTGCCTTTTTACTCATCTTCCTCAAGGACGAGTAAGAGGTAAGCTTGGGAGATTTTGATCGGATCATATTTTACACCTTTTTCTGCATATTTTCATGCCATTTTGATTGCTCATATTGTGATTTTCACAGTTATTTGACGATGTTTCGATACTTTTCACTATTTCTTGTTTTTCGTCTGATTTCAGGAGATATGTAGCAATCGGGTGCAAATTGGAGCCGAGTAGACTTATATGCATGCCGGAGCATCGCTCATGATCATATCGGAGAGTTAACGGCAATGGAGGATGAGTGGAAGAAGAAGGACGTCGAAGGAATCGACGAGGAAGCAAGAAGGAGAAGAAATGAGCTCTGAAACAGGCCACTTGTCCGAGCAAGGCAGTTCACTCGACCAAGTGAACCAGCCCACTCGATCGAGCAAAGATGACTCGATGACATCTGCCAGCATGAGTACCACAATGTACTCGGCTGAGTGGTGAATTTCACTCGGCCGAGTAAGAACTCCACTCGCCCGAGTGGAGGCCAAAATTTCGAAGAGAGCCAAGCAGACTTCTCTATTTTTCTGGACGATCTGCAGACTGACGTACTCGACCGAGTCAGAATTCTCACTCGGCCGAGTAATATTTCCACTCGGCCGAGTGGCGCAGACGCCCAGTCGGGAAAACTAGGGTTTCTAGAGACATAGGGGCAGTTTGGTCTGTACTTTTTGGTTCTTTTGGGCATGTATTTAAGCCCAGTTTTGTTTACAGTCCCAGGGGGACCAGATAGACTTCTTAGAACTATTTTTCCTTAATTTCTAATCATAGTTAAGCTTTTGTATTGGCGAGAGATTGAAGATTGGATATTAATTTTCTATTGAAAGCTTCTTTGGCGATGTTGGTTTGTTTTGATCTCTTACAAGTTTTGATTTTTATGCTAATCTCTTATTGAATCTTGATTGCATGATGAATTCCATTGTTGATCTTGTTTTCTATCGATTTCTAATATGATTTGTGAGTAGTTTCTTTGCTCTAGGACAAAGGGATGAAACTTATGGATATAATGTTTGAATTGTGAGATCTATTGAATTGCTATGCTATTAGGCTTGATTGAAAGGTTAGATCTTGATTGATTTACAACGGATAGATAGGGATTTCTCTTGGATCTCGTGAGCTCGACAGAGGATCTTGACCCAAGGAAAGCCCTAGATATTCGATTTAGGTTTGCAATCGAAATTTCCCAAATTTGGTGCGTGAGGTGTAGGATCCTGCCAAAACAGAGTTAGGATCGATAATATGAAGTTTAGACTTACGCTTGCGTATGCGGCACGGTAGTCTACGAACTTCGCCTTCGGATTCGCCACGACGGATCGAGTCTTCTCACGAACGGAGTAAGGCTACTAAATCCACAATCTAAATCTCTACTTTAGATTAAGAACTTGGATAGAGGAAGAGAAAGGATTTCTGCAGAGCTTCGCTAGAATGAAGTTGCATGCATGAATTTCATGCAAAAAGGTGTAAGAAATGGCTTACCCTTGGGTCTTATTTATAGCCCCCAAGGTAGTTATTTTAGGGTAAGTTGTTCCTTTGGAACAACTTAATTAAGGTGTACCATGATACATGGCACATTATAAGCTTAAGTTGTACCATATGCATGGTACAACATAAGCTTAAGATATTCCCCCTTTATTAGCCATATGTCGCATGCACTTATGCATATATAATGCGACTTTCCCACTCATCCAGAGATCCTCTCCGCAAGGGAACAGATTCCCTTTGCACACGACTTCGTGTACGCGACGTTCGAGGTCCGTATTCCCTCGTACATCCCCTACAAGGGTGTACAAACGTCTTCCATATCCAACATCTCCCACTCACACTTGAGGGGATTGTAAGAGAACATCTTTCTCTTAGTTCTTTCATCTATCATACCGAGAAATAGACCGTGCGACCGTCATGCGCGTAGAGTCTGTTGTTGTGCACTTGTTAGAGATACACAACGACCTCGAAGGTGCAAAGTTGAGTAGTTCAACGCATGCTTTACCCTAGATTATTTCTTCACATTTCTTATACTTTATATTCAACAATTGAATCCCATCTGGATTACAATTGGCTGGCCAGCTTTGAATCATTAAAGTCCAAATGCGAATATGAAATCAATCTTCCTCTTCTTGCGAACCTTCTGATCTTGACTAGACTCGATTTTCTAACGTGCCCCGCCGAGCCGAATTATCATAGCTCATAAGTAACACGCTAAGATAGCGATCATTTCGTCAAATCTAAAGGAACCAATTGGAGTCCTTGAGGGTAAGAGTTAAGACCCATATGGCCTTTGAGTCTCACATAATAGCAAACACTATTGCTACTAACTCAGTGGTCGAAATGCATACGTGGTATGAACACGTATTACAACATCACTCCTTTCCCAGGGAGAGTATGTCTTAATGATGTTGTACGGATGAAAAGATCAGACACCACAGTGACTATCTTTTTGAGTCCCCTTACTACTCGTGAAATATTCACGGACTCTCATCCTGCATAAGACAGATAGGAAAAAATCCTATGAGATCTCTTTCAAATATCCTTGTGATACAGATCTCAGATCTTTTGTAAGCATCCATATGATGCAGATCTTTCATTCGACTATCTTGTTTAAGTCATGACTCTAAATCATTCGTCTAATGATTTTGACTTTAAACTAGTCTCATCTCTATCTTATCCATCTGATAAGATAAGGCGGTTGCTCATGTGAGAGAGCCAACCTTAATCTGTCCGACATACACACAATTCAGCTGAGATTTCAAAAATGTACATAAACATTTCTTAAGAAATTCATATGCAATGTTTGAAAAAAGAACTTATTCTTTTATTAATTTTGATCATTTACAGACATGAGAATTTACATTGGTACAACTCAGCTCTTACGCAATCCTTGAGATGATAAGTGTTTGTAAAACACATCTCTGAGGATCGCCTTCGTAAGCGGATCCGCTATCATCTCATGCGTAGATATGTACCTTATGTCTACCTTCTTGGTCTTATCATAGTCTTTTGCAAATTTGTAGCGGATATCTATGTGTTTGGTCTTACAATGGAATTTCGGATCTTTGACATAGGCTATAGATGCTTGATTGTCGCTGTGTATAGGTACAGCACCTGAGTCACTTGCATTAATTAGCCTGTCTAAGAACTTCCTAAGTCAAACAGCCTCTTGAACTGCCATGCTAAATGCTACAAACTCGGCTTCCATGGTTGAAAGTGCGATGCAGGATTGTTTCTTGCTACTCCAGGATATTGCACCAGATCCGAGTAGAAAAACATATCCTGAGGTCGATCGTCGCTCATCGAGATCACCCGCCCAATCAGCATCAGTGTAGCCTTCGAGCCTCAAGGCATCTCCTTGATAGCATAAAGCAAAGTCTGCAGTTCCTTTGAGATACCGCATTATCCTCTTAACCGCTTTCCAGTGTACTTGCCCTGGGTTGGATTGGTAACGACTTACCATTCCAACGGCAAAACAGATGTCCGGTCTTGTACACATCATAGCGTACATTAGACTACCAACTGCACTGGAATATGGAACTTTTTCCATAATCTCCTTCTCTTTTTGGTTCTTTGGACATGATTTTAGACATAAATTGTCGCACTTGCTTATTGGAGTATCAATGGACTTGCAGTCCTGCATATTAAAACGTTCTAGAACCTTCTTTATATAAGTCTCCTGTGAAAGAGAAAGAAGTTTTTTTTGAACGGTTACTTGAAATCTTAACTCCAAGGATATATGCGGCTTCTCCCATGTCTTTCATCTCAAAAACTGATGAAAGCCAAGCCTTGATATCCATCACAAAGCCCTTGTCATTTCGGCTATTAAAATGTCATCTACATATAGAGACATAATAACATACTTGTTCTTATTCCTCTTGATATATACACAGTTATCTTCATCAAGCATGGAAAATCCATTTGATAAGACAACCTCTTGAAATCGTAAATACCATTGCCTCGAGGATTGTTTAAGACCATATATGGATTTAAGAAGTTTACAAACCTTATGTTCGTTTCCTTCTTTTACAAACCCTGTTGGTTGTTCCATATATATCTCCTCGTCCAATTCTCCATTGAGAAAGGCAGTCTTTACATCCATTTGATGTAATTCGAGGTCTAAGCAAGCTACCATTGCCAGAATCAGGCGAATTGAGGTAAAACGAACAACAGGTGAGAAAGTCTCTTCGTAGTCTATCCCTTCCTGTTGCGTAAAACCTTTCGCGACAAGGCGAGCTTTATATCTGTCAATAGAGCCATCAGCCTTATGCTTGATCTTGAGAACCCATTTGTTCCCAATAGCTCTACGTCCTCTGGGTAAGTCAACCAAGTCCCAGACTTGGTTAACTTTCATGGATTCTAACTCCTCTTGCATCGCTTCCATCCATTTGTCTTTAGCAGGGCAAGATACGGCCTGTTTGAAAGTAGCAGGCTCGTCATCTTCTTGTAGTAAAGTCATAAAGGTTTGCGGAAATTCATCCTCAAATCTTAGAGGAGCCAACCTTGTACGACTACTACGTCGTATTTGAGATTCTTCTAGTCCTTGTTGACTTGAATTTAGATCAATTCTAATATCACTCCCACTTGGAATGTCATTAGAATTGCTCCCACTTGGATCATTATTCCCGTATGGAATAGGATAATCGTCATTCGTATAATCCATTGGTGAAGGTTGAAACGTATTTTCATTTTCACCAAGAATTCTCCCACTCGAATGAGGTAATCCTTCTTGATCATAAATCTCAAATAGGGATAAGTCCTGACTTATCTCGCCCTGTCTTGGAAACTCGTTTTCCAAGAAAGTGACATCCCTCGACTCAAACTCAATTAGCCCACCATTGTCTTCCTGACTAATAAAAACATAACCTTTGGAGTTTTCTGCGTATCGTATAAAGATACATTTCCTTCCCCTTGGCCCAAGTTTGCCATACTTATGGGAGGAAATATGTGCGTAGGATGCACAACCCCAAGGTTTCAAAATGTTTAAGTCAGGAGACCTTTGGTTCCACAACTCATAAGGAGTGGAGCTAACTGATTTCGAGGGTACGCGGTTTAAAATGAAAGTGGCCGTCAATAATGCATCACCCCAAAAGGTGATTGGCAAGTTAGCTTGCGCCATCATTGAACGGACCATTTCCATTAAAGTCCTATTTCTCCTTTCTGCAACACCGTTTTGTTGAGGAGTATAAGGCATAGTTACCTGATGTACTATGCCTTTTTCATCACAAAGTTCCTTAAAACTTATTGATTGATATTCACCGCCCCTATCGGTTCGCAAGACCTTAATCTTGCGATCTAATTGATTCTCCACTAAACTCATATAGTTTTTAAAGCAAGCCAAAGCTTCACTTTTGTGGGATATCAAATAGATATGTCCGAATCGGGTGAAATCATCAATAAAAGTGATGAAATAGGACTTTCCGCGTCTTGTCTTGACATTCATCGGACCACATATGTCCGAATGGATAAGCTGTAATGGAACCTCGGCCCTTGTGCCGGTTCCAAACGGCTTGCGACAAGATTTCCCCACAAGGCAATGTTCGCAGGTCGACATTTCAACCTTTGAAACATTGGATAGAAGGCCACGTTTGGCAAGTCTATCCATACGCGTTGGTCCAATATGACCAAGCCTTGCGTGCCAACAATTCACATCAGACTCATAAGTCTTAGAATTTGCAACAAGGAAATTTTCATTACATGAGGAATCATACATTGTACTCATTACAATAAATCCTTTAAATACAAACCCAGTACCAATAAGAGTATTATTACAACTTAAGTCCATATTACAATCATGAAAAAACCAGCTATAGCCAAGACCCATTAATACAACCACAGAAATTATATTCCTTCGAATATCTGGAGCAAAGAGGACATCATGAAGTAGGAGAGTGCGGCCGTTGTCCAAGACTAGCTTGCAAGTCCCAACGCCTTTCACTTCAACACGTGTGTTGTTTCCTACATAGATCCCCTTCGTTCCTTGGGGTATCCGGTGATACTCCACGAAGGACCGTCTGTCCCTTGCTATGTGGTCGGTGGCACCTGAATCAATTATCCAAAATGGATTAGATTCCAAAAGAAATATTGAACTAGAAACACATATGTAACTAGTATATTTACAAGTTACCTCGTCGCCTCCACTCGTACACGAACGAGCATAGTGACCGAGCTTGTTGCACTTGAAGCACTTGATCCTCTTCAAGTCTTTCTTCTTGTGCCATTTCTTGTGCCCACCATTATGTTTGGGTTTCTTGGTAGACTCAGGTTGCTTATTACATTCATTAGTGAACTTCGAACGATTTTTCCGTTTCTTTCCCCGTGTGAGGAACTAGCAACCATGTGCACTTCTGCACTTGGCTTGGCAGCCGCAAGCCGCTCTTCCTCTAATTCGAGGTGCTTGGAAACATCGCTGAAGGTCTTGATGCTCTTATTGTGAGTGAGATGCATCTTCATTTGGTCCCACCCATTTGGTAGGGAACGTATGACTGCTTGGATTTGTTGCTCATCTGTGAGCACATGACCTGCGTCCTTTAACTCTGATATAAGGTTCGCCATATGTCGCAGATGTTTCCCCATGGAATGATCTGGACGTTTCTTATATGTATCGAACTTTATAGTTAAGGCGCGAAGTTTGGACACCGATGTGCCACCGAACTTCTCCTCTAGCTTGGACCATATGTCCATGGCTAGGTCATGTTCTCGGAAGATGCGCATTATGTCATCAGCCATACTGCTTAATAACGTAATGCGCGCTATCTTATTCTTCCGAGACCAAGCATCAAAAGCTTCCTTGTCTCTTCGGTGTTGGGCCTTAGTGCCCAACTCCGGTTCAATCATAACGTTCTTTAGAGTTTCGAGCACTTCTTGCTCCTCTAGAACGTATTGTATCTTAATGGACCAAAGTTTGTAATTATCGCCGTTGAGTTTTTCACCTTTGTTTAACTCAGCGACGATATTCTTTGAAGCGGAAGACATTTTACTTTTAAAATGCTGCAAAAGACATAAAAACCGAAGGTTCGATCAAAAACACATTGCATAAAATTCTTAAAATATAACTCCCACTTGAAATTATATTATATTTGATAAGTTACTTTCGAAAAATATTGAAGATGTTGTTCTAGAATCGAAAAGGTCTCTTTGATTCCAATCACCATCTAGAACAACCTTCAATATTCCCCCATCACTTATCAAACAATAGTACTCTTATAGTACTAGCAGCGGAAAAATGAGTTTGAAAACGTATTTTTCAAATATAATTCCCACTTGAAATAATAATAGAATATCCCATATGGATAGTTCTAAAATCAACTCCCACTTGGAATGATATTCATAATTTGATAAGTTACTTTCGAAAAATATTGAAGATGTTACTCTAGAGTCGGAAAGGTCACTATGTTTCCAATCACCATCTAGAGTAACTTTCAATATTTCTCCCTCACTTTATCAAATGTTAGTACTCTTATAGTACTTTGCAGCGGAAAAGCGTTTTTGAAAAACGTATTTTTCAAAAATTTAAAATACATTGGCTAATCTCCGTAGAGTAGAGCACAACGTCATAAGTACATTGGCTAATCTCCGTAGAGTAGAGCACAATGTCATGGCTAATCTCGCATGAAGTAGAGCACTAAGGCTAATCTTCAAGGAGTAGAGCACAATTTCATAAGTACATTGGCTAATCTCCGTAGAGTAGAGCACAATGACTTGGCTAATCTCGCATGAAGTAGAGCACTATGGCTAGTCTTCAAGGAGTAGAGCCCAAAGAAAAACTTCATTAAAACGTTAGTCCCGTATGAACTAGTCGGCACTGTGGTTAGTCCCGTATGGACTAATCGACACATTCGAGTTTGACCAAGGCCTTTTGTTACCCCGTATGGGTCATTTGGCTAGTTTGCAATCGACCCAGACCTTTTGTCGGATTGGTCGACCAAAAACACCAAATTGGTCGACCAATTTTTGGTCTACAACTTCTTCCCGGCCAGGGCCTCTGCCCTGGCCGGGGCTTGGCCAAGGGCCGGCCAGGGCCTCTGCCCTGGCCGCCGAGGCCAGGGCATTGGCCCTGGCCTCTGCCAGGGCAGGCCAGCCGGCCCTGGCCCCTGCCAGGGCCGGCCAGGCCCTGGCCCCTCCCAGGGCCGGCCAGGCCCTGGCCGAGGCCAGGGCGCCGGCCCTGGCCTCTGCCAGGGCCGCCTGGCCGGCCCTGGCCTCTGCCAGGGCCGGCCTGGCCGGCCAGGGCCGGCCCTGGCCTCTGCCAGGGCCGGCCAGGCCGACAGGCCTTGGCCAAGGCCGGCCATTGCCGGCCTGGCCTTGGCCGGCCACTGCCGGCCTGGCCATGGCCGGCCATGGCTTGGCCATGGCCGGTCATGGCCAAGGCCATTTGGCATTGGCCGGCCATGGCCCCTTTGGCCATGGCCGGCCACCCCCTTTGAATGGGGTTGCCGCACATACTCCTCCCCCTTGATGGGGTGGTCGCCGGTGGTTATTGGCCGTAGCCAACCCCCTCCGCAAGTGGAGGGGGTGTGCATAGCCTTCATAGCCCATTTGGCCATGGTGCACATGCACCAATTTCCTCTTACCCGATGGAAATAACTACCATCATCTTCCTCGATGAAGCACCCGTTCGTCGATGAAGCACCCGTTCGTCGAGAAATTAGTTATTTCCTAATGGCCGTGTGCCAAAAATGAAAAATAACATACTACGTGAACGGTCGGTTCTTCCCGTCACGGAGAGTTTCTACCATATCCGTAATGATAGGAGACCCTAACGTGAAAAGAACAACCTGCGTTCTCTCCGTCACGAAGCGTTCCTACTATATCCGTAATAGTAGGAGACCCATTCGTGAAAAAGACAACGACTCGTTCATAGTTTCGACGGGGCGGTGGTTTGACCGGGGCAAACCCATATGGCTCTGATACCAATGTAGGATCCTGTCAAAACAGAGTTAGGATCGATAATATGAAGTTTAGACTTACGCTTGCGTATGCGGCACGGTAGTCTACGAACTTCGCCTTCGGATTCGCCACGACGGATCGAGTCTTCTCACGAACGGAGTAAGGCTACTAAATCCACAATCTAAATCTCTACTTTAGATTAAGAACTTGGATAGAGGAAGAGAAAGGATTTCTGCAGAGCTTCGCTAGAATGAAGTTGCATGCATGAATTTCATGCAAAAAGGTGTAAGAAATGGCTTACCCTTGGGTCTTATTTATAGCCCCCAAGGTAGTTATTTTAGGGTAAGTTGTTCCTTTGGAACAACTTAATTAAGGTGTACCATGATACATGGCACATTATAAGCTTAAGTTGTACCATATGCATGGTACAACATAAGCTTAAGATATTCCCCCTTTATTAGCCATATGTCGCATGCACTTATGCATATATAATGCGACTTTCCCACTCATCCAGAGATCCTCTCCGCAAGGGAACAGATTCCCTTTGCACACGACTTCGTGTACGCGACGTTCGAGGTCCGTATTCCCTCGTACATCCCCTACAAGGGTGTACAAACGTCTTCCATATCCAACATGAGGACAACCAAAGCTAGCATTTTTATTGTTCTCCTATATTCATATCCGTTGCATGATAGTGAATGGATACGAACTATCAAGATCTAGATCCGAACTCAAGTTGCGTGACAGTGAGCTTGAGTTTCGATTGGACGAGATTGCCGATCTTAATGCTAGTAGTCTAAACTAGGCTTGCACGACAGCGAGGCTCTAGTTTAGAGTGCTATAGACCTACAATATCACGATAGCGTGAGTTGGTTCTCTAATTAGTTGCGGCAAGTTCACCTTGACTCAAGTTTGATTGCATGGTATTTCATAACTCACGTCGATGACTTGAAAATCCATAATGGGGATTCCCTAGCCCTAGACATCTTTATTATATTAAATTTGTATTGTTACTCAAACGATTGGTACACCATCCATTCTCAAACGACTTTTCCACCAACTAGCATAGTAACCAAAATAGAGTATTGGCATTAGTCCTCCATGTGATTCAATACCTGCTTGCCACTTAACCGTGCACTTGCGGTAAAGCTACATTGTTTACTGGGTGTATTTCCGCTTGACCAGTTAATATATTCCTTTAGGATATTATGAGTTGCGTGCACTTGCCACTTAATAACTTTTATTAATGTCCTTATCAACTATAAGGAATGAATTTAAGGGTGCTATCCTAACCATCTATTAGGCATTTTAACAAGTTTAAATCATAGCATGTCCATAAAAAATTATCTTATAATTTTCTGAAAGCTTTTAATGACTACCCTAAAAGTTTTTCTTTTATTATAAAATAATCAGCAAGAATAATTAACCATTAAAAAATATCAACTGAACATTTTATCTAAGCATGCAACTTAAAATTATCTCATAAATCTAAGTTACATCAAAAATTATTATCATATAATTTTAAATATCTAATTATTAAAATTATCACAAAATTTTAAAATTAGATCTAATTTTCAAAAAACAACTTTTTCGAAAATAAAACCATCATATGGAACGACAATTAATAGCTTAGTTAAAAACCTCCATCTGATGGAGAAACATGCTGCATCCTATGCACTTTATAATTGCAAGACCATAGATCGATGTAGACTAGCTCTGACACCATTGATGGGTTTCTAGGTTCTTTGGACTATAAAATTGGCGTCCGGCCCAAGTCGGTCGAACGAAGAAATCATTTATGCAGCGGAAAATATCTTAAAACATTTTCAAGAAAGCCATAAAGAAACAACCCTAGCCAGAATCTCTACTATCCCGGGGTTGGGTCCGACCAACCCCTAAAAATAGATCTATCAACAGCAATTATAAACACATGTAAATTAAACTACATACCTTTCACTTTGTTTTCGTAGAATACGAAGCGTCGTTATCAGCAACATTTATTTATCTTTGAAGCGATGCCCCACGTCGCTTCTCCCAAACGAAACTGCTTCCCGAGCCGAACTGTGTCCTGAGCCGAACCACGTCCCGAACCAAACCACGTCCCAAGGCGAGCAACACCCTCGTCGGTGAGCCAACCACGTGCCAAAGAAAGTTCCACCTTGGGTGGATCCTCTATCAAAACTTCGGATCCGATCCAAACTCCCATCGTAGCTTCGCTAGAGCCCGATCAGGAGCAAGGAAGAATTAGGAAGAAGATGGAATATTAATTTAAGCTTAGATCCTAGCTTGCTCAAGTTTAATGAAGCTGCTCAAATCTGGAGCTTGGTGCAGGTTTCAAGGAGGGTGGTTGGCCTCTATTTATATAGGCGGCTGACCCCTTCCCTTTCTCAATTATCGATGTGGGACTAAAAGTTGGAGTGAAAAAAACAAGTAAAGATTGCCTTTCACAAAGGAGAATATTTAGCAAAATTTTCCTCCCTTACCATTAAGCTTCATAAGTGATATAATATATCAAATCGAAGAGCACTAAACGGTGAATGCATAGAAAGAAACGATGCTTAATTCCTACTCCGTTTGACCCCTTAAACGTATGTACAAAGTTGGTCAAAAGTTATGTTTCAAAAACACCTCCAGCCATCAAATAAATGGTTCGAAACACTATTCATGTGGGCCCCATACTGTGCCCCACTGATGCCTCCCAAACTGGATGCAGGTCGGGTGGGCCCGGCCGCAGTGGGCGGGCAAGCCTTGCCCGTTTAAAAGGGGCGGACAGCCCAGGCCCACCCGCTAGAAGCGGGTGGGCCCCGCATTGTGCCCCGCCTGGGCTAATGACCAGGCTAGGGCCTGGGCAAGCCCAGGCGCTGGGCAAGCCCATACCAGCGCCTGGGCCTCCTTTTGACCTTTTTTTAAATTTTGGTTTTTGGCATTTCTTAAGCCCTATTGGACTTGGACCAAAATAAAAAAACTAGTCCACGACATTCCAAAACTTCTTTGAATAGCACTTAAATATGCTTGTAAACAATTTACGACTTATTTAAATTTCTTTCGCATCGTATGCAACTTCCCACGTCCTAAATATTCTAAAGCTTACATCGCAAACTATTTGCGAAGTAATAAATTCACATACATCCGATGTATAATCTCTCTAATTTCTACCTATTACTTGATGAAGGTCTCGCTCTGTGTGAGATCCTACAGCTTGACCCTACTACAGGTGGGGCTTGAAACACCAGACGACTGTGACCACGAGCCGTATGTGTCGTCCCTATTTCGATATCATAATTATGTGGTTAACTCATCAACATGAGTATTTCAGGACCACCCTGAATGTGTCCGTGATGAATACCGCAGTTTTAATCCCTTCGTCAAAACTATGTCGCTTAATCAAGCTTAGGGTACGGTCAAACTGTCAACCCTAATAGCTTGAACTTAGTTAGTCTTCATCGGTCTTTAGTCAAATAACGTTGGACTTCTTCCAACATACTTTGGATAAAGATTTTCACTAAAGACCGAACCATCACGTGCGACACTAACTCCCCATAAACGGGAGAGACGAATCCTTTCTTGGTCATAACTTTCCTTGCATGCTTCACGTATCACACACCTAAAGACCTTTCGACATGCCTTATCTCAAAGCTAGATCAGAGATCTAAGTGACACCGTTCACGTATATGTTCGTACAATGACCTCAAGACTGAGGACCAACTAGCCTATTATCATTGAGAGTTATCACTGAGAGATTTGTTATATTAACTAATGTGTCATGATATTCCAAATTTTATCTATATGTTTACACGTAAAGATGATTGCTTTAATCCCAATTCTATGTGCTTTTATTTTGATAATTGGAACTATTTGACTTCGAGAGAGTTTGGTCGTATATCCGGGAATATCGAGTAATTTGGAGCATATTGGAGAGAAGGACATAATCATCGATGCCAGTGCGTTAACGACATCATATTTGAGGAGTTCATGCCGCTGAAGAGGAGCAAGAAGAGAAAGAAAAGGGAAATAAAGAAGAGAAAGGAAGAAAGAAGAGGACCAAAAGGATGAATTCCAGGTCACTCGATCGAGCGCGCCAAGCACTCGGTCGAGCTTGAGCTACAAAATTAAGGCATAGAGAGCTTGCAAGCAACATGTCACTCGACCGAGCGACCCGCCTCGCCTGACTAAGCGACCCTCTGTAGACGACCCCCAAATTTGCCTTGAAACTCTTTGTTGAATTAGTTCAGCTGAGCGGCTCAACTGCTCGACCAAGCAGCATCCTCTGCCTAGGTCGAAGAATTGAAGCCCCAAGAGGGCGCTCAGCCGATCGGCTACCCTGCTTGACCGAGCTGCCCCTTTTCGCAGACCAAGAAGCCAAAGTCCCAGAAGGTGCTCGACCAAGTGCTAGGGCATGCTCGGCCGAGCTGTTTGTGGACCCAGCAACTTAAGTTACGATCTGTTCGGTTTTTCTGGGCTTTTCTAGGGTTTTGGGGAGAGACTATATATAGAGTGGTGTAGCCATCATTGGGGATGATCCATCTTTTAAGCTGGAAGACTATATTTTAGAGGTTAGGCTATGCAATCGATCCCTTCCTTGGTGATTTTGTATCAGATCTTCTAAGAAGCTAAGTATTTCTTCGTTAATCTTTATTTGATTGATGTTTCTTTTGTTGCGTATGATGTTTTCTATTGTTTCCATATTTTTCGCTATGTTTAAGTAGACCTATTGCTAGGGTTAGGTTGAACCCTAGGATCACAGGCATTGGATGTTAGGTTAAACTTAGTTGAATGAATCTAGGGTTGCTCTATGATAGTTTGAATAAGGATTTTGGGGGATTGGTCCTAAAATTGGAGGATTGCGAAAGTATCTCCATATTTAGGAAAAATCCCCACGAATCTGATTAATGTTTAGTGTCCACTTTCTAGGGTCCGTGATCATTAGAGTGACTCGTGTGCTAGGGGTGACTTCTAATCCCTGATCTGCTAGTCGATGATTACGAGGATAGCCCGACTGCTAGAACCAACCATGGTGTAGTATCCCAATCCATAGATCATGATGGTGGATACAGATCTGTGATACGGGAACCAATGTCAAGCATAATGCACGTATCCATGTGTGAAGTTCATTGCGAAAGCAGCTGAGCATAGGGCTACATTAAACGAGTAGGACAATGAAAGTTAAGTACGCGTTCCTATCTCCGGATGTGACACTCCTACCCACATTCATCGTTCAACGAAAAGGATCCTTAACTTGAGATCCAAGCCTAAAAGTCCTAGTAAGGATCCTGACACCCTAGTGATATTTTCCACATTTGTTTTCTCTTTGTTCTACTTATTTCTTTGTGTGGAGTCAGTTTGCGACGTTGAGTGACATGACCTTTGCATCCATCGCCATTACGATTCCTTTCATAATCCACCTCCACCTAAATAAATTCGCAAGTCTAACCAACCTTGGAACGATAGGTGGTATAGCACCGCCTCCCTATGTTCGATACCCGCTCGTCGCTGTACCATGCACTGCGGTAAAACGACATCGTTCCAGGTGTAACTCCGGGGCTGATCATTAACCATGTGATAATTCTCGTTGGGTCATTCAGTGAACTCATTCTCAAATGAACACCTGTGCCTCGTCTCCGACTTCGTCAAATCGAACAACCATGAGATCATCGTCACCACTCAATGGTGAAGACAAAGACACAATGGTCTATCCGATGTTTCGATATCCTTTTCTTGAAACATCTATGACCATGAACGATTTTAGACTTATGCTACTAACGGTCAAACAATTCTCCATGATCGAGATCCTCATTTCGATACTTGTTTAACCTTGTATTAAGTCTCAGGACTTTACATAAGTTCTAATGTCGTCTACATTATTATTAACTTAGGTAAATTCTTACCAAACAGCTTACTGTTATTTTGAGCAAGACGTTCGTACACGTACACAGAGATAAATTTCCTCGAGGGCATACCCATCTCCAAACAGCATCCACACAAACGCTCTCTTTAATTTAACCATATGCGAATTAGAATTGGACTATGTGGTTACAACCACCCAATAAGTAGGTCCAAAACCCATCATTAGCGAAGACCCATGGGCCAAGAAGCTAAAGCATGAACACCAAAGGCCTAACCTAGATGGAAGGCCCACTTTCAACGTTGAATTACCAAAATCCCATTTGGGGGTTGATGAGCTCATTCCTGTTCGCATTCCCATTTTCTCTCTCGCTCTCTCATAATTTCATATATATTACGTATATGTCTCATCTCCGACTTCGCCAAGTCGAACGACCATGAGATCATCGTTACCACTCAATAGTGAAGACAAAGACACAATGGTCTATCCGATGTTTCGATATCCTTTTCTCGAAACATCTACGACCAGAAACGATTTTAAACTTATGCTACTAACGGTCAAACAATTCTCCATGATCGAGATCCTCATTTCGATACTTGTTTAACCACGCATTAAGTCTCAGGACTTGACATAAATTCTAATGTCGACTACATTATTATTAACTTAATTAAATTCTTACTAAACAGCTTACTATTATTTTGAACAAGACGTTCGTACATGTACACAGAGACAAATTGCCTCGAGGGCATACCCATCTCCCAACAGCATCCACCCAAACGCTCTCTTTAATCTAACCATATGTGAATTAGAATTGGACTAAGGTGTTACAACCACCCAATAAGTTGGCCCAAAACCCATCTGCAAAGACCTATGGGCCAAGAAGCTAAAGCATGAACACCAAAGGCCTAACCTAGATGGAAGTCCCACTTTCAACGTTAAATTACCAAAATCCCATTTGGGGGTAGATGAGCTCATTTCCATTCTGTAACGGCCGGTACTCACTATTCGTTATACGACTGTGCGTATAGCAATTTCGGGTATCTGATTGGTTTTGTTGCCTTGTATGTGAGTCGTGTTATTGAGTTGATAGGGCCGTAGCACATTGGTTGCATACTTAGCAAGCCAACCTCGACGTGTGCCTAACTTGGGACTACTGTCGTCTTTGGACCCCGTATCCTTTGTACGTGTATCTATCTTGAAGTTCGAGTATTTTTCTTAGCCTTATCTTTCAATCGGACCCTATAGTGTGATATGCCGCCGTGATCCTCTCGAAGAATATTAAATTGTGGAATTAATTTGGAACATCATTTCACGTGTCGTTCTCCCACGGTTTGCCTTTGTTTGATGAGACGTCACGTCTTTCACTTTTGTCGTGAGGCTTTAGTTTCATTTCTCGTCATCGAAATTGTGATCCGTCTTCTCTGTCTTCTTTCTCTCGTCGTCCCGGTCGCCCCAGTATTTATTTCACAATTTTTAGGCGTCGTTTGATTTCACTTATTCCCCAGTTTAATTATTAGTTAGCCCCTAATTTTAATATTTTTATCCCTCTAATTATTTTATTATAAACTTAAATCTTCCCCTATTTTTGACTTAGTCCATTTTATCCCCTCATGGGCCGCACACCAGCATGAGAGAGTGAGAGCTTGCAACTTGGGCTTTTTTATATTTATCATATCAGTTTTTATTAAGCCCAAAAACAAATACTCTGCCTATTAACCCTAACATGCTCACGTGACCTAGCCCATACTCTATAAGTTAGACCTAGGGTTATTATTTTCCACAGCTTAAAATATTTAGCCGTCGTCTCTTTACATTCTTTCACGCATAACCCCGAGCGCCGGCCATCCTTGCGACCTTCGACCTCAGTCCACCGTCGACCGACCCCAAACCGTCACCTGGACCCTCACCGGAGGTCCCTCAGCCAGCAGTGCCGCTGTGCCATCGGAAATAGCCCCCGCAGCACCACTGTATTACTGCAGCAGCGCGCTGCAGCCGCAAACCGCAGAAGCAGCAGCAGCGGCCACCGCTGCCGCTCCCGCCGCCGCCGCCGCAACCACCCACTGACCTCGCTGTGAGTCCCCCTGGACACCCCGCTGCCGTTGTTATCACCCCTCAGGCCGCTGTAATCTGAAACAACGAGTGATGTCGCTGTTTTGCGTTTCTACGACGTTTCGACATGTCGTATCGTCGCTTCGTCGTCCCCTCTCGCTGTTGGGGTCTTTCGACAGCCCCCTATTGCTCCTAGGGGTGCTTTCCGATGTCACTAACATCTCCCATGACGCTCAACGTCGTAGACTTTGCGTGCGTCAAACCGTTCGTCCCGGTTCGTTGATACGGCTTTCCGGAAGTCGTAAAAAACATCTACCGACTGCTTAACCGCTGATTGGAATCTTGATCGCTGATTTGGACGCTGCCCGAGAATTGGCGAGCGTGGAATCTTAATTGGAATCTGGATTTGGAGCACGTTCTTTTTATTCCAACCCCTGGCGTCTCTGTCTGACGCCAGTGTAGCTCTCGCGTCGTGTAAGGGTAAATTTCTGAACACTTAGGACCCCAACCCATCCATGTTAAACAAGATAAAAATCGGTATTTTAGCTATCTGATCATTCACTAATAAGATAACTTAATTTGGGAATGTAGGCTGGTGGACTTGTGCACATATGTAGATTGGACTTTTGGATGGTGTATTCAGACGTCGGGTTGCAGGCAAGTGAAACTTGCCCGTTGCTTGTTTGGGCCATGTTTTAGGCCACTTTTGTACCGTAGCGTAAAAGAGACTAGGCAGTGAAATGATAGCTGCCTAGACGCCTATTTGATCTAGTTTGACAACGAAACTAGATCTGTCACCTCACTTGATCTAGCTTGACAACGAAGCTAGATCCAACCCCTTTACTTGTTTTGTTCATGCTGCTATGTCATCCATGCATTTGTAACTGCCATGTTTAAATTCCTTATCTGTACGCATTTAAATTACAGCTTTCCATGTCATGCCATCCATGTCTGATTGTTGCATTCGTAGCACACGCTACTATACTTGGACTTGCTTGTTCAGGCTAGGCACCTGCGTTGCAGGCACAACCCTATGCCAAATACACTTCCTGGCTCGTGATCCAGAAGCGGGCCATTTGTGTTGGTCAAAAGCCAATGCCCGATACACGTGGAGGGGTAGGGTTGAGCGACCACTCAGTGTAGAAGTGTGCCCGTACAACCACTTCAGCTGTAAGGCGTGAACTCTGTGCACGACATGAAAACATGACTTGTGATTGCTAGTAGTTTGCGACTCTTGCCATGCCATGCTAGATGCTTGTTGTACTTGTTTCTTTATATGTTGCACTCATACAATAACTGCCATGTCATTGCATAAATTTTAGAACCACTAGATTGTTTTACTTTTCTTTTAGTTTCCTTGCACAAGTCTTTTGTAGACTTACTGACATGTGCCCCTCTCTCTTTTGGGTGTCACATGTTAGACCCTGAGCCAGAGACCATTGCTGAGGACGAGGCGTTCGCTGACGCCGAGCCTGAGCCCACATTTGACGAGGAGTTTGTGGACACCGGTGACCAGTCTTAGAGACTGTTCTGAGTTACTTCTGTTTTAGGTTGTTGTTAGTCGTCGGTGCGTAGCACCTTTACTTTCTGTACGTTGTACTTTTGTTGGCCATGCTTGGGCCTTTTAGACTCTTTTCTTTCCAGCCTGGTGGCTTTTCTGCGATGTTGGAACTTATTTATTATGGACGTTCTGAGATTGAATAAATTTTTATCTGTCTCTCTTTCCTTATTATTATTATTGTTCTGCTTCGCATTTGCAAGGACCTGAACTCGGTTAAATCCAGATGCTTTACAGACTGGAGCCTCGCAGCTCCAACTCTAAGCGGACCTTCTCACGTCTCGCCTCTATTTTAGGGAAGCGAGGCATGACATGTTTTATCGGTGGCCCATGCAGGTCTCTCTTGCAACTGCGAATTACCGGAACAACGATAATAAAAATAGAATGTCCATTAAATAAATTAAAACATCCAAATTATAAGCCCTGAGTCTAATTTTTATCGTTTCCTATGTCTTAGGTGGCTGGTAGACGTGTTGTCCGAACATCTGTCTCAGCTCAGTAGGAAATACATTAGATCAGGACTATAGTAAGACTTAGTTAGACGTCTGTGCTTGCTAGTTAGAGGTCCCTGATTGTTAGCTAGACCCCTTACTAGAAATTGTTATAATCGCCTTAGGAATTACCTTAGTGGTTCTTGCCTAGCTCTGACCATATTAGACTCCTAGAAATTCTTTAGACGTTCGCTCGGGTTCATCGATTTCGGGCCCAGCAGAACATAATTTTAATTTCTCTTAGGACCCTTCCCAGAGATCTCTATTACAGTTTAGTTCATTAAAGAGTTTTAATGTTAAGTTTCTCTTGATCTTCAGTTGACCCGATAATTAGAACCCTGCTTCCACCATTTTTCCTGACCATTACACTTTCGTGTTATCGACCGTAGAACTCCATCGTAGCAGTTTCACTAAATTATTTCCCTTCATATTTACGTTTTATTTAAATCACTTCCTTCCTTTCGAATCATGTGAATCTACATGTCACCATCGTCAATCGTTGAAACTTCTCCATTACTATCCTGACCATTCGATGAATATTTTCAATGTTATCTATTTTGAATTTCTTTTCTGGTTTAAGTTATTTGAAAATATTCAACATGCATTTAAGACTCCATATATTCTTTGAATTTCGAAATTTTTTTGCTGAAATCTTTCAAATTATTATCTTATCATATTTACTAACCTATGTATTCCACACTCGCGTAAATATCCTAATTTCTTCATATAATGACATTTCGATAATTCAAAATACCATTTCCTCCTCTACTATATATAAACTACACAAGTTTAATTCTACAACTTATTTTACCGACTCCTAAATATTTTTCTATGCAAAAGAGAACTCCAACTTTTCAAGTATGACCGTTTTATACTTTTAGTGTTTTAACTTATATCTTTTGCATCCTATTTCATGTATCCTATAAGAGTATCATTACATCTTTCTTTTCCCCCCTAATCATTCACAATTATACCCCTGTTTCACCTAGCCAAGCTATTTCCTTATCCTCACCTCAATCTGAAGTCGCTCCTTTCGATCTTGTTCGTTACGCTTTTGGTTTCGGTTTCCTTTCGATTGTAGTTTTCGTCGTCGACTGTGTCAACCTTAGCATAGTAGCGAGCCCATTGATTTTAATGTGATGTCGTTGCAGTGCATGTATAAGTAGAGTGTGTGGACCCGTGTGTGTGAACCCCGGCGTATCACTCACGTATGAGTGTACTCCCCCGTAGTATATTAATGTTGGCCTATTATGTGATATATACATACTCAGTGTTATTCGTGATACATGTGTGTAGTTGTATATATGGTGATGTTATTATATATATGTGCGAGTAGCTATATCATTTAGGAAATTGAATTGGAGTATAGACTAGTAGTGTATAAAGTTTGAAGATACTTGTGAATGCTTAATATGTATATGTATATATTAGTAAGTCAGGTGAATGTTAGAGTAATGATAATAGGTGTACATATAGTTAAGTGAGTAGGCCTATTATGTAACCTATGTGTTAGTACGTGTGAGTGTGTGCTCGTACATAGATATGTATTGTGCTTAGACGTAAGTAGTTAGGTATTTGCTGCATGAGTATATGTGTGATATACGTATGGTAGTAGGATTATAATTTTGATTGGTATTGTTTGCTTTTACGAGATGTTGGGTGCGTGTATACCATGAGGTATACACGATTTTTGCACATCTTAACTATGTGTGGATAAGTAGATGTGTTGGTATACTAATTATAGGTAGATAGATACGGTGTGAATATATATGTTACATGTGGTGACTATACTATACGATGAATGCATGTATTAGGGAGTGTATTATAATTATACGTGTCCTGATGTCTGTAATATTATTATGGTATATAAAGTAATTGAACTATGTGGGTGTTACCTGACTAAATATTAAGTATGATTGACATTAGGGTATGTATATGGTTATGTTGGTAGATGTGTATACATTGGAGCGGTATTGGTATAAGTATGGATACCGTGTTACGTATATAGAGTATTCTGATATGTGTTTTGAGTCTCACTCAAGCTTGAGTGGGTATACTCTAGGTATATTGTTACATATGTCTGTGGTTTGCGTGTAGTACCATGAATATATCGATGGATGATGTATGTAAAGGGATAGGATTGTTTGTGCCTGGTTGTGTTACGCAGATGATTGTGGGTCGATATACCAGAATATAGTTATAGGTGTTGGTCTTGTGGTATAGTTATTTACTAAGGACTTGCCTGTGTGAACGTATGTGTGCTAGCTAAACTAGGTGTATAGATGTGCTGAGTATATAGTGGTGTGATTGGTATGTATGTATGAAATGTTAGCGTGTGTCGGTGTGCACCATACACGGGTAAGTATGTGCTTAGTTAAAGGTATTGGTGACTATGGTATGATTGGCGTGTCATGAATATAGTTATAAGACCGTATGTGATGTGAATATATGGTGAAATAGTTGCATGCATCTGAATGACTAAATAATTGTGAAATTATAGTAGTGGTAAGTGTATTTTGGATATAATAGCATGATTTAATATTGAGTAGTGTGGTTACTCGTGTTGATATGTTGGCATTGGATGTACACTAGGAGATATAGGGAGTAGTGTATCCTTATTGGTTTGTCCATAGGTAGTTACCTGACGTGGAGTATTACGATGGTTTTTGCTGGTGTAAACTATTTAATTGGTTGTGAGTATGTGCACCGTAGTATGTAATAAGTGATTAATAGTTATGTAGGGATGTACGTGATTATATGATGATGGGAATACGTGTATGAGTATGAATGACTATGATAGGTATAAGTGTATAATGTGCGTGAATATATATATACATGTTAGTAGAGTTATTGTTTGACTACCTAGTGCATATATATAAGCACTAGTAATGACTATACCTGGTTGAATTATAGTGTGATGTGATTGGGATAGCTACCGTCTGGCTAGAGTTATATTTATAGTATGAAAGTCCGAGGACGGACTTTATTTTAAGGTGGATAGGATGTAACGGCCGGTACTCACTATTCGTTATACGGCTGTGCGCATAGCAATTTCGGGTATCTGATTGGTTTTGTTGCCTTGTATGTGAGTCGTGTTGTTGAGTTGATAGGGCCGTAGCACATTGGTTGCATCCTTAGCAAGCCAACCCCGACGTGTGCCCAACTTGGGACTACTGTCGCCTTTGGACCCCGTATCCTTTGTACGTGTATCTACCTTGAAGTTCGAGTATTTTTCTTAGCCGTATCATTCATCCGGACCCTATAGTGTGATATGCCGCCGTGATCATCTCGAAGAATATTAAATTGTGGAATTAATTTGGAACGTCATTTCACGGGTCGTTCTCCCACGGTTTGCCTTTGTTTGATGAGACGTCACGACTTTCACTTTTGTCGTGAGGCTTTAGTTTCATTTCTCGTCATCGAAATTGTGATCCGTCTTCTCTGTCTTCTTTCTCTCGTCGTCCCGGTCGCCCCAGTATTTATTTCACAATTTTTGGGCGTCGTTTGACCTACTTTCACTTATTCCCCAGTTTAATTATTAGTTAGCCCCTAATTTTAATATTTTTATCCCTCTAATTATTTTATTATAAACTTAAATCTTCCCCTATTTTTGACTTAGTCCATTTTATCCCCTCATGGGCCGCACACCAGCATGAGAGAGTGAGAGATTGCAACTTGGGCTTTTTTATATTTATCATATCAGTTTTTATTAAGCCCAAAAACAAATACTCTGCCTATTAACCCTAACAGGCTCACGTGACCTAGCCCATACTCTATAAGTTAGACCTAGGGTTATTATTTTCCACATCTTAAAACATTTAGTCGCCGTCTCTTCACATTCTTTCACGCATAACCCCGAGCGCCGGCCATCCTTGCGACCTTCGACCTCAGTCCGCCGTCGACCGACCCCTGACCGCCGCCAGGACCCTCGTCGGAGGTCCCTCAGCCCGCAGTGCCGCTGTGCCGTCGGAAATAGCCCCCGCAGCGCCGCTGTATTACTGCAGCAGCGCGCTGCAGCCGCAAACCGCAGAATCAACAGCAGCGGCCAAGGCAGCAGCTGCCGCCACCGAACGGCCTCCCCTCACCGTCATCCTCCTACCTCGACTTCCTCCTCCCCTCAGGCCACCGTGGGTCACCGGAGCACTGCCGCAAAAACCCTGATCCGCCACGGTTCGCGTTGAAATTCGCTGCAGCAGCAGCGGCGGCCACCGCCGCCCCTGCCGCCGCCGCAACCACCCCCGACCTCATCATGAGTCCCCCTGGACACCCCGCTGCCGTTGTTATCACCCCTCAGGCCGCTGCAATCTGAAACAACGAGTGATTTCACTGTTTTGCGTTTCTACGACGTTTCGACTCGTCGTATCGTCGCTTCGCTATCCCCTCTCACTGTTGGGGTCTTCCGACAGCCCCCTACTGCTCCTAAGGGTGATTTCCGATGTCACGAACATCTCCCACGATACTCAACGTCGTAGAATTTGCGTGCGTCAAACCGTTCGTCCCGGTTCGTTGATACGGCTTTCCGGAAGTCGTAAAAACGTCTACCGACCGCTTAACCGCTGATTGGAATCTTGATCACTGATCTGGACGCTACCCGAGAATTGGCGAGCGTGGAATCTTAATTGGAATCTGGATTTGGAGCACGTTCTTTTTATTCCAACCACTGGCGTTGCTACTCGACGCCAGTGTAGCTCTCGCGTCGTGTAAGGGTAAATTTATGAACACTTAGGACCCCCAACCAATCCCTGTTAAACAAGATAAAAATATGTACTTTAGCTATCTGATAATTCACTAATAAGATAACTTAATTTTGGAATGTAGGCTGGTGGACTTGTGCACGTAGGTAGATTGGACTTTTGAACGGTGTATTCAGACGTCGGGTTGCAGGCAAGTGAAACTTGCCCGTTGCTTGTTTGGGCCATGTTTTAGGCCACTTTTGTACCGTAGCATAAAAGAGACTAGGCAGTGAAATGATAGCTACCTAGATGCATATTTGATCTACTTTGACAACGAAACTAGATCCGTCACCTCACTTGATCTAGCTTGACAACGAAGCTAGATCCAATCCCTTTTACTTGTTTTGTTCATGCTGCTATGTCATCCATGCATTTGTAACTGCCATGTTTAAATTCCTTATCTGTACGCATTTAAATTACAGCTTGCCATGTCTTGCCATCCATGTCTGATTGTTGCATTCGTAGCACACGCTACTATACTTGGACTTGCTTGTTCAGGCTAGGCACCTGCGTTGCAGGCACAACCCTATGCCAAATACACTTCTTGGCTCGTGATCCAGAAGCGGGCCATTTGTGTTGGTCAAAAGCCAATGTCCGATACACGTGGAGGGGTAGGGTTGAGCGACCACTCAGCGTAGAAGTTTGCCCGTACATCCACTTCAGCTGTAAGGCATGAACTCTGTGCATGACATGAAAACGTGACTTGTGATTGTTAGTAGTTTGCTACTCTTGTCACGCCATGCTAGATGCTTGTTGTACTTGTTTCTTTACCTGTTGCACTCATACAATAACTGCCATGTCATTGCATAAATTTTAGAACTGCTAGATTGTTTTACTTTTCTTCTAGTTTCATTGCATAAGTCTTTTGTAGACTTGCTGACATGTGCCCCTCTCTCTTTTGGGTGTCACATGTTAGACCCTGAGCCAGAGACCGTTGCTGAGGACGAGGCGTTCGCTGACGCCGAGCCTGAGCCCACGTTTGACGAGGAGTTTGTGGACACCGGTGACCAGTCTTAGAGACTATTCTGAGTTACTTCTGTTTAGGTTGCTGTTAGTCGTCGGTGCGCAACACCTTTACTCTCTGTACGTTGTACTTTTGTTGGACATGCTTGGGCCTTTTAGACTCTTTTCTTTCCAGCCTGGTGGCTTTTCTGTGATGTTGGAACTTATTTATTATGGACGTTCTGATATTGAATAAATTTTTATCTATCTCTCTTTCCTTATTATTATTGTTATTCTGCTTCGCATTTGCAAGGACCTGAACTCGGCTAAATCCAGACGCTTTACAGACTGGAGCCTCGCAGCTCCAAGTCTGAGCGGACCTTCTCACGTCTCGCCTCCATTTTAGGGAAGCGGGGCGTGACACATTCTCATTCCCATTTTCTCTCTCGCTCGCTAATAATTTCATATATATTACGTCTCATCTCTCAGTTCCTAACTCTCGGATTGGAGGAATCGAATCTAATGCCTCACACACATATATGACTCGTTAATGCTCATATCTATTGTGGTGTGTTCAAATCAGTGTCCGGTCCCAAGGCATGCAGAAAACAATCGTCCAGACATACTAATGCACGTAACAGGTGGAAGGAATTACCAGACCCACTTACATATATGACGGTAAAAGGGAGACCAAGTTCTTTGGTTATTGCAATATATCTCATTTCTCTTTTGGCTGATGCATGTGAATCACATTAGGTTTATGCATAACTCTTGCCAATTGATTTACAGCATATGACAGATCTGGTCTTGTGTGTGCCAAATACATCAAACCTCCCACTATACTTCTGAAATGCTTCTCATTTACTCCAGCAATATACTCATATACTACAAGCTTTTCTTTGGCATTGAAAGGGGTTTCCAAAAATTTGCAATTTTCCATTTTAAGTCTATTCAGCATAGATTGAGCATACTTCTGATGAGACACATGTATTCCATGCTCTGTTTGTTTGATTTCTAGTCCCAAGAAATAATGCAGCTTTCCTAAATCCCTCATTTCAAATTCATGCTCCATTTGTCTTTTAAATTTGTCAAGACAAGACTCTTCATTGCTAGTATAAATAATGTCATCTACATAAAGACATAAAGCTAGAAAATTACCATTTTCTGACTTGACATAGAGTATAGCTTCATAAGCAGTCATTGTTTAGCCTTGTTTGATCAGAAATTCATGTATTCTTTGGTACCATGTTCTAAGTGCTTGCTTCAATCCATACAGGGCCTTGTGAAGTTTATTAACTTTTGAGCTCTGATTTTCTTTAACAAATCCTGGAGGCTGTTTCCCATAAAATTTCTTCCTGTAATGCACCATTTAGAAATGCTGATTTTACATCCGGTTGTCTAACTTCCCATCATCTGGAGGCTGAAACTGCAAGTAAGGTTATTATAGTTTCATATCTGGCAACTGGGGCAAAATTATCTTCATAATCTTCTCCATAGACTTGAGTGAATCCTCTAGCCACAAGCCTTGCTTTTAGCTTGTTTATGGAGTCATCGGTGTTGTATTTAATCTTATACAACCACTTAACATCCACTGCCTTCTTTCCTTGTGGACACAAGCTCCATGTTTTGTTCTTGTCAATGGCATTAATCTCCTCTTGCATGTCTATCCTCCATTCGTCTTCAGCACAAGCTTTAGTAAAATCTATAGGTTTTGTAGTAAAACAAGCAAATATTTCATAAGTCTCATTACAGATATCTCCCAATAATCTTGTCCTCACATTCTGATTTTCACTTGGAGAATTTTAGGAACTGTTGCTGGAACTACTAGCATGTGAACTACTAGTTGTAGCATCTGGACTGTGATTTGTTGCATGTGAACTGTGATTTGTGGTACTTAAGCTATGGTTTGTATCTGGTTGATCTGCTGCAGCCTGCAGGCAATGCATCCACTTCCAACCAGTTGTAGTCTGACACATTTGGTTCCTTTCCATTCCATTCACATGCTTCAGTTTCAATAAACTCCACACCTTTGCTAGTAATCACCCTTCTTGTATTTGAATCATAAATTTTATAGGCTTTGGATTTAATGCTATAGCCTATAAATATTCCCTTCCAACTTTTATCATCAGGCTTTCCTCTTGCATTGGCATGCTTCAACACATATGCTTTGCAACCAAACACCTTCATGTTAGTAACTTTGGTCTTGTCTCCATTAAGTGCTTCATAAGGAGTCTTATTTTTCAAAGCTGAAGTGGGACTTCTGTTTATGACAAATATAGCTGTTGCACATGCTTCTGCCCAAAACTTAAGATGCATCTTCTTATCCTTCATAGCAGTCCTTGCTAACTCCATAATCACTATGTTCTTCTTTTCAGCAACACCATTTTGATGAGGTGTGTAACTGGCTGTTAATTGTCTCCTTATGCCATTTTCTTCACAGAAAACATTAAACTCTCTGCTGTAGAATTATCCACCTCTATCTGATCTGAGAGTGCCAATTTTGCATGCCAACTTCCCTTCAGCTTCATATTTAAACCTCTTGAAGAAATTTAAGGCTTGAGACTTTTCTGCAAGGAAATAAATCCAGCAGTATCTACTGAAGTCATCCACTGCTATCATTAAGTATTTTGATCCACCAAGTGAATTAACAGACATTGGGACACGAAAGTCTGTATGAACCAATTCCAATGGTCTTGAAGCTCTCCAATTTGAATGTGAATGGGCTTTCTACTTCTGTGGCTTGCCTAAAATACAAGCTTCACATTCATGCATCCCTTAAACTTGTTTTAGTGATGGTAAACCATACACTAGCTTCTTGTTAGATAATTCAACTGAGCCAGCCACATTTAAATGACTAAATCTTTTATGCCAAAGTTCTAAGTCATCTTCAATTATGGTACTTAGAAATTTGGTATGGTTAGAAGCAACAAACATAACATGAAACATCTTGTTATTTGTCATTTTACTCACACAAATAAGTTTCCTCTTCTTTTTATCATATATCCTGTATTGATCTTCATCAAACGTAGCACAAAGGCCATTCTTTACTAATTGACCAACACTTATCAAATTATGTTTTAGATCAGGCACATTCAACACTTCTTTAATTGATTTCCTCCCTTCATTAGTGATCACAATGATATCACCAATTCCTTCTACACTAGCTTTCTTATCATTGTTAAGTCTTACATCTCTAGCATTAATAGGTTCAAAACGGATGAATAAATGTTGCTTACTTGTCAAGTGATTACTGCAGCCACTATCAAGATACTAAGTAAGGGAGTTGTTGACTAGAATATCATCAAATTTTGACATGAACAAGTTGTCAACTTCGCGAGCTTCTTCTTCCACATAGTTGACTTGCTCCTTTCCCTTGTTTTCTCTTCTAGCTTGCTCCTTTCCTCTGTTTTCTCTGCAATCCTTCTCATTATGTCCATACTTCTGACATTTTCAGCACTTTGGAGCTGTATTGTTTTTATACCAACAGTTTTCAACTTTGTGGCCAGTTCTTCCACAATGAGAGCACCCTTTCATCATTGGTTCTTTGGGCTTATATCTATTCTGAACTTCTAATCTAGGCTGATACATTTACTGTCTACCAGTTCTTCCACCTCTCCAATTACTTCTTTCTCTTCCTCATTTGAAGTCATTTGAGCCATGATATCTTGCATGACTACCAAAGGGTCTGTCATTGCTAACTGGATCACTTTTGAGTGAAAGGCTTTGTTTATTCCTTCATCATTCTTGCCTTTGTTGAGTATATCCTCATGAGCAGAAAGTGAGCCAAGAACTCACTTGTTGTATAAACAGAGAGGTCTTTTGATTCCTCAATTGCTGCTGCTACAAAAGCAAATTTTGGTGTCATGCTTCGTAGAACTTTCTCAACTACCTTTTGCTCAGCAAGATCTTCACCAAATGACCTCATTTGGTTAACACTAGCTGTGATCGTTGAAAAGAAGTCTTGTATAGATTCAAATGGCTTCATTTTCATATTTTTGAAATTTTTTCTCAAATTTTGAAGCTTTATAGTGATTACCTTTGTAGATCCAAGGAACTCCTTCTTCAAAATATCACACGCTTCTTTAGATCTTAAGCATTCATGATTCTGGGAATGATAGTCTCATCTACAGCTTTCTGAATCTAGTAGAGAGATTTAGCATCCTGCTTGATCTTCTCTTTATGAGCATTCATTTGAGCTGCTTTGGCTACATCTGCCAAATCAGCAACACCATCTTCTACAAGCTCGCACACATATTTGGAAATGAAGAAAGTTTTCATCTTGATGCTCCAATATTGGTAGTTGATCTTATTCTCCGTGTTACTCAAGATTGGAAGATGAGAACGAGATGATTGATCAGAATCCATGGCTAACTATCAACCTGAGACGCTCTGATACCACTGTGTTGGATGCTGAGGCAAAGCTCAGTAGCCAAAGACATGATCTTTTGAGAGGAGGAGAAGAAAACAAAGAAAGATCTGTGTAAACAGTAGTGTGCAGGAAACTGGAATAACTGTGTTCCAATTACATTATATATGTGTACAGACAAGCACTTAAGTGTGTACACAATGCACTACAAGTGTGTACACAAAAATGTGAACACAAATTTGACTGAATGAGGAAGAACGATTTTCCAGGAATTTTTCACACGAATTTCAGGCAAAGCTTAAGCTCTTTTTTCTTCTCCTTCTTCGATATTTTTTTACTGATCTTTTTCTTAGATATCTCTCTCTTCATTAGCAAAAGATGATATCTCAACAAAAAAAAATTAAATTTTTTTAAAATATCTTTTCATCAACCCACTCAAAGACTTGATTTGAGAGTGGACTAAAAAGATGGTAATGTTTTGCCAAACTAGTGATTGTTTTGGTACTCTACTCAATGATGAATACTAATACTTTATTAGTAGTAATAATTGAAATAATAAATGAAATGAGGCCGGCGCTAGTTAAACTAGAAATCATCGCTAATCAACTGCAGACAAGGCTTGAGACAATTTGAGAAGAGCATGATATGTAAGATGAGCCGTTGCTTTCAGAGGGTTTGGCGAGTGTCATAGAATCACAATGCTAAAGCTTATTAAGATGAAAAATAAGGGCGACGGGTCAGATCCCACTTGCTTCATGCCATAACCATTCTCACAGAGAGAGAGAGAGAGAGAGAGAGAGAGAGAGGGACGGGGGACAAAATCTGCATGGCTGTCATCTTGGTTTTGGCAAACTCTGCATGGCTGTTGTGTCCCTTGGCAATTTGCGAGAATGAGAATAGTCTCTTTATGCGAGTAGACAAGGAAATAAGAACATAGGATCCAATTATTGCCCAGACACTTCCAAATTCAAGATGATGGGCTGCTTTGCGAGTTGTCATCTCTCATCACGGGCACAACGTTGTCCAAAGGGCATGAAAATGATTCTCATACCCGCTGTCAGCCGTGGTTGGTCAAATATGAAATAAAAAATAATAATATAAAAAGATAGAGAAGATACCTTCCAAAACCCATGGGCTTGGTTCTATGTTAATTATTTTAAGCAAAGTGATTTACAAGCCCATTTGTAAGTATGGGTGGCAAAAAGAAGCCGAGCAGACCGAACCCGACTCGACCCGACTCGAACCCGGCCTCTTTAGCTGGGTATGGGTTCATGGTTGACCGGGACGGGTTGCTATCGGATCGACCTGGCCGACCCATATGAAATCCGGTTCGTTTACAGGTTTGAGGTTTGATCTGCCAACCCGGATTGACACGGATCCTAAAGTGTAAAACAAATAAATTAATTAAACACATTAATATAACTTGTGATTACATAACTTGGTTGGTGATTTGTGCGTGCATAAGATAGGTCATATCATCAAGTTTTGCTATCTGCAATTTGCATCAAACTACACTTTTTAAATTTAAAATTTTAACCAAAATCGGCCCGAACCGGACCCCTGATTCCGGCCAAAATCAAGTTGGGTTCGGATGACCCGGATTATACATGGGTAGGGTACGTGTTTTCTAGCCCTGATCCGGATTCAATCTGGGTTGGGTACGGTTTACTCCTATCCGAGTCTAGTCAAACCTTGCCCGACCCAAACCCGACCCGTTTGCCGCCCCTTTCTATAAGGAATTTCAAACTAATATCCATTACCACATCAATTTCTAAGCTGCTCTTATTGTCCCCTCATATCTTCAACAATTGCAAGTGTAGCCTCTCAAATTTGTGGTCCGAGGTGCCTGAGGTGCCCATGATATTACTGTCGGCCAAAGTGGCGAAGAAAGAAAGCCATCATTAAAAAAAGCCAACTCTATAGAGTCGGTGACATGTTGACAAATCGAATCGAGAGATGAGACATTTACCATTGAAAAGTTAAACTTGTCTGCTTTTCAATGAGTTCAAGAATACATGAATTAGATCTCAAACGAAGAAGTTAGTGATAAAGTTATAGACCAAACAAGTCAAATGTGTCATGCTATCAAGATCCAATTCAAACCCAGACAATATTCCAGTTCTAGTAGAAAGCTGAGATATATTTGAGCTTAGAATTTTTAAGGTGAGAATGATTTTTAATGTAATTCTAAAGAGAAGTAGATTTCTATTAGAATTAAGAATGTTGTGAGTTGAAAATCAAGAAACCTATAGATGCGCAAAGAGAGCATTTTGTTGTTACAAAGTGGAAGGCAATGAAAAAAAAAGATGGTTCTTAATCCCATACGGGGTAGTAGCTGAGCACGAATTTACTTCTAAGTTTTTGGATATAGTTGTTGTATTGTGAGAAATGAGTGGTCACAATAGAGAGAAGTATATCCCCTGTGCAGTTTTCATTAAGGTAATGCAATATTTGTAATGGCAGCAAAACTATTGATTAATTGGTGTGTTTATTTTACGCATTTCCAAATGGTCCTGGATGAGAATGGGAAAAGGTGTGTTTCCCTAGTAAGTGGTACCAAAATTGAGTTGTACAAGTTAAAGTTGGAGGGAAATGCAGATTTAAGAAGCCATTTTATTAATTTTGTAAGATTATGCACTTAACTCTAAAGTTTGAAAATAAAAATTAATAAGGATGATAAGGTCATATTGTTGCTAAAATCGTTTCCATCTTTGTTTGAAAGTCTAAGGACTATAATGCTAGTGAGCAAGAGAATGCAAATGGTGGATAAAGTGATGACAATGATCTTGAAGCACGAAATTTTTTGCCTGAAAACGAATGTTAAGTAAGAGGATGGAGCATGTGTATCAAAGAGAGAAAAATCACTCAGAAGATTTTTGAACATCATAGTAAGTTCAAAAGAAAATCAAAGTTTCGTAAGGATATATTAAGAATGAGTGCTATTATCGAAGGGAGAAGATCATGTCTCGTTTAATTGAGAAAAAAACAAGGGAGATTTTGTTGAATAATGCTTCAAATTTGAGTTCTCAAGATTGGCACAGCTGTGCAAAGGATGTCACGGCCGTGTAAGACCCATAAGGAGAGCCAATTGCTTTATGCAAGATGCACACGGATGTGCGAGACCCTGCATAGCTGTGCGAGATTCAACAATGAATCCAGCTACTTTTCACAAAGTGTGCACAACCGTGCAAGACCCGGCACGGTCGTGCACGGCCAACAGGAGCTACCCAGCATTATACGAAGATTGCGTAGGGCCGTGTCATATACTTGCATGGCCGTGTTGCTTTGCTGAAGTAGATTCACGTGTTATGCAGACTACCACTACTACAAAATGGACCTTTAGCAGAGCTTAAATAAGGTCTTTAATAGCGCTTCTGTGCATTGTCTATCTCGCCGCTGCTAAAGGGGGTGCTGGTTTTAATAGCGCTTTACAAGCGCTGTTAAAGGTCCCAATAGACAGCGCTTCTTTAGTACAAGCCCTATTAAAGGTCCACCATAGACAGCGCTTGTACTGAAGAAGCGCTGTGTATTGGAACCTTTAACATCGCTTGTTTAGTAGAAGCGCTATCAAAGGTCCCAATAGACAGCGCTTCTTTAGTACAAACGCTGTTAAAGGTCCACCATAGACAGCGCTTGTACTAAAGAAGAGATGTCTATTGGAACTTTTAACAGCGCTTGTTTAGTAGAAGCGTTGTCAAAGGTCCCAATAGACAGCGCTTCTTTAGTACAAGCGCTGTTAAAGGTCCACCATAAACAGCGCCTCTACTAAACAAGCAGTATCTATCTGAGACCTTATACATCGCTTGTTTAATACAAGCGGTGTATATGGTGGACCTTTAACAACGCTTCTTTAGTACAAACGCTGTTAAATGTCCACCATAGACAGCGCTTATACTAAACAAACGTTGTCTATCTGGGACCTTAGACAGCGCTTGTAACGATTGAATTGTTTATCGATGGATTATAGCGATATCTATGCATGGATTCGGATCATGTAAGAGACCCATTAAAGATATCTCTAATAGACGACTACGATTATGATGAAACTTAACCATGTTGGTGGAGTTCACTTCAAAGGATGGTACCAGTTAAATGAGGCCAAAAGGGATTTAGATATATGCATCAAATTGCAGGCGACAAACCATTAATCATAATCTAAAATCAGTGGCATCAGCCAATACAAACTTGCAATCAAGCGATTAAAATTATGTACAGAAATTTGAAAACAAATACAAACTATCATCCAGGTCACGGCCTCCAACAAAACGGCAATGCCACCCAAGACTGCTATCACGATGATATACGCTTCATTCCACTTGTTTTCAGGGCTCAAGATCTGCAGGCCTTTAAACACATTGACTATGACCAGTATGATCACCGTGTATCCTACTGCATAGTGGTACATGTTCCAGTAGACATGGTATTTGTGATCCTTGCTTGGCATCAGGAGCAAAGAAAACAGCTGCAATCATCCAATTCAAGCCATTAGGAACCATTGGGGCATATTATTGGTCTTTAGCCATTTCAGTGGTTATTAGAGAATGATTTTTATGTTTCAATTAAGTGATCGACATAACAGCTTACAAGCAGGATGAAGGTTAGGTTCTCATACTTGCAAGGTGCCGATGCTGAAGAGAGCGATGCCAATGTTCATGTGAGTTGCGTATACTATCCCCTTCGACCTGCTGCCAAGGTTAAGGCCAGTCGCCCACCCGCCAACTCCCATGCCATAGCCGATGAGCTGACACAACACATGAAGGTAGAACCAAGCAGGGTCTGTAGACTTTAACGTCTTCAGATACCGAGCAACGATAGCTCCAATGGGAAGCAAGAGCCCCAAGCTCACAGCATTCAGCACTCCATGTATCTGGAATCAGAAGAAACAGAACACACAATCATAAGTACCAAGAGCACAATACATTAGCATGAAAGCGTAGAAGATGTTAACCAGTTGAGACACAAGATATGCAATACATATATAGGCACTGATTCCATTTTATCCTATGATAAATTTGGCATCCAGCAAGCAGTAAAGCACGTGTCGACCGAGTTGAGTCGAGAATGTCATCTAGGCAGTTGCTCTTTGGCGCACAATTTACACTTTAAAACATTGGCTTGCAGATATCTGACACAATCAACAGAGACGGATGCTCAGCATCCAGGCTTAACTAATTGTTGGGTATCATAAACCCTATCTTCATGGTGTTGCTTCACCTTCTCTTCCAACTCTCTCTCGCCGATCACGCTGCCATCAAGTTGATCGATCAGTTCGACAAATCTTTGCCTAAAAATATCAGAAAAAAGAGAGTTTTAACACCAAGTTGCAAATTTTGATCAAAAGATAATCACGAAGCTGATCTTACAAACTCAGAGATTAAGCATGTGGAAACCAATAAGAATGCATATAATTCCATAAAATACATTCTTGGCAAATTTTAGGAGCTCGTTTTTATAATTTTAGGAGCTGTCCAAAACTAGTAATTCAGTGTATGAGTGCAAATAGATATACATTCTTGGCAAATTGCCAAAAGCATGGTAAAAACAAGACATTGATAAAATCATGAGAAGACAAGCTGGATAAGTAGAAAACATACATGCCCCTGTTATATCATTCCATAAAATATAAGACACTTAACTTGATAGAAACAAAGAATGACTTGGAAAAAAATTAGTTTGAGAAAAAAATTACTACTAGGAGATTAAAAATAAGCACTTCATAACTACAACCAAACAATTACAGATTGAACAAATGAAGATTGACATAAGCACATAGAACATTGATGTAATTTGGAAGATCATATATTAATATGCCTCAAAATGCTGAGTTAATAAAAGAGATTTCTCTTCACACATCTAATTGATTCATCACTTCTGCCTAAAGAAAAATTGCATCATAAACATAAAAATTACCAAAACAGCTAGTGGCACTGGTATAAAAAGCTGAGTTATTAGTTACTGCCCACCTGAAAATGTGGAGGAGTTGCTGTAGCTCAGAGTCCTCGGCAAACAGTGGCTGGGTTGTAACCAGTTCAGTTAGATTTCAATATCACAACGGAACAAAGTTATAGCTTAGAAATACATTATTATGAAACTAGTCAACCTCATCCTTTTTTCTCCCCTTAAAATTTTCATACAAGTTGAATAAACTTATAATCTCTAGGGCATTCTCCACTCTCTAATGGAAATCTATATATATCCTTCATTCATCCATCATCATCAATTTGCCATCGTTCCTCGATCAGAAAACATCCCCCAACTCTGACAACTCTCTTCTATTATAAAGTCAACACAAAAGAAACCAAATAAATTTATGGATGAGCTGCAAGCCTGCAACACAACGCTAACGAGTTTGAAAAGGGATTTGCACTAAAGAAGTTGAGATCCGAACCTGTTCCTGAAAGCCATTTATAACACAATAATAATCTGCAGGGATCAATCAATGAAGAGCATTACGAAATCTATTCACAGTGATTATGCTCATTGTCGTTACTCTTATCATCATTTAAACATACCAGAAAAAGATCCAGTAGGCCTTCTTGCTTATCAACAAGGGAGAAGTACCCAAGTATGTATGCATCTGCAAGGCCTAAATCAGCTTGTGTAGCAATCTGTCAGCACAGCTAGCCCTAGTCAGTTGTTGTATCAATAATATATGCAAATTCACAAGCTCTGCTCACAATTTACAGGAAGGATATCAACCTTCCAGTAGAACGAGGGTGAATGCACTGTTAGGACAGACTTCATGTGAGTCTTCGCGTTACTTCCCTCGAAAACAAAAATTGTGCCTCTTTCGAGTAACCTGCACAAGACCCAAATCCATATTTATCTATGTGAACTCCAATAACTGATACAAAACCACATTATCTATGCGAACTTACATCAAATGGCCATTCGACACTTAACGTTCCAGAAAACTGGTAACCATAAGTCGTGCGCCAGTTTCCACCAAAGAATGCGCCATGTGTGTTGCATTTCTCAAGGGACTATACTCCTTTCCTAGGACACTGAGCGCGGCAAAATTTTCCAGCCTGACATAAATATGCCCAAGAACTCATCAGCCATGTGTGTTTCAGGCCATCTACATGTCTTTGACTGCTTACATGATATTCACGGTATATTGTAGGATATATGTACCTTTAGTCCATCCTCGTGGAAACCATAGCCTGCGAAGATATACCAACAACTTTTATACTCGATAACCCATAATCGATCTATATTTGAAGAACTAGGAAAAGACCAATTACCATGGTACGCCCTGCAGAACCAAATTCCTCGTTTCCCCTGGATCGAATCAAGCTCAAGCGAAGCTCTTGAGGCGGCTACTGAAGGAACAGGATGTCCAGTGGACCATTTAAGTGCAGTGTTCACAGGAATACTAGGGGGATTCAGAGTCACAAGAAAAGGAAGCCCAGTCGAACCTAGGTTCTGCAAAAAATATAACAGCAATCGGTTAATGTATGGCAGGAAGAAGCCTAGAGAAATCATCTGCACACCTGGAGAACGTTGAGCCAGTATGTAAGACAAACACCGCTGCCTGTATTTCCGAGAAAATTCCAGGCACTCCATTCTGATGGGTTTTGGGGCATCAAGCTTGTATCGCGGTGAAGATATTTATCGCTAAAAGTAGAACATCAACATAAGGATTTGCTGAATAGAAATCAAAAGATACATTATATCAACCATATCTCATCATGTCATATCTTAAAATTTGTAGCTTGCTCATATTAATAAACATAGTTAGCAAGCATATTATCAGCAACCTAGTGGACCTAACTTCCTTATTCTCTCCAGAATCTTAAAAAAAGAAATACTCCTGATCTTGAGCAGATTAGTTGACCTAATTTCTTGAGTCTGCAATGTTTTCTAGAACCCAATTCTGAAAGATCTTTGGTAATAATTCTAACATCTACCCTTCCCAATGGTGAGCCCATGTGTCATGCAATTACACAACTACACAATTTGCTCTGGCAACATAATTCATCTCAAATCAAAATGCAACAGTTCAATCAGACTCCTAAAACTAAGAAAAAAAGAATCGTAATTACAAATTCATTCGACATAATATTAAACTATCCAAAAAAAATCCAAAAATGAAATTTAGAAATAAAATAGAAAAAACAAAAACAAAAATTCAACGACAAATATTAACCAAACATGAACACTTTCTGGGAAAAAAGGCTAATACTTCATCTCGTGTGTTCAGTGAAATGGTGCAGCCAACCATGCCATTCGAGTGGCACAACCTGTGTCTTCCTGCAACCAGCAAAAATCAATCCCCCTAATAGTAATATCTTAAACAAATATATTCACAGATAAAATCGATAAAGGAAATCACGGTTGAGAAATGGTATGCTAACCAAACTGAGTATCCTCTAACTTCTGATAATAGTCGTTTTAGAATTTGTCGACTCTAACAAGTGTTGCTCCTATGTTATGAATCTTTGCTTGCCTGTGAAAAACAAAAAGGATGATCAGAAACACTACAGCTCCATAACAGCTCCACAAAATAGTTGGTAATATGATACCCACAGAAGAAACACACATTTCCTGTCATTATTCACTAAGAAATGAATGCTTTAATAAAAATCAAGGTAAAAGCAGGCCAAAGGAATTGCATTGCAGACATGCATATAGGTGTGATAAAATTGTAGCTACACGATCCGTTAGCAGTAAAGAAGACTGAAACAAACATTTTCCCTTGTGGTATACATTAAGCAAGTTATGATGATGCTAGTTCAACTCTAGGAATGGCCAATGCATATAGATAAATAAATAATAATGTGTGCAAACAAATTTGGCAACCCACGACCACAGCTTGCTTTATGGTTCTGTAACCCAATTTTGGAACGACAACACGTGCAAAGAGAACAATGTATTAAATCAAAATATGATTCTAGTGCAATTTAATGAATAATGAGAGCACAGAATGCAGCCAACCAATTAGAAGCTCCTTCAAACTGGGTTTGGTTTCACCAAACATTATAGCAAATGAAACAACCATTGTTGCAATAAGAACACCAAAGAAAGCTTCCAATTTTCTCACCCCACAATTCTCCAGGAACAGAAAAATGAAGCTGCCAACAAAACATCAAAACACATACTTTCAAAACATACACCGCCAAAAAAATTACACAGAACTAGAACAAGAGAAAATCATATAGATAAATTGATATAATTAAACATCTTCTTTGATACAAACGACAATCATATCACACTGGCCTCTTGCCTTAGAATCCTCAAAACAAATCCGTTTACCACTCAGTAACGAGATACCCACCCACCCACCGACGCAGGGAAACAAATCAAACTACTACAGAATCATAGCATTCTGCATATATAAGCATCCCACTACTTTTGCATGAGAAAAACATAATAACAATAATAATAAATAGTAGTAATGAAGAGAATCCGCTTACAGTAAATTTCCATCCAAAAGGCATTTCCTATAGGTTAAAAACATAATCAAGCCAAGATGAAGATTAATTAATGAACTATATTCACTGCGATATAATGGAAATATATAGAAGGAAAAGAAGCAAAAATAGCGCAATTTAATACTGTTGGACTATTTGTAAAAACACGAAATTATCTTTGATAATCAAACAATAAATTCTCTTCAGAAAGAAGAGAATTGTATTTCTCTTCTGTGTTTGATCATAGAAAAATGCCATCCATCATATATTCTAGAGACATATAGCCGATGTATCCAAATGTTAGAATAATGTTGTCGCAAAGATTTAAGATGAAAAATATGCAAATTTTACGTACAGTGTTCCAACCAGTCTCTTGGAAGGTTAATCAGTCACATCTCCTCTAAATGTTCTTGCCACACCAAAGTCTGAAATTTTTGGGTTCATATTTTCATCAAACAGGATGTTGCTAGCTTTAAGATCCATGTGAACAATTCTAAGCTGAGAATCTAGATGGAGGTAAATAAGCCCACGCGCAATCCACACAATGATGTTGCAACGCATTTGCCAACTTAAGAGACTGGATTTTGATGTATCTGCACAACCATTGTTGTAAATGTTTCAAAATATCACAAACACTTTTAAAGTTCAAAAAAGCGAAAGTTCTAGAAATGTTAATGCCAAAGTGACGTCCCCTAGATTTGGCACTATATGCAGTGGGATCGGGGATACCATATTTAAATATTTGTAACCGCAAGCGCACAGTGTTGTAGTGTGGCTTAGAGGTCGAACTCATGGAGACGTGTGTTGTGCTTGTTTTCAAGAAGGAACCGGTTCACCCGGTGGGTGAGATAGCCCTAACAATCGGTTGGTTGTCACGAGAAAGAAATACGAGCGATGTAGGATATAAAAGGGAACCTAGGACTTTGGTTTCCACCCTATCATGAGCTCTCTCTATTACGACCGACGGATAGGAACACGATCGGATTCTCGGGTTTAGTGGTGAGACGTTGTCTCTAAGAGTGATACCTAGCGTCCCAAGGCCCGATATTCCGGTTGATGCCCAGGATGATACTCTAGGTCTACCCGGGTTCGGTCGGTGGGCATTCCCATGTCCATTAACACCGACCGACTCTGGGAGCACTAAGCTTGCAACGATTGCTCCCACCATTTCATCCTGCCGTTCCCACGCACTAGGATTCAATGTCTACGCTAGGGGTGTGAGCTGTGGCTAGGAGATCAAACGCCAATTTTATTTTCCCTTGGCCCGACGGTCAAAGGCGGTCTTTCTCCCACCAATGACAATAAAACGCCCCACGTAACCATCCAAATTCCTAGATCCTATCGGAATCCTAATCCTATAGTCGTTCTAGGGAGAACCCACGAAGGGGCTTTCACCAATGCTCTAGATTGGGGAACCACTCACGATTCGTTGCAAAAATAACAACACAACAAAATTTAACCATTGAAATCAAGATCAGGCAATAGAAATACAGAGCTAACAATAGTATTAACGTAATATCAAAGTTCCAGAACAATCAGAAAACTTACAAGACAAAATAAAATTGCAGCCGTCAAAAGTCCAAAAAAACAGTCTGAAAAAAATGGGGATCTGTTCTGGGAAAAACCTAGGGTTCTATTTATAGATTAGCGTCCACCTGATCGGTTGTAACATCAACCGATCGGGTGAGGCGGACGTCGACTTGGTCTTCAGCTTTGCAAATACATCACCCTATCGCTGAACCGATCGGGTGATGTCGTCGGATCGTGACCTGGGAGAATTCGGATACAGATGAACCGATCGGGTGAGATGTCACCCGATCGGTTAGAATTCAGCTCCAAAAGACAGAGAGCACTGTCGTTTTCACCCGATCACTGAACCGATCGGGTGAGATTCTCCTCACTGCTGCTCCTGTCTGGGTCGGATACGCGTGCACGAACCGATCGGGTGGATCTGTCCACCCGATCGGTTGAGGGCAGAAATCTGATATTCTTCGATGTTTGGCCCGCGGGATCACGTGTGGCACCTCCCGTTGCTTCGGGGACTCATGATATCTACTTTGTATGTCCCCAACGCTGGAAATCTCCTGCAATGGCACAAAGACATAAAGAAAGTGAAAAGATAAAAAAGGCAAAAGAGAGGATATGACACAACAGAAAACAAAGGAAAATCATGAAGAAGACGTGCATAAATATATAAAATATAAATGCACGTCACAACGTTGTAATAATGTTTAGAAAGCTAAAATTCATATTCTCAAACGATATCCATGCCAAAGTTGCGCTTAGTACACCAAGCATACTTAGATGATAAATACGTTCTCCAGCGAACATTTGTAATAATGTTATTGGCATAGAGGAAAAATGTAGCCAACGAGAAAGGTTGCAAACGAGCAGTGAAGATTACATGATATCGGACATTTGAAATAACATGCTAAAGGACATGGTGAACTGCCCTTGATGTATAAGACACTCAATATTTTTGAATATTTCTCCATTTTAACAAAGTCTAGAGAAATTTTATGGGGAAAAAAATTAAACTCATAAAGTGAGCAACATCTGTCCTCAATTCAATAATACATGAAAAAATTAAAACTAATCATACAATAAACTTAGTACAATATAATGCTAATGCTAGGCAATTCCAAACTGACAAAATCAACTAATAAGCAAAACTTGAGAATCTCAAACCAATACTTACAAGTTTAATGGCCACTTCTTCATTCGTCTTATTAGGTACCTAGAAACAACAATAAAAAACAAAATCACAAAACTACCATCCAGTTCATCAAAATCAAATATTTTTCACAACTCACCTAAATAAATCTCCCCAAAGGATCTTATGTCGATCTTACGACCCAACCGAAACTTATTCCCCACACGAGCCTCCATCGCCAAAAAACACAAACCCTTGATCTAAGTAAACCCTAGCCATCCCTGTATTTTGGATTCCTTAATCGACGAAATGCAGATCACTGCCGCTACACGTTAATCAATCGAACAAAAAAGGTAGACGGCTGGGAGCAAAGAAAAGAGAGATTTTGAATCTAGGGCATTGTGAAAGTTATGATTTTGGGAACTCGATCGATAGGCTCCAAATGAGAAATTTTGATCAGATGTTTAGGAGAAATTTTTGGGGTTTGAGTGGAAGTTTACGGTTGAAATCTCTGAAAAGGAAAAAAAATAACGCGGGGGGCGCCAGGGTGATGAATTTTGGTGAAAAAACTAAGATGGGCAAATGTTTCCTTTTAATATTTTTAGTTGTCGCACACTAATCCCCCCACCCAAAAAAAGTGTGCTTGTTGGAGAATTGTTGGAAGAGAATTAATCATGGCAACAAGCCATGGTGATATATTTATAAAAATTCATTTAGGCAACCCAAAAGGCTAGGATACCAAAAGTCTCCACCACTTAAAGTGGTGGAGTAAATGGATGGATAAGTGGTGGGGAGGCCAAAGGAGACCGGCCATTGGAGAAGAGACAGCCCTAAGCTAAAGAAGAATGGAAAAAGGAAGGAAGAAGATTCTGGTTCTGCCTCAATGGGAATTAGTATCAAGAATAGTGATGATGGTGAGATTTTGATGGAGACTGCATCTGGAGACCTAGGGGTCTCATGGCTTTTTGATTCAGGATGTTCCTTCCACATGACACTACAGAGGAGTTGGTTCAGTTCATATTGTTCCAGGGAAGGTGACAACATTCTGATGGGGAATAATATGGCTTGTAAGACAGTGGGGCTTGGAGAGATGCATATCAAAATGCATGATAGAGTCATCGGGATGCTTACAGATGTACGTCATGTGCCAAACATGAAAAAGAGTCTAATCTCTATTGGTGCTTTAGCTGAACTTGGGTGTCGGACGGTTATTGAAGGTGTCCTATTGAAGGTGTCCAAGGGTTCTTTTGTCGTGATGAAGGGTATGAGAGCATATAACTTATATGTTCTACAAGAGCACACTATAGAGGGTAAGGCTAGCATCTCTCAGGGCACAAATGGTGAAGGATCAGCAAAGCCATGGAATCTTCCCCCAGGACATCCAAGTGAGAAGTCATTGGATGTGCTTCGAAAAAGGAATCTGATAGAGGCCAAAGATGAGAGATTAGAGTTCTGTGAGAAGTGTGTTGGGGGTAAGGTGACAAAGGCACGCTTTGGGACGGCAGAGCACAGCAACATAGGGCCACTTGACTATGTACATTCAGATGTATGGGGGCCAACTTCTGTACCTACCAATGGGGGAGCGAAGTACTTCATGCCTTTCATAGATGACTGCTCAAGGAAGGTGTGTATCTATCTAATGAAATCTAAAGATTAAGTCTCTGAGAAGTTCAAGGGTTGGAGAGTCTTTGTTGAAAAGCAGTCTGGGAGAGCCGTCAAGGTCTTGAGATCAGACAATGGTGGAGAGTACACATTAAGGGTGTTCAAAGAATTCTGCAGATCCCAGGGTATTTTACGGCACTACACTATGCCTGGAAATCCACAATCAAATGGTGTTATAGAGAGACTAAACTGTACACTGATGGAGAAGTGTTGATGCTTGAGGATGATTGCTAGATTTCCTAATGAATATTGAGGGTGAAGCTGTGACAACCGTCATGCATCTCGTAAACAGACTACCATCATCGACGATCAGTTTCAAAATTCCTTAGGATGAGTGGAAATAAAAGACTGGGGACTACTCGTACTTGAGGATATTTGGGTGTCTTGCCTATACTTTGCAGAAGGAGGACATGCTAGATTCGAGGGCCACAAAGGCCATCTTTCTTGGATACCAAAAACGAGTTAAGGATACAGGTTGCTAGACCATATATCCTAGAAGATGTTCACCAGTATGCATGTCACATTTGATGAGTTGTCGATGGTCAGGCCATAGATGACTCCTTCAAATGTTGGATATAGTCCTGAGGAGCCAAACACTAAGGTTGAGCTACCTACCTTGGAGATAGAGACAGCCTACACCACCTCACCCCACACAGCCACTCCCACGAGATAGAGGACTCTCCTCCGCCTACACCACCTCACCCCACACAGCCACAGCCTGTCGATCCAGTCGACCCACAGCCACTCCCAGTCGAGCCCATCCACCCACAGCCACCACCGGCTCCTATCGTCGGGCCGCTGGGTATTACGTTCCGAGACGATGCACATCGCGTCGTTTTTGAGCGTATCGCCCAGCGCTCGATAGTGCCCTCCAGTTTTGCACACCTTGCAGACCTAGACCGCCTGGGGGTACTCGATGGGATGCTCACGTTGTACGACAACGTGGGTTGGCGAGATTTTCTTTCTGTGTCGGCAGACACCTACGTCCGCCCGACACTCGAGGTACTTAGCTTGATCGCCCGGACCGCTGAGGGATGCTCCTTTAGACTTATGGATCGAGAGTGTCAGATCACTCTCGATATGCTTCGAGCGTTCTTTCAGTGGCTCGCAGTCCCCACGCCCGACCGAGCCTACGCCCCCACACACATCCCTCCCCCATCCTTCGATTCACACGCCTTTTGGGCCCGGATCACAGGTTTACCACAGGCCTTTGACCCTAGTAGGGCCAAGGCCTCGGCCATAGTCCACCCCTGCCTCCGCATAGCACAGCGTCTTATGGCGACCACCTTTCTAGCGAGGTACGAGCCTGGGACGATGTCTACGCCTGAGCTCTATATGCTCTACGTGATGACTCGCCCCAGAGTTCTGGATAGAGATGGTGTTACGATGGTCCCCGCCATTAAGATTGACGTCTCTAGATGGTTTTTGGACCGCATCATCGTATCGGTGGGCGCTCGCTCCCAGATATGTTGCGGCAGCCTGATCACCCTGCTAGCCCTGATGACCGGCGAGGACCTTCCGGCCGACCTACGTCGACATTCAGGCCCCACTTCACTTTCGATAAACGTCATGGCCCGGATGAAGATGCTTCGTCCGCACGACCAGCGGCACTGGGTATGGTTGCACGGTCCTTTCGGTGCTGACTACATGATCCTCCCGAGCCCTGCTCGGACACACATAGGACCAGCACACGAGGACTGGCTTCCGGCGATGGATCTCCTGATCCCCGCCGCCTACGTGCTTGAGGCCGAGGAGGCTGAGCAGGCACCCCTGCACCTGTAGACCATGTGTTCCCTCAGCCTGAGCCTGCACTTTCTGCCGCTCCCGACACTTCTGTCCCCACTTCTGCCAGTGTCGGGAGTACACTTGCTGAGCCGTCCTCCACTACCACCACGCCTACCACCACCACCATTGCTGTGCCCCTGTCGGTTGAGCCACTCACCTCTCTACTACCCGAGCACCCACCCACCATACTTGAGAGCGGCGAGCCTTCCTTCACTGCCGTCGTGTAGACCCTATCCACTTTGATCTCCGCTGGGGTTTCACCTTTTGGACCCACACTTCCTCCCCAGCGTTCGACCCTTCGGTCTCCACCGTAGATGTTCTATCTGATAGTGTCGTGACGTCTGTCCCCACGTCTGTGTCACTGACCTCTCTTGCCACCTCATCACCGATTTTGTATTCCACCCCCACTGCTGCTGCTTCCACCTCACACCAGCCTGCGTCCCAGCCTCGCACTGAGACTGGGCATCCACTAGTGAGCACAGCACCCTTTCGACCCATGCCTGCTGTCCTGATCACCTACACTGCCTGTATTAGACAGCCCCGACCTGCTCAGCCTAGACCTGTACGTCCTTCCGCTCCACCTCCCCCTGACGCCTTAGTTCAGAGCGTTCGCGCTCTTGAGGGGACGATGAGTGGACTCCGGGGCGATTTTAGGGCTCTGTCTTCCACAGCCACCGCCATGCAGCACCGCCTCGAGCTACTTCCCGGCATTCACTTTTGCCTGACCCAGATTCTCGAGCGACTGCCACAACCACCACCCTCCCAGCAGACTGTTCCACGACCACCACCACCCACCCAGCAGACTGTTACCCATCCACCACCACCCCCACCTCCACCTCAGGACGGAGATGGCGCAGCACCACCAGCTTAGGCACACCCTTGATGCCATCAATATTTTTTGTCGTTATGCTGCCCATTCTCTGCTTGGTCCTGATGAGTTTTTGCCCACCCCCTCCCATCACTATTTTTGTCCACATTTTGATCATATCATTCTATATCCTTTTTCGGGAGTGAGGGAGAGTATTTTTGGTGACACACACATATCTGCATCACTTTTATCCTTGCATGCATCACATTCTCATCATATTTTTCATCTTGTTATTTTTATTTCTTTTTATCATGCATGCATACCCACCCCCCTTCCACTACACGTCTCTCGGTGTGCCACACTTCGCACATTGAGGACACTGTGCACTTTATCTTGGGGGAATGAGTTCTCACACTTTTTTCTTTTATCACCTTTTATTTTTAGTTTTTTCACGTTTTTCCACTTTTGTACCCATTTTTCATCACTTTTTCATTTTTTTACCATGCATCACGTTTTTCTTATTTTTCTTGTGTGCTGCATTGTAAATAGTTTTATTCTCGTTTATCTTTGTTTTCTTTCGTCTTTTGCTAGAGATGACTTTTCTGTGATGATGATTACGTGGTGTTAGCTTGTCTCTATATGCATGCTATATTTGTCATGTCATAGCTTTTTATTTTTGATATCATATGCTATGTTCTGCCTTGCATTTAGAAATAGTAACCCACTCTCTTTTGCTGTTTGAAAATGGATGAAATTCTATTATTAGCTGATGTCTGATGATTCATATGTATGCTATCGTAGAAAACACACCAAGATTCACGCATTGATGCTTATATCTGGAGTACTGCTTTCTTTTCTCATATCACTTCTTATTGCATGATTTGTACGCTTCACTTCGGGTTGATTGAATGTTTGCTAGCTTTGATAAATCTGGATTAGTTTACCTTTTGAGATTAAACTGAGTAGATTATATTACCCTGCTGAAGTTGTCATGCACGTCCTATAGAGTGAACTGAGAGATACATTTATTTCTTTCTCCACATATCTTGAACATTATTTCTCTATTTTAAATTCATTGGTGAATCTCCCCTTAGCGATTCTATTATTGGCATCCCCCCGTTAGCATATCACATGCTCCAAATTCCCCAAAATCCAAAGAAAAAAAATACTTGTCTATCCTTCTCTTTGATTTGGGATCATTGTGTATATATATTATTAAAAAAGGAGAAAAAGATGAGAAAAAGAAAAAAAAGAGAGAGATTTGAGAATAAGTAAAGAAAAGAGAAGAAGTTCGAAAAAGATCCCATCTCATATACTTTGTCTCTTTCTTCCCTCTTTTGTTTTTATTTTTGTTTTCTTTGACTTTTGGAGCTTCATAAGAAACGGGGATGTAAATATCGTTTTGTATATGCCACCACGCTTATAGATAAGCTTGGGGGAGAGAATCCAATGATGTGTGAGAGAGTGACTACCTGACGGTGCATGACAACCTAGGCTAAGTAATATTTTGTACTCGGTGAGATTGCTAAAGTTTCACGAAATCCAGAAATCTACGCTTAGCATTCACTTCATGAAAACCACACTTTTTCTATTTTTTCTACTCTATCGTGTGATATCTCTTATACTCCTTATAGAAAGCATTCAATTGAAAAGTGTGTGATCTGCGATATTGTATACCGCTTTAGATGCTTCAGACAATGTTAATCTTAGAATTATTCCATTTTTCATGCTATATTGATATTCTTGGGTTTTCTATTTCAAATGCACCATTATACTATGATATCAAAATAAAAGTCTTTGACATGTGTTTTATATTCGATGCATGCTATATGAGTAAGCAAAACCCACGTCCTGAGAAAATGATCTAGCAACTTCCCTCTACGTTTTCTATTTTGTTTTTCGTTTTCCGTTTTCCGCCTTTCCGCCGTTTTCTTTATCTTTATCCACCGGGTTCGCTTTTTACTTATCTTCCTCAAGGACGAGTAAGAGGTAAGATTGGGGGATTTTGATCACTCCATATTTTACACCTTTTTTCCGCATGTTTGCATGCCATTTAGATCGCTCAAATCGTGTTTTCACGTTTATTCGACAATATTGTGATGCTTTTCACGATTCATTGTTTTTGTCGTATTTCAGGAGATTTGGAGCGATTTGGAGTGATTCTGAGATGCACCCACTCCGGAGTGTCACCGACGACTCTCTTGAGGGGTATTTTGCGATTGGAGAGGAGTGGAAGAAGAAACAACGTCGTATGAGCGACGAGGAGGCAAAAACATGAAGAATGGCCATTTTCAGCATGCCACTCGGTCGAGTGAAGGAGTCACTCGGCCGAGCATAGACAGCCTGCTCGGCCGGCCAGATCGGACACGCAACAGAGCTATATCAGCGTGCACTCGGCCGAGCATCGCCATGTCACTCGGCCGAACCACGGAGACCGCCTCGCCCGAGTGGAGCCAAGACGACGGCAACAAAAGATGCTGAACTCTCTGTTTTTAGTCTGTACAGTCCCGATGACCGACTCGGCCGAGTGACGAAAGAGCGTCCGCCCGAGTGAAGAACGCCCATCGGCCGAGTGAAGATAAGTCACTCGGCCGAGTGACTCCCGAGGAGACGACCCCCAAGACCCCAAACTCTCTGGAATTCGTCAGGGTCTCTCACTCGGCCGAGTGACATTTGTCACTCGACCGAGTCAGCCGCACTGCCTGTAGCGTAAACTGCGATTTTGAGGCTGCGCAGGGGCATTTTCGTCAGGATTTTTTGGGAGATTTTGGGGGTATTTAACCCCAGTTTTTAACCTAGTTTAGAGAGCTTTTTCAGAACTTTTGGGCAGCCTTTTTAGATTAACTTTTTAGGGATTAGATTTAGCTTTTGGGGAGGAGAGAAAAGGGTTATTTTGTTGGATGCTATCCTGTTCTTCATTGGTTTGTCTCTCTCTCCCTCAAAAACTCCATTTTTATTGATATTTTGAATATAGCAATGAATTCTATTGATTTTGATTGTGAATTTCTATTGCATTTTATTATGAATTGTGAGTAGTTCATCGTCTTAGGGCGTAGGGATGAACCCTACGAGCCCAATTTCGAATTTGTGATGAATTGGTGAAACTATTGCTAGGATTGATTAGGGTTAGTTTGGAATTGCTATAATACGAATAGCTAGGGATTCATACCGATTGGGATTTGCAAGAGATTGGATCCCAATTCGATAGGAAGCCATAGATATTCGAATTGGGTTGCAATTGAATTTCTCCGGAATCGGTTTGCAAGAGATTGGACCGAAACTAGGGTTTTCGATTGTAATTCTATACCAATACCCGTTTGCAAGAGATTGGACGGGTAGGAACTATCCCAACCTAGGTCGTAGCTCAAGTTTGCACGAGAGTGGGCTTGAGATACGATTAAACGATGATGTTGTTCTTCACGCTAGTTTGCCTAGGTTAGGGTTTGCAAGAGATTGGACCCTACCCTAGGTTGGCTATAGACCGGCAATAGCGCGAGAGCGTGAGCTTGGTTCCACATTTAGTTGCAACTAGTTCACCCAAATTTCAAGTCTAGCAATTGTGAAACCTATGAGTCACAATGATGAGATACGGCAAGTAGCGGGGATTCCCTATCCCTAGGCGTCTTTATTAATTTGTTATTTCCCTTATACATTTGAACGACTGTGACCGCATATTTGCGAATATTTCCCGACATTTCCTATAGCCAGGTGATTGAAGAATACACTGTTATTAGGCCTCCCTGTGTTCGATACCCGCTCGTCGCTACACCGTGCACTTGCGGTAAGACTACAGTGTCGCCGCTCCAGGACGTGTATCCAGGGCGCGATCAAGTTTTTGGCGTCGTTGCCGGGGAGGTGTTTCCCGTTGGGTGCCAATTTGTCACAATTAGGTTGATTAGACTACGAAAAAAAAATTTACAAAAAGAATTTTTCACCCCGCCACCATTATTATCATTTCTATATTCTTTTGTGCCACTGATATTTTTCTCCAGGTATTTATCTTTGGTTATTAGGTGTTATGGATTGTATTATGTGGACCACAGATTTTGAGGAGGAAGCATTTCAGAACTTATTGGAGGGCCTCTTGGAGTCAGTGAGGTTCACCGGTTCAGATAGCATTACGGCAGGTGATGCATTTGATCTACGATTTGTAGATTTTGTTATGAACCATGTTTCAGCTGCAGGAACAATTGAGGAGGACATCCATGTCAGTCTTGAGGGGGATAGACTATATTTTTGGATTGTTCGCGGGCATTCCCCTCCGCATGATGCATCCCCACAAGTTGACACACATGAGCAGCCAGCATCACCATTCCAGAGAGAGCCTACGTTGATAGTTCACGAGGAGGCATCACATGCGGAGCCAGAGCATTACATTTCTGAGGCAGCACTTTGGGACGAGGGCAACTTCATTCAGATAAATCCAGAGTCTTGCCCACCTGCAGTTGAGCTTCCGCAGCCACCTCTACCTTCCACTGAGGCTGTGATTATATGGACCACACATTTTTATGTGTATCTGGATGAGATTCTTGGACGGCAGGCTGACGACATTGATACTTCCACATCTGAGGAGACAACGGTACCAGGCAGGGATGCAGCCACTTCTGATGAGAGAACTGCGATGAGATACTCAGGGCGTCCCACAGACACAGCTAGTCCATACGATGAGTGGATGGATGGAGATGATTCAGATGGAGAAGACATTGATGTTATTTACCTCGCAGAGCCGAAGCATGCTTTTGAGGAGGCCTTACACACAGAGCCAGAGCTTTTCACCGAGGAGGTCATGCATCGGGACGAGGACACAGCCATTCATGAGGATCCCGAGCACTACCCTCCTCCATTAGAGCTTCCGCAGCCACCTCATCCTTTCACTGACGCAGAGGTCTATCCCACAGAGCTTACTGCTCCCACTCAGGGAGATATTTTTACCCACTCCATTTCTGAATCATGCATTCCATTTGATATTTATTTTGATTCAGATATTTTTGACACGTCATACCTTTTGCAGCATACATACGATTATGGACCAGAGGTATGCTTGGACGTGTCACAGTTTGACGAGCCTATCGAGGAAGTCCACACATATGATCTAGATTTACCTGAGCAGCTTAGAGAGGACATCATGGAGACACCTATCACAGCACGGGAGGATGTTAGATTATTTCCAGGGAAGTATCGTCTACCATTATTTATTTCATATATTTCTATAGATGATCCTCTTTGGGATACTTTTATTACGAGGGTGAATTTTTTGCGGCGAACTGATGCATCCTATTCTCTGCAATGTACAGGTGGAGTCCTTGTGGGAATGCTGGAGGATGCATTGCTGGAGTTCGTTGGAGTCCATGAACATACGCGCCTGGCGGAGCCACGGAAAGAGCAGTTGGAGCAGTTGCCTGCACCGGCAAAGATACTGGATCCGCCTTTTGCTATAGGTGATATCAATCCAGAAGTGTAGAAATTTTTATGCTTTCAATAAACCCGAATCCTCTCGACAGCGAGGGGACCGTATAGATTTAATTGAATAAATATCACCTCTTATGACGGAAACAAAAACTTTTACACCCCAAACCCATTTTATATACTAATTGCCCTCTTCATATTTTGATGTGTCACATCCTTTTGCTCACCCCCATTCGAGCATTTCTTTCAAGTGAATACTCACATTCTTATTCGTTTGACTCAATCTCGCTTAGCAAAGCCATGACGTTTTTGATCGAGTTATTTGAATAGGATTGTTTGGTATAAGCTTGGGGGAAGGCGCTCTCATGCATCATTGTATGTGCATGTAGTTGTATTAGGATTTCATGACATTCATTTCATCATTTTTCTTTCACCTCCCTCATATTTATCGTCGTTCCTCGTATTTTTCCTTTTATGATCACATTGAGGACAATGTGAAGTTTAAGCTTGGGGACTGCATTTCCATGCCATTTAGGTGCATTAGTTGCATTTTTACTTTATTTTAGTTTTTTTTTTTTAATTTTTCAAAATTTTGCATCATCTTTTTGATTTTTCCATCTTATTTTCCTTTTATGTGTGTTCATGCATCATATTGTGTGCCTCTTTTTTCTTTTCTTTCTTCTCTTTTATTTTATATCTTTATTTTCTTTTCCTCCTTTTGCTAGATTTGTTCCTTATGATGACATCTCTTATTTCTTTAAGTAGCCATCACGATACTTATTATTCCTTGCCATGCCATTTAGTGTATTCCATAGTCTTGCTATGCACATGAGCTTGCAAATCTATTTCTTTTGATGATTCATCTATATGAATGCATGATATTAATTGAAGCTGAATGTATGGATTAGTGTTTGGTATGCTTTTGTTGGAAATGCACCAAGATTCACGCATCATTAGTATATCTGAAGCATCAGTTTTATTGTCTTATTCACCTTCTGTTGCATGCCTGATATGGTTGTAAACTTTACCACTTGACTTCGCTTTTTATTGAGATGATTGAGAATATACATGCTTACATATGAGTTTTAGTTGAAGTATTATTTTATTGAACCGTTCGTGCACATCTTAGAGTGAACCGAGTGTTACATTATTTCTTTCTCAACATATATCTTTTTATTCTCTACATGTCACTTGAGTTCACCTCCTAAAGCCACTTATATCGCATCTATTTTCCAAAAATCCCCACAAAAGAAAAAGTTAACTCCAAAAGGTCCAAAAAGCCAAAAAGGAGCCAAAATCCAAAAATACAAATCAAATTGCTCCTACAAAAATCCAAGAAGAAAAATGAGAAACAACGTCCAAAAGAAAAAAAATATTTCTCTATCTCATTATTGGAGCCACAACATACTTGGGAAAACCAAGGTAAAAATCCTATTTTCCACTATCATATTCCTTTAGATGCGATGCCTCAAGCTAAGCTTGGGGGGGTTGAATTCATTTGATCATATGAGTGAGTACGACATTAGAGTGGAGAGGTGCACGAATGGGGAAGTTTGATAATGATGAAACTTAGCAAAATACCTTAGTTATGGAGATTTCTTATGAATCGATATAAATATGTGAATGCCATGATTTATTCTATTCTCCATTGCATGTTTGGTGTGATTCTTATATGCTTCATTTATAAATTTTGATTGAAAAGTGCATTGCCAACATTTGTATATTAAATCCTATGAAATGCGTGACGTGGATATGAATTGATTGTATGAATTTAGAGAATCCCTTTTGTTGTTCTTAAAAGCTTGCAAGTACCATGTTTATGTAAGATATGAAATCCTTATAGCATGCGATTCGTATTTTCCAAGTTATCGTGATGTGTAGCTTATGGCTTGAGATCTGAGAGAATAATCTAGCGACCCCTTTCACCTCGTGTTCTTTCTTTTCCATTTCATTTTCTTTGTTTTCATCTCCCGAGTTCGACTCTCTACTTATCTTCCTCGAGGACGAGTAAGAGGTAAGCTTGGGGGATTTTGATCGGTCCATATTTTACACCTTTTTTCTGCATATTTGCATGCCATTTCGGTTGCTCATATTGCGATTTTCACGATTATTCGATGATATTGTGTCACCTTTCACTATTTCTTGTTTTTGTCGGATTTCAGGAAATATGAGCAATTGGGAGCAAAAATGAGCTTAAAGGACTTGCACGCGTAACGGAGCAGCGCTCATGGACTTATTGAGGACTTATCAGCGATAGAAGACGAGTGGAAGAAGAAAGAACGTCGTAGGTGCGACGAGGAAGCGAAATGATGAAGATTGGGCATTTTCAGCATGCCACTCGGTCGAGTGAAGGAGTCACTCGGCCGAGCAAAGGAGCCCACTCGGCCGGCCAGATCGAACACGCAATTACTTGAAGATTAGCGTGCACTCGGCCGAGTGACGACATCCCACTCGGCCGAGTATGGAGACACCACTCACCCGAGTGGCACACGAACGACGGCATCCAAAAGACCAGACTTACTGTAATCTGTCAGTCGACTACGAGCTCCGACTCGGCCGAGTACCAAAAGCCCCTCGACCGAGTGACATTTTCCGCTCGGCCGAGTGATGCCGAGGACACGTAACGCCCAGATTTTCAGACAGCCTCCCACTCTTTTGAAATCTGCTATCATTCCAGCAATCAAATTATTTTTCTCATATTTTTCATGGATAGTAGACTTCATGACGGTTCCAACGCCGCCAAGAACGCGCAAATCGGAGGTCGGATGAAATCTAGAGAATTTCTGCAAGTCGATGCTGTAGTGCTGGAATTTCCACTCGGCCAGGACACATGTTCCACTCGGCCGAGTGCGGCCTGGGCCCAGATTTTAAGTTGCGGTTTGGGCTGTTTTGGGCATGAATTTGAGGGGTTTTTTAGGGTTATTTGCTAGGGTTTTGGGAGACTATATAAGGATTTTGTAGCCACCATTAGAGGAGGTTCCCAACATGTTTTCTTAGGGATTCTTTTGGAGGTTAGGCCATGCCCTAGGCCCCCTCTTGGATCTAAAAGCTTGTATTTTGGATTGAAGATCTTCATCAAGCTAAGTATTTTGTTCTTATTGTTTGAATCTTTGTTTTCTATCTTTTTGTATGCAAGCAATGATTTTTATTGATTCTCATATCGTTATTGCTATGTTAGAGTAGATTTGTTGTTCTAGGGCATGGGGGATGAACCCTATGGATCTAATTTCAGATTTGTGATGAATGAATTTCTAAATTGCTAGAATTGCTAGGAGGTTAGGTTGTGATTGATTTATTACGGATAGCTAAGGATTTCCATCGATCTAGGGTTTGCAAGAGATTGGATTCTAATCGATGGGAAGGCCTAGATATTCGATTTAGGTTTGTAATCGAGATTCTCTAGACTTGGTTTGCAAGAGATTGGACCAAAGCTAGGATTTTTATTATAAATCTATACACATATTCGTTTGCAAGAGATTGGACGAATACGAACTATCACAACCTAGATCGTAACTCGAGTTTGCACGAGAGTGGGCTCGAGGAGCGATTGAATGATGATGTCGATCCTAATGCTAGTGGCTTAGGCTTGGGTTTGCAAGAGATTGGGCCCTATCCTAGGTTTGCTATAGACCGGCAATAGCGCGAGAGCGTGAGCTTGGTTCTCTATTCAGTTACGACTAGTTCACCTCAACATAAGTCTAGTAATATTGAGATTCACTATTTACAATGATGTATGACGATCCGTAGTGGGAATTCCCTAGCCCTAGACACTTTTATTATATTGTATTTGAATCGATATTTGACCGAATTCTTTATCACCGACACCGACATCCACCACCATTTCCATTATATCAATCCATAACCATCTCCACCAATAAAACATTCGTAGTCAAACCAACCTAGGATAGATTGGAGCCAACACCACCTCCTCGTGTTCGATACCCGCTCGCCACTTGACCGTGCGCTTGCGGTAAAACTACAATCGTTCTCCGGGTGTATATCCGGGGCGCGATCAGCACACACCCCAACATTGAAACTGATGTCAGGTCTACTCGCTGTCAAATACAATAGGCTTCCTATCATGCTCCTATACAGAGTAACCTCTACTTATTTTCCACCATCATCCTTCGAGAGCTTTTCAGTAGTACCCAATAGGAGTGCGAACTTAACGGGCTTTCTCAAGACCGAACCTTTTAACAAGATTCTTAGCGTACTTACTCTGAGATATAAACAGCCCATCGCTAGATTGTTTAACTTGAAGACCAAGAAACATATGTAACTCACCGACCATACTCATTTCAAACTCTTTTTGCATAAGATCGATAAATTCACGTACCAGTTGTGGTGAAGTAGATCCAAAAACTATGTCATCAACATAAATCTGTGCAACTATGATAGCCGATCTGGTTCTCTGAACAAACGTCTTGTCAGCTCCCCCTCGCTCATAACCCTTTTTAAGAAGGTATCTAGTCAGTCTCTTATACCAAGCTCTAGGGGCTTACTTGAGTCCATAAAGAGTTTTCTTCAAACGATAAACATGGCTAGGCAAGAATGGGTCTTCAAATCCCTTTGGCTGTTCAACATATACCTCCTCATTTAAAATCACATTTAGAAAGGCACTTTTCATGTCCATCTGATGAAGCTTGAAGTTGAAACTACATGCCATGGTGAGAAGTAACCTAATAGATTCCAAGCGGGCCACCGGAGCAAAGGTTTCGTCAAAATCAATTCCCTCGATCTGCGTGTATCCCTGAGCTACCAGTCGAGCTTTGTTACGCGTGAAATTCCCTTTTTCATCCGTTTTATTTTTGAAAATCCACTTAGTTCCAATGACATTCATCCCTTTTGGTCTCTCAACAAGACTCCAGACGTCATTACGCTGAAATTGATTCAGCTCCTCTTGCATCGCCATCACCCAGAAGTCATCGAGTAATGCTTCTTTAACATTCTTGGGTTCAACACTGGATAAAAAACAAATATATCCAGCAAGATCACGATAATTTACCTGACTAGTGCCTCTAGTGCGAAGACCATCTTCAACATTCCCAATGACAAGTTCAGGAGGATGATTTCGAATAACTTTTGTAATCCCACGCGAGGAATGAGCTTCATTTTCATCTGATTGCGATTCCCCAACGGATGTTGTTCCCTGAGAAGTACAATTCTGATCGGTACTCTCAGATGTTGAATCAAATGTTGTAACATTTTGTTCAACATTTTCATCCTCTTCATTAATCTCTCCTTGAGAACCAGGCCCCTCATGAATAGAAACTTCACCCTGCTCGAAATCATCAACGACAACATTGATAGACTCCATCAAAACATCAGTGCGATGGTTCAGAACCCTGAAAGCACGACTCGTAATAGAATATCCGAGAAATGTCCCTTTATCACTCTTAGCATCGAACTTTCCCTTAGAAGTTCGATCCTGCAAAATGTAACACTTGCTACCAAAAACATGAAAGTAAGAGACATTTGGTTTTTTACCTTTCCAGATCTCATAGGGAGTTTTCTCCGTTCTGGGTCTCAGATATACAAGCAGTGTTGATCGCTTCGGCCCACCATTTAGTACTGACTTTCCTAGCGTTCAACATCACGCGAGCCATCTCATGTAGAGTGCGATTCTTCCTCACAACAATTCCATTCTGTTGAGGAGTCTTAGGCGCAGAAAACTCATGTCGTATTCCCTATGCCTCACAGAAATTAGCATACAAGTGATTTTCAAATTCCTTACCATGATCACTACGAATTCGTATAATTTTTCCAATAGTAACTCCTCTCTCTATCTGAAGGCGGGTGCAAAGCTTCTTGAAGGCATTGAAGGCATCAGACTTTTCTTTGAGAAAATCTACCCAAGTGAAACGAGAGAAGTCATCAACACAAACAAAAATGTACTTCTTACCTCCCTTGCTGACTTCCATTGTGGGTCCTATCGATACATGTGCAGCAGCTCCATATTTTTAGAGGTGGTGATGGTCTGAAGTTGTTTATGACTAGTTCTCTTCTGTTTTTCCAGCTGACAAGGACCGCAGACCCCTTCTATTTTCTTGGACAAAACAGGTATCCCACGAACGACTCCGACTCTGGTAATTTCGATCAAAGTTTTGTAGTTTACGTGACCAAGTTTTTGATGCCATTGTTCGGAGACTTCAACACTGGCAGTGAGGCAGCTGTTAGCTTCCTGAAGTAGATAGCAATTGTCAGCTGATCGTTTCCCAGTAAGAATGTTAACTCCAGCTGTATTCAGTACAACACACTCATCCTTAGTGAACTGAACAAACAACCCTTGGTCGCATAATTGACTTAAACTAATCAGGTTTGCCTTTAAGTCTTGAACATGCATGACATCCTTCAGAGTAACGGATTCAGTCTTCTTCAGCTCTCCCTTCCCATTGACTTTGCTTCTCTGGCCATCACCAAAAGTAACGTGTCCTTTATTGCTTGTAGTGTACTCTGAAAGAAGACCCCGATTTCCTGTCATATGTCGAGAACAGCCGCTGTCGAAATACCACGTGTTTTCCGAGAAGGAAACCATGGAAGTGTAGGCAACTAGGCTGTGAATACTTGACTTCCTTACCCATCTCTTTACGATCCTTTTCTCAGGATGTCCTGTGTTTCTTCCTTCACGTTGATGTCTCATCCGACTGAAGCACATGTTCTTAGTGTGACCTTTGCATTGACAGTAATTACACACCAAGTGCCTGAGAGTAGTACTCTTTTTGTGTTCATCCTTTTGACTCCCTTGCTTGAAGTGTCTGGTGTTGCTCTGACTCTTGACAGTTCGACCATGTACTTCCTTGGTTAACTGAAGATAGCCTCCTCTATTGAACCCTACGCCCGTATGATCTCCGGATACTTTTCCCATGCTTAGAATGTCATCAAGCTTAGTCTTACCAGAGTTCCATTTGTTAAGAACACTCTCTGCCTTCTCGGCTCTAAGCAGTGTTCTCCTGAGTTGTCCCTCTAGATTTCTGAAATCTAGCTTGATCTCTCCTAGTTGAGTTATAGCCTCTTCCCGTTCACCTTTTAGTCTAGTGTTTTCTTTCTTCAAGGACTTGTTTATCTCACAGATCTTTATCCAGTTTGCAAACATGATTTGATATGCAGATCGAATATCAACTTCGTCAACTTCTTCATCATCACCCGTATCAGAAGTAGATTCATTGTCCGATGTTGCACTAAATGTTATAACATTCTTCTTGACATTCTTACATTTATCCTCCAACATGGTGCAAATTGTGCCCACACTAGGTCCAACATTGCTAGTGATGTCATCAGTACACTGATCATTCATAATGGCCATAAAAGCAACATAATTGCTGACAATATCCTCTTCTCCAGTACATCCTTCGGACTCTTCATCACTTCAGGAACTTGCCGAAGATTTTCCTTTTTGTTTCTTGATAGTGTTCGCACATTCGGCTTGTATATGTCCAAATCCTTCACACACTCTGCACTGAATTCCCTTGCCTCTACTCTTTGATTCATACTTCTGTATAAGATGGTTGTTACCTCTACCCGCAGGAGAGAAATTGGGACGAGCTTCCTTGCTAACATTTCTGAAGTTCTGACCTCTACTTCCTATTTTCCTCATCATTTTACTAAAGTTTTTGGTTAGCAATGCTATGTCGTCTTCAAGATCAGTGTCATTCCCTTCATACGAAACATCAGCAGCTTCCACCTTTAGAGCCACTCATTTCTCCCTTTTATTTTGCTTCAAGTTCATCTCAAAGGTTTGAAGGGATCCCATCAATTCATCCAATCTCATATTAGATGTATTCCTAACTTCTTCAATAGCAGCAATTTTGGCTGAAAATTTTCAGGTAGCGATCTCAGAGTTTTCTCCACTAATTTCTTTTGAGAGTACTTCTTTCCCAATTGAAAAGCCTGATTAGCTATATCACGTAGTCTTCCATTGAATTCAGCCACAGATTCATCATCGTTCATCCTAAGATTTTCAAACTGAGAAGCCAGAATTTGAAGTTTAGATGCTCTTACAGTGCTTGTCCCTTCATGTATGTTTTGGAGGATGTCCCATGCTTCCTTCGCAACTTCGCAAGTAGAGATCAACTTGAACTGTTCTTCATCAACAGCAGTGAAAACTGCATTCACAGCCTTCGAATTTTCCAGTGCCACACGTTCTTCTTCGAGACTCCAGTCTTGGGCAGGCTTGAGAGATTCATTTCCTTTCTTGTCATCAACAGTAGGAGGAGTCCAGCCTTCGATAGTGGCCACCCAGGCCTTCTCGTCAAGCGATTTGATGAATGCGCGCATCTGAGATTTCCAATACGTATAATTAGTACCAGTGAGCAACGGAGGCCGAGTCACAGAAGCTCCCTCCTTCGTATTCATGGTTGACGCACTCAAACAGCAGAATCACACCCCCTTTGACAAACAAAGAATGCGGATGACCTGCTCTGATACCAACAGAAGTTTAGTACGCCATCCAAAATAGTAAACACATGAGAATAATAATAAACAACACAGCACGACACATGGTCATTGGTAACGCAGTTCGGTGCGCACACCTACATCTACGGGGCCCCGTCCAGAAATTCAAATTGCTCCACTAAAATAATGATAATTACAATCACCAATACTATTTGATACTAGGGGAAACAAACTCCCCCTCAATACAAACCGCAAGGGTTGATCTCAATCAACCCCGTGGAGTAATTTTCGCAAGCTCTCCTTGCGTGCAAGATCCCCTTGCAATACTGACAAAGATCAACTCCCTTGATCCCCTACCTCTGTAGTCGCCAGCCTCCTCCCGGAGCTTCAAAGATCACTTTCGCAAAAGCCGATCTCCACCAAAAAAGCGATAGCAACACCAATTCAACTTCCAACTTTTTACTTCGCTCTACAAAGTTGTTAAGTTGTTAGTCAACAATACTTCCAGTAAAATCACTGAGGATTTACCGAACAACACCAAGTGCAGCAAGGCGAGATAGATCAGTTAAGTAGAGATCTTCAGCAGACAAACAGATCTGAAACCGAACAAATATCCTTTACCAATATACAAACGGCTTCAACAAATATAACAAAGAAAACCACCCGATCCGCACTGAAGGAGAAGATCTGAAACTGTTCAATGGACACGATAACTCCTTATCTCCAAAAACTTCAAATCTATAACAACGAGCCTTATCCTCAACAGTGGTTAAATCAAACAGCAACATAGAAAGTCCACGGTGTCAGATCTCAGATGTTAGAACAGCAAGTTCAACATTTCTTGTGACACAATGTTCAACATTTCATAAGAACACATTGTGTCATATTCACAAATGTTGAACAATAAGTGCAACATTTCATGTAACATATTGTTCAACAATCCATATGAACCATTGTGCCACAAAGGACAAATAATAGACTTAACACTAGTTCACAATACAATTTTTAACCATATTATCTCATGTATAGGCCAGTTTACGACACCATTTTCTCCTTAAAAGAACTACGGGGAATTATAGCATATATCATACAACATAGCTTTTTTGTCAAGACATGAGGAGCTTGATACCTAACAGATAATGGGCTACGCTATTTAGTTAAACAATTCACTTTTGACTGGGGTATGTTGGGAACATCCTTAGCTTATTGTAGTGCATTATAACTAACATGAAAGGAACAATGTTTATGTACCTGGGGCAACATAGCCA